>JBBBDQ010001173.1:0-515000 GCA_037127315.1 Ascarosepion bandense | reverse complement strand
TGTAAGCATTCTCAGCTACTGACGCGTGTTTAAAAATTTGCCTTCCTCCACCGAGCGCCCATACCTTAGCAAGTAGAATCACCGATTGATATCAATTCGGTCGCGTTTCAATCCTGGCTAGAAGCAATCGGATGTCTAACGTACTGATGAGCAGTGATACAACGGAACTGGATTGTCTGTGGATGACTATATATATATATATATATATATATATATACACCCCTCTCTCTCTCTCTAAATTAGAAGCTGTGCCAAAATGAAGAATTAGATTAACTGTTCACTTTACAAGGTAAGCGAACATTAATTATCTGTCATTGATTTTGGCTTTGTCTGTCCAAACATCTCTACTTGTTTGAATGAATTTTCTAGGAAACACTTAAATTTTTAGCAAGTAAATTTATAATTCGTATGGGAATTTTTTTTTTTTAGATGAGCAATTAACATTGTGTCTTACCCTGCAGATTAGTATACTCATTTTGATTGGTATTGTTGCGGGTTTGATGAGATTTTATAAGCTCTTGGTACATTTGACTCGCTAACAAGTTTTGGTAGACTCGTGCAAGTCCAAAGAAAATATAAGACATAGAATTTGAACAAAGAAATATTAACGAATATATTGACAAGGCAAAAGAAAAGATGAGAAATGAAATGTGAAAAGTTCAAAGCAACTTTTAGTGTCTGTAGTTGATTACGTACATCTTGCATGGGCGAAAAGAATACGTGTTTTCGCTATGAAAAGTCACCGGGAAAGAGAACGTTTCTTTCAAATATTGCGCTGCCTGTAATTATCGTCAGATGGCGGTAATCCAAAAATCTACACACTCTTACCATCTTTAGATATTTACCTACCGGAGGCGACTGCGGTAGAAACGTATCGCATACTAGTCCGAATGGAAAAAACATAATATGTATGTAGCATTCTTCTTTCTTCTATGTTCCGTGTCCCCTCAGGACGTAGACGACCATGGCCCTCTGTTACTTACTATAGTTTGTAACTCTTAACAATGTTTTTTTTTTTTCCCCCTATCCTTTTCATTTCCGGTTCTTTCATCCATTTACACAAGTCCCTTAGGTTTTTTGTTTTTTATAATAAAATATAACTAATCCAAGTAAGTCGATAATGCCACTAAGACGCTACTGAGAGTGAAAAATGTGATGATATTAGAAGGAATAGAAAAACCAGTCCTAAACACGAGACAATGGATAAACCTCTACTCCTGTTCAAAAGTCCAGGGAAGAGCCAGAAACGGATGATAGGCGGGATTAGGGTTAACCAGTCGACCCGGCACGTTTAGGTAGATTACTTGCTCTTACCATCTTGTATGACTTGAATGTCAGATTTTCTAACCTCTTCGTTATGTCTCTGAAAATTTCGGCTATCTCCTGATTCTCTCTATATAAGTGTCATTTTTGTTTCCATTTTCCCTAAAACTTCCTCGTCACTTACATACTTTATCCAAGGTATTCTCAGCATACTTCTACAGAACTTCATCTTTGTCTATATTTCTGAGATTAACTATTGTAACTATTTACATTATTTACATCGTTCGGACAGTTGCCCTCATCTTTTGTTCCATATTCATGACGTTTCGACCGTTGTAAGTTCCGGTCTTCTTCAATCTGCTCTCGTGGACTAAATAAAAACGACGGTTCGAAATTTCGACCTATATCACTTGAAGATGGCCGGAGTGTACAACGACCGAAACGTCATGAATATAACAATAAAGATGAGTACGACAGTCCGAACGATGTAAAATAGTGTAAATAACTTAATCTCTGTTGCCCAAAGTCGCTTTTTCATCTGTGAGGAATTTGTCCGGCACTAGAAGGATTGATATTGAATAGCAGTTTAGCACTCCTTTTCTTTGATCTTAATGAATTTTTTTTTATTCCTTAATACTTTATTTTTGTAAGGTATCTTTTGCTATTCCAATACGCCTTGGGATTTCGGTGTTACATTTTTCTGTCTTTTATTAAAACACTTCCCAGATATTTCAATTTCTGTATTTGATTGATTTTGGGTATTCATATCTTAGTCTGTTTCTCTTGCTGACAACCATGGATTCTACCTTTTTTACAATTGATAGTTAGTCCTTTCTTTCTGCTTTCCTTAACTACTTGTCTAAGAGTGCCTGCAGTTTCCCTTTGTCTGGCATCAACATAGGGTCATTTGCGTTTCTTATGTAGTTAAGATTGTGTTCACTGATACTAAATTCTAGTTGAAATTTCAGTTCTCTTACGATTGCAAAGATTAAATAAATCCAGTGAGAAGACGCTTCCTTGTCTAACGCCTTTTACTATTTTTGTTTCAGGCCCTTCCCTGGACTTTTGAACAGGAGCAGAGGTTTATCCATTGTTTCATGTTTAGGAGTGGTTTTTCTATTCCTTCTAATATCTTCACATTTTTCACTCTCAGTAGCGTCTTAGTGGCATTATCGTCTTACTTGGGTTAGTTATTTTTAAGTTGTTTTTTTTTTCATCAAACTTAAAGCAGCTGTTCAAAGTAATCGCCATTAAATTTAAAATACTTCTTGTTTTTTTTTTTTGTTTTTTTTTTTGTTTTTGTTTTTGTTTTTTTTTCTTCCCAAGCAAATCAACAAATTTGTGGGATTCGCCTCGTGGATAAAATATATTTCCCACCGATGTCAGCAGTCAGTGTTGAACACTTGTGAAAGTCCTCAGCTGATTTTTGCTGCAAGACAGGATTTCTCTACGTAGAAGACTAGCGCAACACAATCTTCCTAACGTCAATTTCCACCCCGATCCAATTTTTATTTGCGCAAGACAAAGATGAGGTTAGTAAATATTAAATTATCATTGGTTCGGTATCAACATTTTGTTTAAAGTGAGTAGTGATGTGGACCGGTGATGGGACCACGAAATGATAACTCGAAACACGTTGGTAAGGTTAATAACATATATTAAGTCAAAAATAGATACAAGAGAATAGAGTAACTATAAGCTTGACTTACTAGTGACAGACAGACAGACAGACTGCGCTGAGCAGAACTGAAGCCATGAGAGTGATTAACTCTCAGTTAATATACTAGTAGAAAGAGTCCATAGTTAAATGGGTAACGCCCCACAACAAATAGACGAAAATAAACATATGCACTTAAACTAGTATCTCGACATGCTTAATAGATATGTCTATATTTGTGAGATGATATATTGTAACTATTTACATCGTTCGGACTGTTGGCATCTTTATTGCTACATTCACAACGTTTCGGCCGTTGTACGCTCCAACCTTCTTCAGGTGATATACGTTGGGAGTTTGAACCGAACCTTTTATTTAGTCCACGCAGGTAGATTGTTCTAGCTCCACATGCCATGCCCTTTTTTTTCGATAACTCAGTTTCAGTTTATTTCTCTTAGTAACTCAGCTCTCCAAGTTTTTGTTCTCTCTGCTGTGGCCAGGTATTGAACTCACAACTCTTTGGGTCTAGTAGATGAAAGTTTTGGTTGAGTAATCCAAAAAGTGAATAGTGTAAATATTTAATACATATTTACATCAATTCCCACCCGCCACTCTCTCTCTCTCTCACACACACACACACACACACACACACACACACGTATGAATATCAATAAATATACATAGGGGGATACACGCAGGGACACACACACATATATGAATATTAATAAATATACATATTATCTTACATCTGTAACAAGAATCGGAGTTTCATGCATAATTCTCGCGTAGTTTAAGGCTGTTATCAATTATAAATCTGGGGTATTTAAAAAATTTAAAGACCGCACCCCAGCTTTATAATTTATAACGACCTTTAAACACTGCGAGAACCAAATATAAAAACAAAAATTCAAATCTAGAAACGATCAGATAATAATATGCACCTGATGAATCCATAGTGTATGAAACTCCGAGTAATTCTATAGACGTAGGATTATATATATTATACTTTAAAACACGTACAAACTACAATCTACTACAAAATTGTACATTTTGTTTCGACATTGAAAGAACAATGTCTCATCAGGTAGATAATAATGATGGTAATATTATCTACTTGATGTGACATTGTTCTTTCAACGTCGAAACAATATGTACAATTTTGTAGTAGGTTGTAGTTTGTATGTCTTCTAAAATATAATTTATAATAAATATTAATTGGCCTATTTTTATATTGAGCACTGTTTTAAATTAATGTTTTGAATGTTGCGAATATCTTTTTCGTTCCTTATTCATTTGTATAATATATATATATATATATATATATATATATATATATATATATATATATATATATTGTAACTTTGTTATTATAATGGTTTATAAAAGCATAATATCACTAGACAAAAATTTTCATATTTCAGAACAAAACTGTTCTTGTTTTTTTAACATATCACCTGAAGAACAGTTTCGTTCTGAAATATGGAATTTTTTGTGTCGTGATATTATGCTTTTATAAACCATTGTAATAACAAAATTACAATATTAACCTCTGCTCTGTATCGAGCATTCTTTATAAAAATAATTGCTTGAACAGTGGGTTTTAATCTACGTGTTCTTTCACTTTTTTGTTATATATATATATATATATATATGGTCTAGTGCGTCTGCTATGTATCTTAAGAACAAAATTCAAAGAACATTTTACAGTGCTGTCAGTGCTGAACTCGCGTTTTGGCTTCAGCCACTTTTGCACCACTGAAATGTAGCTTGATGCATTTTCATTCATTTAAATTTTGATGAACTTCACAACTATCAAGTGAAACAGTGATAGTTAAATAGATTATTGATATAAAAAATTTGGACATTTTTTTAATCATTACCTCAAGCAAGGGATGACTGCCACTAGTGCACAGGCAGTTAAAGAGAGACATAGAGAAGTGATGAAAAAAAGATAAAAGGATAGAATTCAGGAAAATAGAAGATTGCAGTTGACGTTGCATTTAAACTTTTTCTGGTTGTAGCTATCATGGAAACAAGTAAAAGGTAGGGAGTTCCACAGACGTGAATTGCGAGAAAAAAAACAAACTATTAGACTAGAAGAGGTGGTTGCATTTAACTATTTCAGTAGTAAAAGTGTGAGATTTAGATGCGAATATGGTGGCACGCGTATTTGAAATTACTGGAGTAGTGTGTGAAGGGAAGGGGACGTTAATTTTATTTATTTATTGTGTTCCTAAGAATTTGATGCCGAGAGCTATGAACCCCGGTGGCCGCGTTCATGCTATGCTACTTGATAGAAGGAATATAAACGCTTGTCTGACGGATGCAGTGTTACAGGCGTTAAATTGTTGTTGAGATCAGATATGCGTGACGTATCACGATGCGAACATTTTAAAAAATGTCTGCCTCTTAGTAATAATGATTCTCTCTTTTATTAGCAACTTGGTTAGAGGCTTATAAAATATATTGTGTAAAATTGGCCTTATGGTGGAAAAAAGTTACTTGGTTTAATAACTCTAGGCTGGAACAAGAGGGGGTAAAAAATATTGACACTTGGTCTTTTTGATTTGAATTGAACAATCAGGTGTGATATACCTGTTACCGTGTTTTCAATTGTTTTTCATATATGTGTCGTGTCACTTCAGGACATGGGAGATCATGGCTCTCCACAATTTGTAACTCTTAGTAAAGTATGTCTTTTTGCTTTCTCTTCTAATCCATATTCTGCTTTTTAGTTAGCTTTTCACCTCAGCTCGTAATAAGTGTAAAAAGATACTTAACGAAGCTAAGATGCTGTTTGCTGCCAGAATGAAGCAGCGCATAGCATCCTCTGAGTTCGGAGCCAAAGACTACTGGCGCCTCTGTAAAAGCGTGCTCAACAAGAGTAAGTCCTCAATACCCCCACTAATCGAGTTTGAGGTTCTCACCTCCTCAGCGGACAAGGCTGAATGCTTTGCCCGTAGATTCTCGACCAATTCGTGTTTGGATTCGTCTGGAATCCAGACACCCGATTTCCCATCTAGAACTGAGGCCCAATTGAATGACGTCCACATCACGCCCTCGCTGATTTCTAGCATAATATCAAAACTTGACCTTCACAAGGCGAGTGGTGGGGAACGGAATCCCAATCATAGTCTTGAAGAAATGTGCCCTTGAACTCTCCTTCTGTCCTTTCTAAGCTCTACAACCTCTGCCTATCTTCCTCCTGCTTTCCTGCCTGTTGGAAGTCTTCTTCTGTGGTTCCAATATTCAAGAACACTGGGGAACCATCGGACCCCGCAAATTACCGTACTATCAGCCTTCTTTCAATCTTCGGCAAAGTGTTCGAAGCCATTATCAATGCCGAGGTCGTTCAGCATCTCACGGCCCACGGGCTCCTATCGGACAAACAGTATGGCTTCCGCTTCACCAGGTCTACTGCTGATATGCTAACGACCATCACCGAGTATATATACCAGGCTTTCGACAAGAATGGTGAAGCCCGAACTGTCGCCCTGGATATCTCCAAAGCATTCGACAGAGTATGGCATGACGGCCTTCTATGGAAACTGCGAAGCTACGGCATTACTGGACTTTTGTTGGACTTAATCCAGTCATTCCTCTCCAACCGCACACTGAAGGTGGTTTTAAACGGACATGCCTCCCAAAACTACCCTACAAACGCGGGTGTCCCCCAAGGCTCTATCCTAGGTCCTACGCTCTTTCTAATCTACATCAATGATCTCCCCGATGCCATAAGATCACAAGTAGGCATGTACGCCGACGATACCACAGTATACGCTCGCCTCGATCAAAAATCTGATGTTGACGATAAGGCAAACCTCGCGGCTGAGCTTGAAAAGGACCTCCAATCCGTGGTGGATTGGGGTATGAAATGGCTCGTAAAATTCAATTCTTCCAAAACGAAGCTGCTGTCAATTAACCACCACAGACGACCGCACCTCCCTCCCATTAGCATGGAACAGGTATGCCTCCCAGAAAGTAAAACACTACGCCTGCTTGGCCTGACACTCTCAGCGGACCTCAAGTGGAATGACTACGTCGAATCCATTGCTAAATCCGCTGCCATGAAAGTTGGTTCTCTGTGCAGGGCCCGGAAATTCTTTCCGCCTGAAACTATCCTGCACTTATACAAATCTACCATCCGCCCGTGTTTTGAATACTGTTGCCACATCTGGTCGGGTGCCCCTGCTATTCTCCTCGGGCTTCTTGATAAAATACAGCGAAGAATCTGTAATGTGATTGATACCGACTTAGCTTGACCGCCTGCAGTCACTCTCTCACCGGCGTGACGTGGCTTCCCTGTACCTCTTCTATAAATACTTTCATGGCTTCTGCTCTGATGAACTTAAATCACTGGTGCCCCCCTAGGTGTGAGTTCGCACGAGATACTAGATTAGCAACTAGGTCCCACCCTTTTACAGTGAAACCGATGAAATGAAACTGCAATTTCTACTCCACAGCTTCTTTTCTCGCACTTTTCGCCTGTGAAATTCCCTTTCTGCATGCTTGCTTCCCTGACGGCTATAACCTCCAGGAGTTTAAATGTAAGGTCAATAGACACCTCCTAACACACTAACCCTCCCATTCTCCCCAACTCTCCCCCTATGTACATCCTAACTCGTCTATCGCCCTGTGTAACTCCCTGCGCTATAGTGGCAGTGGAATGCCTTACTTGGGGTGACATGATTAAAAAAAAAAGCTTATGTGCTTTATTTATATTATTCGGACTATTGTCCTCATTTTTGTTGCCATTTGTATGATGTTTCGGCCATTGTACATTCTGGCCTTCTTCAGGTGCTATGATTTTCGAACCTAACCCTTTATTACAATCACTGGGATATATCATTCTCATTCCTTGCGTAAAGCCTCTTTAGGTAGTCATGAATTATCTCCCTGTAACCCTCTAAGTTACTTGTTCACCACTGGTATTGAACTCACAACACTTTGGGTCAAATCACAAGAACTAAGCAACGTCTGTATCCACTGGACCATGTGTCCTTAAGCTTATATGCTGTTTTACTCTTTCCCTCAATGTCCTGTAAGCGTCAAATTTTCTAAGCCTTCTTTTCTCATTATGTGCCCTAAGATTTCAACTATTTCTTTTTGATGTTAGGTATAAGTGTCCATGTTTCCATTTTTCTTCAAAACCTCATCGTTGCTCACATGTTCGGTCCATGAAATTCTCAGCATCCTTCTATAGAGCCACATTTTTGTTGCTTCGAGTCTCTTCATCTTTGAGGAGACTGTCCAGCATTCACTGCGATATAAGAGGACTGATATTAGATCACAGTTCAGTCCTCTTTTCTAGTCCTAATTGCTGTTGTTCCATAGCCTACTATGACCTGGGGTGGTAGCACCAGTTAGGGTCCCAGCTACGGGAAAATAGTGAACCCCCAAACAAAATCAAACCACTATGAAAGCATAAAATTACATTTTTATAGCAAAAATACCAACAATACATTTTTATATAAAAAATTGCTAACAACACCTTTTGATATTTGTCTATCTTTCTGAGATGAGGTAGTATTTACACTGTTTACATTATTCGGACTATTATCCTTATCTTTGCTACCATACTTACGACATTTGGGCCGTTGTACGCTCCGGCCTTCTTTAGGTGCCGAACCCTTTATTACAATCACTGGGGTATATCATTCTCATTCCTCAAGGACACCTGGCCCAATGGATATAGACGTTGGTTAGTTCCAGTGACTTGACCCAAAAAGTTGTGTTCAATACCAGGCTACAGCCGTGGTGAACAAATAACTTAGAAGAGTTAAGTTAAAGGGAAATAACTAATGGATACCAGAAGTGGCATCGCACATGGTATGAGAATGATATACCTCAGAAATCGTAATAAAGGGTTCGGTCGAAATTCTTAGCACTTGAAGAAAGCCGGACCGTACATCGCGTGAAACGTCGTAAACATGGCAATAAATATGAAGACAGTAGTCCGAATAATGTAAATAGTGTAAACACCTTTTGATAATAAAATTCTCGACAATACATTTTATCTGTAGTTGAAGGCATACAAATGCGTTCAAAATATTTAGATTTAAGAATTAAATAACCTATAGAGGTTGATATGCTCCATAAACAAAATCAACGAAACAACCAACATCAAAGAACTTCTTCATGACATTGATCCATATAATAACTTAAAGAAATTGAACTGTATTCCAAAATATTTCATTAAAACTAGAACATGAAACACATATATCACCACCTCTAGTAATTATGCCCATGCAAACGTATATATGCACAAAAGCTGAGTATCATCTACCATGTATTCAATTGTGAAAGCAGAATAACATTTTTATTACTTCAAAACAATAAGAAAATTACATTTCGGCATTAAATGACAAATAAGGAGTTGATATGCTGTTAAATAACTTCATCAATCAATCAGTACTCTTTTCTTTGTTTCTGTCAAACTTTTCCTGTTTCTTTAAGGATTGGGTGTTAACCACCCCCCACCCACCTATAAGGGTCACAAATAAATTTGTTGCAACTAACAGACACGTCTTCACATTAAAATGTAAGAACTGTATTTGCTGGCCGTTTGTTAAAGTTTGGAGTTCCCGTTAAACAAATTGAGATCAAACTCCATTCCCATTAGTGACGGGTGTTTTTTTTTCCCTCTTTATTGAAAATTCGACACAATTTTAGTCTTCTTATCTTGGTAGTTAATCAGATAGTAATTTTAGACAAATTGTATCTATTAATAAAGGCAGTGAAAGCAATGATAGTCTTGGAGTAGCTGATGAGATATTTTCGGTCACAAGAGATTAAATACTCTGACAAATTTTATTATGCAAGTCAACGTTTTCATTTTATCATAATTATAGTTTAAGAACTTCAAACGCCGAAAATAAAAGAAAAAAACTTTTTTTGTTTTATAAAAGCTAATGGCATATGCTAATAACTTTCATAAAATTTGTTTTGTCATATTCGTGATTTGGAGTGCTTAATCTATACTAATATAACAAAAAAAATATTAACTCTACCATATATTGTTTCAATTTCAGTTTAAAAATATATATCGGATTAAAAATGAATCCATTAATTCTTTTAAACTTGTTTTGTTTACATTTTGGATATGAAACTGAGCAGATATGGTTTTCAAAAAAATCGTTTACAGTAATATACTAGACATTCTTGAGATGAGATATGTTATGGAGCATTAGTTGACCATGAACCATTGTCACAGCAACTGCCACAATGTCAAAAGAAGCTTCTACAAGCCTCAAATAATGAAGTTAGCAATTATAATAAAGTTAAATGGTAACAGTCATGCGATTTTAAATTTAGTTTGATATTTCACAAGTTGAGGGAATATGGTTCCGCAGGGGATTGTCCAGGATTTGGTTCTCTAAAAATATTTCTAGCTGCGCTGCAAGCAGAATGATAATGGCGAAGAAGTAGCCAAGGGTTATTCTGAAACTGTTTTTTTTTCATCGATATCATCTCATGCAAAGCAGTAAAGCCACTAAAACTGTTTTTTTTTTCATCGATATCATCTCATGCAAAGCAGTAAAGCCACTAAGACACAAGGGGTTACAGGGAGTGGAAGAATTAGGAACACAAACATTAATAATGAGCGGGAAGAAGAAATAGTAATCAGGAGGAAAGTAAATAACGATTGACATTGTATTTAAATTTTTACAGATTAAAATTTGCTGGAAAGCATGGAGCCAGAAGAGTTTCACAAGCGAGAACTGCGAGAAAAGAAACTGAAAACATAGAATTTACGTAACATCTAGCTATTTCAATTAATGAGATCTCGACGTCAGTCTAGTACTACGCATAAATTCATAAAGTTCAGTTGATTAAAAAAAATACACGGTAGACTTAAACATGTTCAATGGGAACTTATAACTTTAACAAACAGCAAACAAATAATGGTCATATCTTTAAGCATCAAGGACACTATCTTCTGAGCACTTTCAGTTTTCATATGCCATTGTCAAAGAGCTTTGGTTTTGTGATTGTTTTCTTCACAAAGAACTTTACCAAATAATAGAAACCAGATGGCTTGCTTTCAGCAACAGCCTAGATAACACATGTAATCTGAGTAAAAAAAGAAAAATAACATCATCAAGATGTTAAGGTTCTACACTATTTACAAACAAAAGTTTAGAAAGGAAGCCATCCATCAATACTGGAAAGAGCGATAAGAGCTACTAGAATCTAGTAGCTCTAGTAACTAGATTTGTGAAAGCTATTTTCCTGAAAAACCGTTTTAAGAGAAAGATTTTTATCAATTTCAGTCAATGTTAACACTGGTTGTTTTATCAAAGAATGCAGAATGCATCCTTATAAGGAAATGGCTAATCTTATCATTATGAGTAACCTTCACGTATTAGATTTTAATAGGTTAGGTAACATGGGGTTTTCAAGTATCGTGCCTTTACGCATTAATCTATGGTTGGGTTTCATTTATTTTTATTTATAATAATCATTAATAATAAAATATATTTAGTATGTTTTTTTCTAAATTGATAATGAAAGCAAAAATAAAAAATAAAAAAAAAAAAAAAAAGGAAATTCATCCAGGAAACCAGAAAAATGGTAAAACCACAGAAAAATGAAATAAAATGTCTCTTGAAGAACTTTTTGTTTTCAATCTAACCGGTACAGAATATGCGGAAATCAGCTGGATATTGAAAATGATTTTTAGTTGTTGTTTTTAAAAACATTTATTAAATCTTATTTTTTCAAATTAAGCACTGAACATTAAGTAATAATTTGCTTTTGTTTCTTTCATTTTTTTTTTCATTTATTTTAAGTAATGTTTTCGCCATGCACACATAAAAGTAGTTAAATGTCAACAAGTGCATAGGTTCTTTTTTTCACAATCTAACTGGCCTTCACGTATTCTATCTTACATATTTTGCTCAGAATATCATATAGTAAGCATCCATTTATCTCGTGAGATAAAGATACGGTAAATGACTGAATTTTAACCAATCTCTTGGTGGTGAGATGAGTGATATCTTCAGGGTGCAGTATATAGAGGCTGTATATAGAAGGTATTACATTCGGGTCCGACTTGGCTGCAAGGTGTTGTCGGAAAGTGTCAGTGTTGACAGCCAACCATCTTTGGGGTTCCAATCCGTGTTTTGTCTGGAATTACTTCCATAGATTTTTCAGTGTTTGGTTGGATATTACCACAAGACGACAGAGGTTTAAAATAAGGGCTTTCCTTTCTTTAGATTGACTGCCTTCTTGGTCTGTTGAGCTCCATCTACCCGAAGCAGCTGATTATGAGGCGGCAGTTGTCCGCCTTCGCTCGTTCTCTGATTTGGAACCGGACTTAATTGTCGGAGGCATGTTACGGAGGCATTTTATAAACAGTTTATCATCCCTGTCTATGAAAACCTTTGGAACATATGTAATGTACGTACAGAATCGTTATATATAGTGTAGGTACCTCCACTCATTTTCGATAATTAACTTTTAAAGTGAATTTAAAAAACAATCTTTTTTTTTTTTAAACTTTTATTTTAAGTTTAATTGAAAGCTAAATTATTAAATTTACTATTTCCAGTAAGCAAAATACTCTGGTGTATTTCAAACAGAAATTATATTGATTGGAAGCTAAAATTTTGAGATTTTAAAAACATTTTTCAATTTTTCGTTCGTTTTTGAGCGATCGACACATTTGTAAACAAAAGTTAATTTTCGGTTTTGAAATTCTTGCAGAAATAAAATATACGTTTGTGAGACATTCATTTTGAAAATTAGAAAATTTAATGTTAAATTAATCTGATTTACACAAGTATTACTTATTTATAGTATGAAATTTAGAATAAAATTATTTTTTAAACACCGAGTTGACCTTTCTGACCATATTTGAAATTTGATGACAGCTCGACAGATGCGAGATAAGATAAGTGTATGGTGATCACAAGTGACATAATTGTTCAATTTTTTCCTGTAAGGGGAATAAACCGTGAAACATGTGAATTTTTTTAATGTACACAAATAAATTACCATAAAAAGTTCAAATACACACACACAAAAAAAATAAAATAGGAATAATAATAATTTTAAAAAATACGAAGGCACGACGATTTGTATTAAACTTTTCAATTTTCGATTATTATAATCTTCATTAACCTAACCCCAACAAATCTTTTAAGTATTTTAAAAATATTTTTAAAACTTTATAAATTATTATAATTAAAAAAAACAAGAAAACAATTCTTTTAAAATTTCATTATTAATCGAATTTTTATTTCAGACTAATGTTCTTATTTATTAAAATAATAAAAAAAAAATTACTATTGCGAGCAGATTTGCGGAAATAAAGGCAAAAGGTTTTTAAAAAAATAATAGATGATTTTACATTACCCAATGAGTCCTGCGTTTAACTACTAAAACCAATTTTCCGAACAGAATTTAATTTCTTGGAAATAAAATTTCATGAATTTACGTAGAGGTAACAGATGTAAAAAAATATTGTTACCATGATTTTTTAAAAAAAGTAATTTCATTCTTATTTGAATAAGCCCTGAAAATTTAATTAAAATCTGACAATTATTTGATTGTTGCAAGAATTTCCAAATTAATATTTTTCACCAGAAAAAATTGTGTTACGCAACACATTTCCCATTGTAAACTCTCGGAACGATTTGGTTACCCGCTAACTAAAATCAAAACAAGATTTTTTTTTTACTAAAATTTCGAACTTGTTAAAAAGGAGTAAAAATTTTAAAAAATAATTAAAAATACTTTGATCTTTCTTCTTAATAATAAACATGTTAGTATTTTAAAAGCTCTCAAAATAAAATAAAAAAAAGTATTGCGTTCTGAACTCGAGTTGACAACTTGACATGGTTTGTCGAAGCTCCAGCAGAGAATTAACAGATTTTATATTCAACTGAAAAAATGTAAATATTGCTTAAAATAAATATATATATATATATTTAAAATTTCATTTAAATTATTATAATCATTTATTTGAAAGTTAACACTTTCCATAGTTGCCATGTTTTCCCGTATTTGGTATTCGTTTTTGTTAGTACAATGAAGATCGTTTGTCTTATTTTGACTTTGTTTTTGCTTAAAGTTATATTTATCAAATCTGCATTTTCTACTCACATTCATTTTTTTTATCAATTGATAATTTAGTTGCTAACTGTGAAAAAATAATATTTTAAATAATGCGTTCATAATCTCTCAGAATAGGCTTATTGACGAATATTTAATTGTTTTTTTTTTTAATCTATTTTCTCTTTTTTCCAAAATTAACAATCTTTTCAATTTCTGTGTTTATGTACGACTATTTCATAATTTCTCTTGCTTTCTATTGATTTTTTGTGTATTGTTTGATATACTTAAATGTCCGTACGTTTAGACATTCCTACTTTTTAAGCAGTGAAAAAAGTTAATGTCTGCCAGTCTAAAGATGGAAAGTCTTGTGAAAGAAAATATCTCCTGAGAGAAAGCGAACTTGTATTATTATTTTTTTTCATCTGGTAAACCATTTTCAAGCCAAATTTTTAAGAAATAGCAACCCATCACAGTAAAGCCAAGTTTATTTACCTGAATTATGAACTGTATGCCTCTTCTTGCTGGAACATTAGTTTATAGGTTCCAGCAAGTTTAAGGTTATGTGAAATTTTTTTTCGTAATCCAAACATAAAAGTAATTTTTAAGCAACTAATGGTTTTAATCTAATATTTCCTATATGAATATACTTATATTGCATTTTATATATGAAGAATTTGTTATATTAATTACTCTGGTAAATACAAAAAAAAATGTCCTTTTGAAATCGATTCTTCTTTAAGTCTTAATCTTATTCTTTCTATTTAATTTCAGTTAAAGCTCTGCAATAACTTTTAATAATTTGAAAATTTTATTTGAGGTACCAAATTTAATTAATGTTATAAAAGCATATTTTAAAAGAAAAAAGAGAAACTGAAAAGGTACATTTTCGTTTTAGGTTCTGAAGGCTTTTCCTCCTTAAAATGTATCCAGAATAGCACTATTTCTGTGCAAATGCATATGCTGAATAAACTTACCTTTTTTGATCTGAACGTCCAGAAAAAATCGAACTACATTTCGTCTCCCGTAACTCTAACGCAGTCATGTAATTAACTGCTGAATGACTTTCCACGTAGGACAACAAATTTCGGTCTATTTTTTACCGATTTACTTCCTTTACTGAAACTTCCGCCTATTTACTTCCTGTAATGAAAGTAATATGCGGTTGTATTTCTACGCGTATTACTTTCATTACAGGAAGTAAATAGGCGGAAGTTTCAGTAAAGGAAGTAAATCGGGCGAAATTTGTTGCCTACGCAGAAAGTCATTCTGCAGTTAATTACATAACTTCGTGACAGTTACGGGAGAAAAACGTGCAAGATGTAGTTCGTTTTTTTTATGGACATTCAGATAAAAAAAGGTAGGTTTCTTCAATAACTAATTGTTGATATGAGTTCAGCATATACATTTGCACAGAAATAATGCTATCTTGGATAATTTTGAAGTGGGGAAAAGCCTTCAGGACCTAAAACGAAAATTTACCAACCAAGTTTTTGAGAAATAGCAACCTATCACAGTAAAGCCAAGTTTATTTCCCTGAATTACAAACTGTATGCCTCTTGTATTCTCGTTGGAACCTTAGTTGGAATGTTTTCTGAACTTTTTTTCGTAATCCAAACAAAGTAATTTTTAAGCAACTAATGGTTTTAATCTAATATTTCCTATGAATATATACTTATTGCATTTTATATATGAAGAATTTGTTATATTACTCTGGTAAATACAAAAATGTCTTAACTTGAAATTGATTCTTCTTGTCTATTAAATTTAATTTCAGTTAAAGCTCTGCAATAACTTTTAATAATTTGAAGATTTTATTTTAGGTACCAAATTTAATTAATGTTATAAAAACATATTTTAAAAGAAAAAAGAGAAACTGAAAAGCATTTGATTTGATTTTGTTCCTTTCATTGGCTAGATCTGATCAAGGAATTATTGTGCACAGCAATTAAACAAAAGGTGGAGGGACTGAGAAAGAGACATGGGAGTAGGTTCACCTGTCATCCAGTTCACACATCTCTATGTATTTTAAACATCCCTTGCTCTTTTTTTTTTTTATTTTATTTTAATCATTTCAACTCAAGCAAGGCTTCCTGTTTAAGTTTAGGTTTCCAGTTTATTCTAAAATCTTTTTTATTCTCAACCACTTCCAGTAATCCCTTGCATCTTAGTACATTGGGGTGAATTGAAAAAAAATGAACCTATTTTATGTGTATTTTTTATCCATATTCACTCTTCAAGCTTTAAATTGTTTTATTTCCTTAATAAGATCATATGAGGTAGGAATGAAAATAGTTGTTTCTAATACTTTTTTTCTTATTGACATTTGGCTTATCTTCATATCCCCCTTGAAATACCATTTCCCATACAATCACTGAAGCAATGTTGAGCCTGTCAGTACCCAGATATGTGACCGATTAGGAATACTGGGTGATGTAATGGATAAAGGCTCAAATTGTTAATTGTAGAGCCAGGTACCAATTTCAGTCGGGTTTGTTATATTCACTTAGACACAAATACTCTTGTATACAGTATGAATCCACTTTTTCTCCCTTCGGCTATGGGTTAATTAGTAAAACTTGTATCACTAAAACCATTATTATAGCCAAAATAAAATAAAATTGCATACAAAATATTTAGAATTCATCATTAAAAACCTATAAAAGTTGACATGCAACTAAGCAAAACAAAAAAACCCTAACTTATTGCCATTTGTAGTGACTGTATTTTTTTCTTTTTTGGGGAGGGGGAGATTTCCTCTTCCTTTTAAAACATTGATTAACTTCTAATAATTTAAATTTTATTACTTTACAACTACAAATTTTGACTCATAAGTTCATTAATATATTTTAATTTAAAGTAATTGTTAATGATAATTTATATGTACAAGCTGATAAATTTAACACTTGTCACTGTTTTCATTACTGATTTCATTTTGTATTTTATTTTGGTATTAGTGTTGTTGAATTTTTAATTTGTGCCTTTTTACTGCTATTTAAACTTTTGAGACCCCCCCCCCCCCCCGGGCCACTCCCTAATTATCTGATCATCAAACTCCAAAAAATCTGTTGTGACAGTCATGGCATATTCTGGTCTCCTGTTTGGCTTTTTCTTCTCTCTTCTATACAAAGTTATCAAGGGTTCATTTCGTGAGAGTGTATCAAGCGGTCTAATCCCATAGATAAAGTTCAAGCAGCTTAGGGGCAAGTCGAACAAAAACAAGATTGACCTTTCTGCAGTCAACCCTTATACCATTTAACCTCTCTTTTGGCATTTTTTTTTTTTGTCTTGCCTTGTGACAAAACACACTGAAGAACATCTTTTTTGGATTCTCTGTGTAAACTATTTCTATCTCAAGCATTTTTCTTTTGCCAGTGCCCTTTCACAACCCAGGCTTTTATGATGGTACTTCATCACTTGAGTTTTGCGATGTTTATAAATTAGATGGATCACAGTTAGTATGAGGTTATCTAGATGCTCACTTATTAGCTCAGCCAAAAGATAACAAAGAAAAAAAAAATGGAAAAATCTCAAGAAATAATATATCTTAGCAAAATGGAATTTTTCAGATATTTTTTAGTAGATGACTAAAAGAATGAATACTATTGTTTTTTTTTTTCACAGTACAGAAACCATATTGTTTATTTCCCCTTTTGTTTATCCTTTTTTGTTTTTAGGTTAGATATTTTTTAGAGTGGTCACTGTTTTGACTGCTTCCAAAAGGTCTTAGAATGAAGAAACCTACATAATAAAGGCATCACACCAAGCATGTGGTTGGTAGTTTTATCTTCCTGATTTCACCCCAAGGTTAACTATCATTTTACCCTGTTGGTTCTTAATAAATTTACTGATGTACAGGACTTTGTCTTTTTCAGTTTTAATTGTCTGAAGGCGTTTATCTGGCTGTCTTCAAGACAATGCACACATGTATGACATACACAGACTTGTACTCCTGAGAACAGAACAACTACAGTTTGGTCCTTGTAGATAAAAAAATCCAATAACATTTAAATTAATTGCTCTTCTATTAGTAATAATTCATTGCTGAATATTTTTCTATAAAAGTTGCCCCTCCTTCCTCATGCCATTGAAACTCCCTGCAAAGTATAGACTAGTATTATTATGTTAAGTGATACTGATGTCATTTCAGTAACAAAGTTTTTTACTGAATGGAATTTCCTGTCCATGTCAACCAGATTTGAATTCAGTTTTCTTTTCTCTAGACTGGTTGCCAACCAAGACTAAAGAATCCAGTGTACCTTGTTATTTAACTCATACCTATGGAGAAAAGACTGATTTGTACACTTTTTCAAGGCTTTTTGTGCAAGGATAGCATTATGGCCACGTCGTGTTGAAACACTTTCCTGTATGATCACCTAAGTTAAGCAATGTTGGGCCTGAGCAATACCTAGATGGGTTACCATTTGGGAATATCCGGTACTGTAAGCTTGGATGTTCAGGTGGTATAATGTATAATAACTCAAAATTCTAAATTAAAGAGCTGTGTTCCAATTCCTGCTGAGTTCTTATATTCACTTACATGTAAATATGTTACAGAAAGAGATAAATCCACCTCTTCTATTCCAAGCTATGGGTTAATTAGTAAAACTTGTATCACTAAACCATTAGTATCTCAAGAAAAATTTCTTACAAATTAAAAATATTTTTTGGCTTTAAATAACCTGCTAAAGGGTTGATAAGCTGTAGAATCAATTGTACGAGAGAGAATATAATGAATTTTTAACATGTTGATTCCACTTTCCGTGTTGATAACCATGACACACACACCTGTTTAAAATTGACCAAAATAACAAACCAGATTATCAAATTATAAATTATCAAACTGAATTTTAAAAATTATAAATTATCAAATTGTATTTAATGGTGACCTAATATCAGCCAATATTAAGTAAATTTGCCATTTTGAGAAAATATATCTTTGCATCATTATTCACTATAGATAAGAGATTAAAAATAGTAATCACTCTGTAGTTCTCAAAGGAAATTAATGACAAATTTAACCTCTGTTATTTCTGCCTTACCTTAATAGGTAGATAAGTTTCCAGGTAGATAAATAGATAAGGTGAGGTTTAGCTTACAGAGTTGATTAAACTAAGTCATGTTTGCCACAATATAATTTTTATGGAGCACTCTGTAAATCTATGTGCAGTTTCTTACATTTCATCTTTCTTGGTAGATCTTCTTCTATTATCACAATGTGGGATATTTAATAACAAAAGGGATAAAAACATACTGAAAGCAAAAGAAACTAAATGGAATCAGCTTGACTGTATACACAAAACAGCACATTTGAAAAAAAAAGCATTTAAAATTTCAGCATCTCCTCTCCATATGTACATTGCAAGCCCATCAACATGAACATCACATTACTCTGAAGAAGTCCTAAAGGATGAAATGTGTCACATGAAAAGTTTTTCCACTTTGTTATAGATTTTCCTAAAACAAGAGAAATCCTAATATGACTTGAAATGCTTCCTCAGGTTAACGGATGTGATTTCCAACACTGCCCTAGCTAATGGATACGATTTCCGATGCTTTATTGACCTCACTAATGGCACTCTATCCTTGTAAATTGGTTGATAATTCAAGTTGGACACTTTAGTTAAATTTACCTTTACTGAATTCCCCAAAATATATTTATGTATAAATGAATTATCTGAACAAAGAAAGTTGGGTGCTCAACTTAGTGAGTATTAACAAGCTCATCTGACAAACCATTAACTATAGTAGTAAATTCACTCTTCCCTAGTGTCTCACTGTTGCAGGCATTTTCTGTACTAAGTTCAGTTTAACAAATATTAATACAGGTTAGGTACCTTGCCATGGAGCAATGGTTAGCAAGCTAGTCTTGCCAGCTATTACTACTGTATTGAATTACTCCTTCACCTATTCCATCTTGTTCGCTTTGTTCTAATATTTCATATCACTTATCATACATATATTATTATAAGCATTATATTTAGTAGGGAATATGTATTTCAATTGATATTCCTGTTTCTAAACAGTGAAATTGTCTTCCAGTCTAAAGATCAAGTTGTACATGCCTCCCAAGATGAAGTGAAACTGCATTCCCTTTTTTAATTTGGAAAACCACTTTCAAGGGAAATGTACTTTACAATTGGAAGCAATCCCAGCAAAGTTTAATTACCCAATTTAAGAAATACACATCTGTCATTGTTCCCTCAAATTTTCAGCCTATAGTTTAATCACACTGAAAACCATTATTTCCATTCGATCACTAAAGTTAAGCAGCATCTAACCTTGTCAGTCATTTGATGGGACACTACTTTGGAATACTTGGTACTGTAAACAACCTTTGATAATCTGGAATATGATTTGGCTTTAAATAGCACACAAGAGGTTGATGAAGTGTAAAAAAAATAAAAAATAAAAAAATAAACTGATCATTTCCCACAGTTTCATACATGAATCTTTAATAAGCAACTCTAAGCAACTTTGGGTGGCTCTTAAACAACTGTAATATTCATGTCAACAACTCAAAGAAATAGAGAAAAGGAAAGAAAAATATGAAAATGAGTATGACCATAATTTTTATTTAAAAATTAATGCTACTTTAATTAAAAGAGAAAGCAATTTATTTGGACAAAAATGTATAGAAAGTGCTTTAATTGCTAGATCATCCACAATAAATTTGCGTTCAGGTTCTTGCAAAATTTCACCATTCTTGGTTGATGTATTATCACATTGTGGGATTATTAATAACAAAATACATGAAAACAAATAAAAAGTAAGTAAACGAGATCAGCCAGACTATATACTAAAATACTTAAAAAAAATTAGTTTGAAATCGCAGCACTCCTCTTCTCCATGTGCTTGTGTAGTTGCTACAATGTAAACATCATCTTAGTATGATGAAGCCTTAAAACATAAAACTCGGTGCACATATGGGTGGTCAGGGGATTCGAGAGATGTCACCCTAGCTATAGGGAGGTGTTCACTAACGTAAACCCCCAGCCTATGCATATGGATGGTGGAATCCTTCCTTAAGAGGGGAAGGTAGCCAGGGATGTCATCACACCTGTATTCACACCCTTCTCTTGCACCTTTCTAACTGGTTCGTCTTTCTCTTTAGTCTCCTCCTATCTAATCTTTTTACTCTTATGTAGCCCCCTGCACATCAGTGGCGTTACCACCTTGCTTGGGGTGAAATGATTAAAAAAAAATGTTCTCATTTTGTCATAGATTTTTCTTAAATTGTTCTAATAAAAATAACATTTTATATCTTTTCCCACCCACATATTGTAATAATAAACGCTACCAAATCTACTATTTTAGCTACAGTGAAATATCTTTATTTATTAGACCTGAGTATAAAATATTAAACTATTTAAGCGTCTTGAGTACTAATTCTTGCTTAAGAATTAAGCAACTCAAGTGCTGGTCAAAATCTTAAGTTGCTTAGGAAAAAAAATTTCCATCTCCTTAAAAGCTTAAGCTCAGCTTAAGAAAAACATAATTTGCTTTGTGATGGCAATATTTTTTTCCTTTTTCTTAAATTGAGTTCACCCCAAGCAAGGCAGTAAAGCTACTAACACACAAGGGGTTACCAGGTCTGGAAAAATGATAAAACAAATACCTCACTAAGGTGTGGAACAAAAAAAGAGCAATCAGAAGGCCAGTAGATAGTGATTGACATTACATTTAAATTTTGAGGATCAACTTGAAAGCATGGAGCTGGAAAAGAGTTCTACAAGCGAGAAGTGCAAGAAAAGAAACTGTTAGCACAGAACTTATGGTTACATCTAGACAACTGAACTGTAAATTGATGAGACCTTGTTGCCAGTCTAGTATCATGCTTCAGTTCATAAATTTTAGCTACCGTAGCAAAGGAATGTGTTGTGGTGCAGTTGATATCATCTCAGAATGAGGAATCGGAGGACTGAGTTCGAATTCCAGCTGAATTCACTGTATTCACTTACTAATACCTTTGCTAATACCCTTGTGAAAAGTTAATCCATTTCTTTTCCCTTCAGCTATGGGTTAAATAGCAGGACAGATTGGGTTCTATAGCCTTGATTGGCAACCAGTTTACCCCACCCATAGGATAAACATGTTTGTATAGAATCAACACCCCTACCTGTAAAAAAAGACATGTTACAGAAGCATTAACAACATCCTTGTCAATGACTTATGCTCCACTGAGAGAGAAGGGTCATTTACCAAAGAGCTCATCAATTACTAAAAAAAGGTATTTATAGAAAAGGTACAAAGTGGCAACTCTATGGCAGTGGGAAAATGACTGGTGACAGATCAGGAGCAACAATATTGGTGAATCTCTTTTCGGTTTTATCAAAGATTTCTGAATATATAGCATGAGCATTGGACTACGTGTGGCAATAATATTCTAAACATGAGCCAATGGTACACTTTTATATGTGCAAGATAGATTCTGAAGAGAAAAATTGTCTAGCATTAGACAGTGAACTAACTTTTTGGGGTATTTTTCATAGGTGCAAATCAAGGTAAAATAAAAAGATAATTTTCATCTTGGTAAAACCTCCCCATTTAGAAGCTTCATGTAATTCAATCTTTTTATTTAAACTTCACCTTTTTATCTTGTGTTACCTTTAAAGAAAACTAAGTAAATAAAGTATTTGCTTATGTAGTTCATCAGTTAGAGCACTGGTAGAAAGTTTTAAATTTCTGAATATTGTTTATATTATGATATATCTTCTTAGTAAAAGAAAAAAGAAAAAGACACTCATTCTGAAACCAGAGTAAATTGCCTTTTCCTTGAGCAGTCAGTCTTTTATTTATGAAATACTCAATTCTTGCTTAAGCTTCTATTTACAAGACTAAGATTGATTCAAGTAGTAGCAGAAAGTTTTAATGGATGAAAAATTCTGAGATTTTCCCCAAAGTATAGGATTGATGACATTCATTAATACCAATTCACCAGAGTAAAGAAAGAAAAAAGTAAATGTTGTCCGCTTGGCACTTGCAAAATTTGTGATACCCGCCAGATATAAACAATTGCTCTTAACAGATGAAAAGAGAGAAAATCAGAAATGTTATTCCAAACTACAATGATCTCCATTAGCTATTCTTTTGACAATAAGGTACTTTTTAAATACAGTGTGTCATTTTTACATAATTACACATGCAGAAAAGCAACCATACAATTATTGCAGCACAGTCACCACAAAAGTCACTTGTTCGTTTATGTCTTATATCTATACACAGACAGCCACACATTCTGTTGTCATTTTCAGTCAGTCACTTTCCTATCTATCTATCTATCTAGCTAGCTAGCTAGCTAGCTAGCTAGCTGTATATTTCATAATTATTATAAATCATACTTTAGAACATGTACAAACTACAATGTACAATTTTGTAGTAGATTGTAGTTTGTACATATTCTAAAATATAATTTATAATAAATATTCATTGGTCTATTTTTATATTGAACACTGTTTTAAATTAATATTTTGAACATTACAAATATTTTCTTTGTTCCTTATTCATTTGTATCTATCTATCTATCTATCTATCTATCTATCTATCTATATATATATATATATATATATATATATATATATATATATTCTTTCACTCTTCCTTATTCTTAAAAATTTGAGTTTCTTATATTATTTGTCTGTCTCACACCTTGCATAACTCTCACATTATTTGCATCCATTTGTATATCTCACTCTGTGTCTTTCTCTTACACTCTGTCTGTCTGTCTGTCTGTCTGTCTTGCACCCTCTGCATCTACCTGTCTAGACTTAACAGAAGAGTGAAGTCTCCATATAGGGTTGACGCTTATGTTCACACCGTCTATATCTATCAATGTTTTATCTCCATTGTTGTGCACTCTTCACTTATAAATATGACAAGTTTTTAAACTATATAATGTCTTTTCATTTACAAGTACACCGATCTTCTAGTATAGCTAGTTATTCCCTGTTGTGGTTGTGTTCTTAGGCAAACTTGTCTTTCTTCAACACTAAGATATTCCACAATCTGGCATGACCATCAGTTAAAAAAGAACAGTGTTCCTAAGCTCTCACATGATGACTTTGTGCTAGCCTCAATAACTTCTGTAGGTTTGTGTACTCAATTTCACTTACAAGACTTGGGTCAATCTATGACATAGTTTTTAGACATATCACAATAGTGAAGCATACTGGGATCATGTCCTCAGGTGAATTATCAAGAAATCATCCAATTGACAGGTTGCCCAATGTAAGATTTGAACCTGAAACTTATAATCAGAAAAGTAGTATTTTATCCACCTGGCTATGGAAGAATTATGCTCACTCTACATTTGTGGCATTTTTATTCAGCTTGCCCAACTTTTTTTTTTAATTTCTATTTACTTTTTAAAAAATAATTTAGTTTCTACCCCTCCCCCTCTCTCTCACACACACATTTTTATATACTTTCCTTTCAAGGCTTTAATTTTCCTTCAGTTATTTTTTTCCATGAATACAATTTCCAAGTTTCTCTCTTACTTGTTCTCTTTCTCACACTGCTTGGTAACACCAATGACCTCCTACAACATGAAATACATTTCAGCTTTAAATAACCCACAAAGGGTTGATAAATCATCAAAAACAAATCAATCAATCCTAGACGTAATATTTTTACTTTTGTTTCTTTTTTGAAATATATATCTCGCACTCTTTCTTCTTTTTCCTACTCTTAAACATTTCTTATTTCTTTCTTGCATATTATTTCTCGCATTCTCTTTCACAGTTGTTTTTCATTTTCTCACTATTTCTCAAGCGCCCACAAAATTTTCTTTTTCTTTTTTTAATCACACACACAAATTGATATTTTCTTTTTTCTATGTCTTTCTCTATTACACTGTCAATCAGTCTGCTCTTCTTTCTGTGAATTTAATGCCTTGTCAGATTCTATTACTCTTTTTTTCTTCATCATTCATTTCTTCACTTTCACATTCTTTGCCTATTCTCTCTCTCTCACACTCCCTCTGTATCATCCATTCTACAGTATTTTCACCTTGCAGCTATTATTTATAGTTAATGTGTTTCTTGAAAAATATTAAGAACAAGAAAAATAAGCCAAACTGTCACTTCTCCTTCAACATTCTGTACCGGAGGCACTAACTTATTGACAAAAATGTATTTGAAAGAAAGGAATCACTTTGGAAAAACTGTCAATTGGAAGAGGATGAATCTATGTAAGTAATATTAATAACAATAATAATAAAGCTACTCTGAAAATGCTCTATTTTTAAATATATGAATTTCTGATTTCTACAATTTGTTTGTCTCATACTTTGTATGACTTTCATTCTATTTGCATTCATTTGTATGCCTCACTCATAAACTCTGCCTGTCTCTCCTACTCACGCACTCTGCCTGTCTCTCTCACGCGCACACTCTGCCTGTCTCTCTCACGCGCACACTCTGCCTGTCTCTCTCACGCGCACACTCTGCCTGTCTCTCTCACGCGCACACTCTGCCTGTCTCTCTCACGCGCACACTCTCCTTTCTCTCACGCGCACTCTGCCTGTCTCTCTCACGCGCACACTCTGCCTGTCTCTCTCACGCGCACACTCTGCCTGTCTCTCGCCCTCTGCAACTGCCTTACACTGCTGCTCAATACTTATTTTAGCATTCTACAATCTGTATTTCTTTAATGATCTTTCACTGTCATTTTCTTAATATTCAACCCATACTCAGATAAGATGTCTCTTGTATAACAATATATGAAAAACCATATAGAAAATTCAATATACAATTTGTGAACTGTACTGAATGAAAAGCAGCTGGTAAAATAAAAAGCTGATCAGATGTGGGCCTCTTTTGATATTAGCATCATAAATGGGTGCACAACCTAAAACAGTGGTCAGCAAATATTTGGGTTAGAGAACAGGATAGGTTAATATTTTTTGTCATTACTCTCCGTTACAACTATTTGTAGGGATACCGTTATCCCAAAACTTTATATATGCTTATATAGTCTTATAAAATTTCATATATCTTTTGAAAACTGGAGTAGATACTTTCATCTCTCTGAATTTTATTATTATGACTTCATTACAGGAAGACAAAATCACACAAAATACCAAGAATGAAAAGATATCAAAATTAAAAAAACTAACTCTATTTGATTCTGTTGTCCTTACTTTTCTGCTATTTTTCTACAAAATAAAATAGTTGGTTGCATCGCAGTTTAGACTAAATTTACTGTATATACTCACATATAAGCCCAACTTTATGTATACTGTGTTCCTTGAATTTTTTTGCATTATAACCCCTCCAGAAAAAATTACAACAGGCCACTGAAAATTCATAATTTTTAACCTCTTCAAAAAGAAATTACCTGTATGACCCCCTTATTTTTTGCTTAAAAAAATTTGATCATAAAAAACTAACAGTAAACTTACTATACTAAAAGACATCAGTAGATTATATTTTTCTTTGGCTATTTGGCATCAGTCATATAATTCCAGAAACAGTGACTTAGTCTTCATACATAGGATAATTGGGTTAAATTACTAAGAAATGTATTTTCTGACCTTTCTAAGGTGGGTTAGTCCTGAGTATGATAAACTATATCCCAGCAGCAAGGTCTCTGATAAGAAGATTGAAGGTTTAATTTCTGCTATTCCCTGGTCCACTCTGACTAAAAATGGTAGCACCTGCTAGGGTAAATAGTGAACCTTCCTAAACAAAACATTATAAAAGTATATTTTAAAAGTATAAAAGTACATTTTAAATATTCTTTATGCATATTAAAAAAAATACCAACTATACCTATTTAAAATAAAATTACCAACAATACTTATTTATAGTATATATATATATATATATATATATATATATATTTTTTTTTTTTTTAATCATATCACCCCAAGCAAGGCAATAACATCACTGATGTGCAGGGGGCTACGTAAGAGTAAAGTTGAAAACATAAAATTGTGTTCAAAATATATAAATTTTGACATTAAGTAACCCATAGAGGTGGATATACTGCTAAATAAAATCAGCCAAAAACAATCTAAGGTGGTATCAATGTTTAAGAATCTCATTTGGTGAAAGATTCTGAAACACAACCTTATTGTAGGATATCTGGATTAAAGACTTCAATGAAGATGTGTGAGATGGTTGAAGTATGTTACTATGCAAAGGAAAAGGCTTAAATATTTGTCATGCATAGAAGCATTTTCTTTCTTTCAGTGAATAGAAAATGGCTGTAGAGAATGATACCAAAACCTTTTGTAATGCATGTAAACTTTATTCAAATCAACAAGGAAATTACTTGTTCATCTCTTGCAAACAGTTATTGGAAAAATACATAAAACTGGTCTGTAGACCAATAAAAGTCTTTTACACATTGAGTATTAAATTCTTTGGGAGGTTGTAAAGAAAACTTACTGCTTAGAAAAATGATTGCAAACATGATACCATGACAGGCTAGGCTAATACTTTTTTTTATATCAGCTAAATACTCTCATCAATGCAATAAAACAGACAAGCACATACTGGACTTATATTGTCCTAAGTTCTGAACTAAAATATTGCCATCATTTAATGAATCATTCAGGCTAGTATCTTCATCTTTGTTGTTTCAATCACTGAGTATATTTCAGTCAATGTGTAACTTCTGATAATTTTCAATTTTTATTATAGTTTTCAACTTTTAAGAGCCATGTCCGTTGTAGACGAACATAACTCTCCACACCTTCCCATTTTTTGTTGATCTAACTTTTGACTCTTTATCATCCCTCTTTTTTCATGTTCTGCCATCTATTCACACACTCATTAAGTAGGTTACTCACTGTTTGTCCCTGCTTTTCTTACCTTCAGCATGTCCTGTGAGTGTTAATTTCTCCAGGCTTTCTTTCCTCATTGTGTGTTCTAGAAATTTCAGCTGTTTCTTTCTAATTGTTCATATCAGTTTCCTTGTAGGTTTTATTTTCCTTTAAATTTTCTCATTGCTCACATGTTTAATCCATGGCATCCTCAGCATTTATCGGTAAAACCTTGTCACCTTAAATTTCTTAATCTGGGTATTTAGCTAAGTCCTCTCCACTGACTGTGTATGCTATAGACCATAGACCCCACATAAGCTGGTTTGGGTGTTGTCTGCTTTTCCTCAGATGAAACTCTGTCGCTCAGCATAGCTTTGTTTGGGTTCCTCTCTACCCGAAGACAGAGCAACAAGTCTGATTTTGAGTGGAAATCTCTTAATCTGTGAAGAGATTATGCAGCATTCGTCGTCATATAGGAGATTAAATATTGCATAACAATTCAGCACTAATAATCCATATAACAAAGATTTATGACCTCATAATTTAAAAATATATTTTACCTTTTCATTGATTTTATTGACAAAGTGGGTTGCACATATGGATTTTATTTCATTTGGATCAGTGACAAGGGAAATAAATTTTTAAAAAATTTATCATTTTATTTCATGAAAGGTGATAATGACATTAAGGAGCAAGGAGTTACTGAGAAAATATTACTGATGAGAAAGAACAATAAAAGAACAGATTTAAAAAAGATAGATGATGATGATCGACATTGCATTTACATTTTTAAAGATTATTGTTGACAGACTAATTAAAATTTAAACTAATCAAAGATTACTTGATGCAACATATACCTGGAGAAGGTCAGAGAACCTACCAATCAGAATTTAGTAACCAAAATAAAGGTGAGGATATGAGTTTGAATGTTTCATCAGATTTTAACTTCTAATCTTTTAAGATAGCCTTCAAAGATTGGTCCACCTTAGCAACATAGTTCTATCATTTTTCTAGCTTCAAAGATCATTGGTTAATTCTCTCTCACTGTTGATGGATTGTGAGATGAGTTCTAATACTAGTCACTGTTACTTCAATTTCGGTACTTCATAATGTCTGTACATTGTCTGATATATGCTGATTTTAGATGGCATGAAAAGTTTAGCTCTTGGGCATCAGAGAACTGACTGATGCTTCTGACTATCACTTTTTGCCTGAAATGAGATGCAGCATTTAATGGTTTGCTTCTTAGGTATTTGTACTTCCCGTAAGCTGGCTGTCAATCTTGAAAAGACTGCTGTCATGTGCTGACCTTCTCAGCACAGAGAATACTCACAGCTGTCAATCTGTGAGTACAGCAGGTGATTGAAGCTTCATGTCTCTTGCAAGCTGACACACTGAAAAGATTTCCCATTAGTTACTAAGTGCAATAACAACAATGTAATATTTCTTATTTTTAAGACATATAATCAATTTTAATTTCATTTTTGGGCTCTTCTCAGGTGGTCCTATCTGGAGTGTCTTATTCGGAAAAGTTTTTCCCATTGCATAGCCCAAAGAGAATTAAATCATCTGTCATTGTTCAATGTTATTACTGTTATCATGCAAGACATCAAATGTTGTAAATGTTATAAACGATTGACTCTTTGACTTAAAGAGGTTAAGATTGTAGTGTTCAGGAAAGCATTCACTTGAGAGTTTTTCATAAAGTAGATTTTAGAAAAAGTTGTCTGTGTGGGACTTCTTTCTTATAACTGAAATATAGAGAAAATATAGGTGATTTGACTGTGGACATAGCATGGAGAGTCCTAGCTATAATGATCTAAACTGCTAAAACTAAAAATTGAAGTAATGGATATCAGATGTAATTATTTTGGGTGTTTATTTTGTAAACATGCAGCTTGACCCAAAGATGACAATAAAATCAGTTTTATTGCTTGTTCATTTTTTTTTTTTTTCAGAAATCGTGCTTTTAATTAAATATTTAATTTAAGTCCTTTTTCTTATTTGTAAGTCAATAAACATTAATATTTCCTAATTTTAACTATTAATCTTGTTTGCAGATCTATAAATACTGTATTTGTTGTCATTTAAAAAGTGAGTACATTTTTGGGGGATGCACTGTGTGCATATGTATGTATGTATGTATGTATGTATGTATGTATATATATATATATATATATATATATATATACATTAGTCATCCATATACAAGACTGTTTTGCTGTATCATAGCTCATCAGTGTGGCTAGACACAAATATATATATATATATATATATATATATATAATAAGTGTGTGTATGTGTTTAATTTATTTGTTTGAATACTATTTTTAATCGATATTCATATATGAGTAGATATTTTGTTTTTAATATAACAGTATATGAATATATTTATTTTTACTGCCCTGATTATTTACGATAAATTTTGTTACGAAAATAATCAAGCCAGTAAAAATAAATATATAAATATACTACTTGATTATAAAAAGAATATCTACTCAAATACGAGTATCAGTTAAAAATAATGTTTTCACAAATAAATTAAATATGTTGGTTGTTAAAACTATTTTGTTAATCTTTGTGATTTTCTGTAACATTGTATATATATATGTGTGTGTGTGTGTGTGTGTGTGTGTGTGTGTGTGTGTGTGTATATACAACTCAGATAAAGTAACCTACTTTAGACAAAGTCAATACTTTATACTAACCAAGATAATCAATCCCAGCAAAAAAAGTTAAAATTAAAAAAAATATCTAAATAATAAATAAACTCTGAATTAACACAAAGAAATTTAGTAATACTAACAATAATAATAAACATTAACAGATAAACTATGAGTAAAAAGCCTATAAAAAAATATGCTAAAAATGACTACAAATAACCTCATCTGGATCTACAATTATTCCTAATCTCTTGAATAACTAGAAATACAAACATTAGTTTCTACTCAATAACTGTTAAGATAATGCAATAAAGCTTGCTATCCATAATGTATCATTGACCAGCATATATAAATAGTTGAGCCCAGACACAACACACATGGCCTAAAGATTGCATTTAAGCTTGAAACAGAGTGTAGCTGTTCAGTGTTGACCTCAGTGTCAACTTATATATGTATCTCCAAGTATAGGGTCGGTATTGATGGAATAAATATTGAAGGAGTTTGGTTAGTTTTGAACTTTTTAAAACTCTTCATCTCACAATTAGCACCATCACTTGACAAGAGACAAAATCTGTTGAAACAAAATAGCTACTTTGTAGTGATTTTATAATATATTTGTTATAAATTATATATATATATATATATATATATATATATATATATATAGTTAGCAGACTCGAAGTTAGTGACTTCGACTGACACCAAATCGGTTGAGTTTTGATCCCGGCCGGAGGCAAGTGGATGTCTAGCCACACTGATGAGCTGTGATAAAGTGAAACAGGCTTGTATGTGTATGACAAATATTATGCTCTCATTACGATTGTGCACTTTAGAGAGGAAAATTTGAAAAAAAAAACAGTTACCACTTTGGCGATATATACATAACTCTTCACCAATGAATTGAGTTCTTTCGGTGACTGGCATGTGTATACATAGCCACACTGATGAGCTGTGATACAACAAAACAGGCTTGTATGTGGATGACTCTGACACCAGCTGTTGCAGTTTTTAAATGTATTTTCAGATACACAATATAATTTTTTACATATGGTGTTTCTGTATTTTAAGCTAGGTTAATTTACAGGGGATGTGCGTTGTGGTACAGTGGATATCGACTTGGAATGACCAATAAGGGGTGCTGAGTTCAGATTCCAGTTGAATTCCTTGCATTCACTTATGCACAAATGCCCTTGGGAAAGGTATTAATCTGTCTCTTCCCCCTAGTTATGGGTTAAATAATAGGACAGATTGGGTTCTATAGCCTTGGTCGGCAACCAGTCTACCGCAGAAAGCAATGGCAATCTACTGCAGGATAATCTGCCCAGTCAGTCATGTCTCTTTCGAGGTATGATCGCCCAAAGTGTGTATCACGTATGGCACTTAACTGACTGAATTTACAGGACTGGTTTACTGTTTGTGCTTCTCATTTTGTATGGACTTTAGTTGTTATAGGGAGGTGTAGGTAGTTACTATTTGCTAAATAGCAGTGTAGACTGGTTTCTTTAGCTTTGCATGACAATCTAAAACTTTGAATTCAGAACTATGAAGAAGGCAACAGGAAATCACTTCATTATCTTTCCTAAGAAGTGGCAAATCACTGTCAAAGAAATGGAATCTGTGGAGAGCCATGATAATCTAAATCTTAAAGAGGCATAGCAAAAAAAACTAATAGTGGTAATTGTAAGATTGTAGTTGCCATTTTGTGTGTAGGTCATAAGTAAGCTTTCCTCTGGAGTTTGCCAGGTTTGTTGGAGTGGAGATCACCATGTTATATGCTCAAGTCATCAGGTGAAGCCAGCAGGATAATGATATGAGTAAGTACTGCTGGGAGCCGCATTCGAATTCCAGTTGAATTCATTGCATTCACTTACGCGCAAATACCATTGGGAAAGGTATTAATCTGTCTCTTCCTTCAAGTTATAGGTTAAATAACAGGACAGATTGGGTTCTACAGCCTTGGCTGGCAACCAGTCTACCGCAGAAAGCAATGACAACCTACTGCGGGATAATCTTCTGCCCAGTCAGTCATGTCTCTTTCAAGACATGATCACCCAAGCGTGTTTCACATATGGCAATTAACTGACTGAAGTACTGCTAGGTTCTGAATGTAGATAGACTCTGTTAGAATAGCACAATCAGCTAGGTAGATGAAATTGGTTGTATTTGTAGAAAAATGAGAACCAAGTAGTAATAGCAATTCTAAAGATTTAGTATTACTTGTTGTATGGCATGCTGAAATGAAGAATTCTGCTGTAAAAAATTTCATAATTGAATGAATTGTTGTGTCGTTATTGAAGTTGCTAGGAAGGTTGGGTCTCTGTGTTGGGCCAGAAAGTTTTTTCTTGTCAGAATACATCTTGTACATTTCTAAATCTGCCATGTCTGTGCATTGAATACTGTTGCCATATCTGGTCTGGTGCTCCTGCTATTCATATCAAGGTTCTTGATAATATCCAAAGCAACATAATTGGTCATGATTTGGCATCTCAATTCTAGTCCCTTTCTCACTTTCTTACATTCACTTATGTGCAAATATCCTTGGGAAAGGTGTTAATCCATCTCTTCTTCCTCTAGCTATGGATTAAATAGCTGGACAGATTGGGTTCTATACCCTTGTTTGGCAATCAGTCTATCACAAAAACATGACATGGCTTCCCTCTCTTTTCTGTAAACATTTTCAGTCCAACTGCTCTGATGAGCTTCTTTTCCTGGTGTCTTGACCATGAGAATTTAAGTGTGCTACTAGATTGGCATCTAGGTCCCCCTCTCTTACCACTGAAATAGTTAAATGTAACTGTCACTTCTACTTGAACAATTTATTTTCTCTCATTTTCTACTCATAAAACTCCCTTCCATTTACTTGCTTCTGTGATAGCTAAAATCTTCAAAAATTTAAATGCAACGTCAACTGCCATTTTCCTGAATCATGTTCATCTTTTATTCTTTCTTCAATACCCAGTGTACCCAGTCTTTTATCTCAAGGTAATAGCCTGTGCACTAGTAGTGGTTATACCTTGCTTGAGGGGAAATGATTTAAAAAAAAGAAATTTAGTCATGTTATTGTTAGCAGATAGTGAATTAAAAAAATTGTATTGCTAGTTTGCCATGGGGGACTATTGAGTTTTGTTACTTGAAGTAGTGTATATGATAACACTACTATGCTATGATCAAGCAGTTGGTTGGAGCATGTTAGAATTGAGACTATTGAGCAAGTTCTCTACTCTAATCTTATAAATGAGATCCTTCCTGTCAGCGTTTGTCGTACTGACTTTTATGTGGGTTTGACCACTGAGACCAGTGAATAATTTGTCATAATCCCAATCACCAAGCAGTTCTTATCTATCAAAACAATCCTGTCTTTATTGATTTCTATTTAGGTCCATAAGAAATTCTAGAATCAGTTATCTTAACAAAAAGAACTGGAGTTATTTCTGACTTGAGTCACTATCTTAAAAGACATAACATCTAACCCTCTCACTATAAATCAAGTCGTCTGAAGATCTCATGAGCATGAAACTTGGGTTATAATGAGAGCCATCCTTTCAAAGGGATTTAAGTGGTTAAGCATTATTTTGCTCAGTCTAGACAATCTATACTTCAAGCACTTTGCTGAGTAGGTAAGTTTGCCTTTAGGCCTTTTTTTCTTTTTCTTTTTTCTGATTTGCATAATAAAATCTGACATTGTGTACAGACTTCATTCTAATGTAATGGTTGTTTTCAATGAATATTTGTCAGTTTTGGGCCTTGTTCAGCAATATTTCTTTGCATATTTTATACATCACTATATTTGATGCACAGTCAAATAAATAAATACTAGATAAATATGTTTAATTTAAAACTCAGCCCATTATCACCAAATCAATGAAAATGAATCAAGCTTCACCAAACTGGTTGTGTTTTTACAACCAGTGAGCGATAATTAATTTCGTGATCATTTTTTTAATATTCATTTTTCTTTTGTTACTTTGTCATGCAGAAGAAAAATGAAAAATGTGATTGTCATGAAATAATGTTATTTTATGTTGTTTTCTTGGATTTTTATTTGAAAGGAACTTAGGAGGAAAGGCCATTGATTTTCTTTTTTTTTTTGTTCAGACGGCTAAAATTTTCTGATGTACAACTCTCAAATAGAATAACACAGATGATTAGATCTGGGTTGAAAAAAATATATGGTCCAAAGAGAAATTGGGCAAAAGAAATAATGGGAGAAATCTAATAAGATTTTATGTTTCATAAATAATTGGTGGCAAAAAAAATCGCATATTTACATGTTCATATAAGCATATATGTTAACACTCAAAGACAATCTGAATTGTTAAATTACACACACACACACACACACACACACACACACACATATGTATGTATATGAAGGATATATGATGATTTATATACAACCATAAATAAGACATATCAACAGATGCAGTTATATTTCAGCACCAAATATCATATAAAGCTTAACAAACTCTGCTTGGAGACAATTTTATATATGCAATGATTTCAATCCTCATTGATTGCTCCCTGGTATTGTCTATTTTATGTTCAGTAATGAATTAGGGATGTGTGTTGCGGTACAATGGATATTGACTCAGAACAAAAATCGGAGAAGCAAGTTCAAATTCCAGTTGAATTTGTTACATTCACTTATGTACAAATATCCTTGGGAAAGGTGTTAATCCATCTCTTCTTCCTCTAGCTATGGATCAAATAGCTGGACAGATTGGGTTCTATAGCCTTGTTTGACAATCAGTCTATCACAAAAAGTAATGACAATCTATTGTGGGAAAATCTTTTGCTCAGTCAGTCATTTCTCTTACAAGATATGATCGCCCAAGCGTGTATCAAGCATGGCACTTAACTGACTGACTGAATGAATTATAGACAAATTTATTTTGTAAAGAATTATATATATATTAGTCATCCACATACAAGCCTGTTTCACTGTATCACAGCTCATCAGTGTGGCTAGACATATCCACTTGTTTCTGGCCAGGATTGAAAACTCGACCGATTTGGTGTCAGTCAGAGTCTCTACTCCCTAAGCCATCGGTGCATGGGATCAGAGAAGGGAAATTTTAACGTCTTGTATGTAAGCAGTGTATACAGATGCCAGTCACCGAGAGAACTCAATTCATTTCTGAAGAGTCACACATTATAGCCGAAGTGGAAACTGTTTTTAAAATTTTCTTCTCCAGAGAGCTCAATCGTAATGAGATTGTCATCCACATATATATATATATATATATGTAATAGAGGTAGGCTTTTGATTATAAGATCTAGTTATATTATAGTAGAAAATAAATTAATTATACTTTAAGATATATATAAGATGATGAAAGTTATTTTGTTACGTTTATTTAACAGGTTTAATTTAGGAAATTTAACAAATTGAAATTTTCCCTGAAAACACAGATTGCTCTACTAAGTATTGAACACTCTTCAAAATAGTAAACTACTACAAATAGTGGACTTTTGACCCAGTTGTTTGTACTACTCCTAATATATATATATATATATATATATATATATATATATATATATAAATTAATGCATACTAGGGTAGCAACCTTTCTTTTAAACATGTTTTATAATGTGTCTGTGAAGATATATAAAATCATGCAACTTTATTAATTTCAGCAGTCAGAGACCTTAATGTAATTGTCATGAGGTTATTTTTCTTTACTTTCCCAATAACAATTATGTGTGTTTTTATATATATATTATTTGTAAATGAGTTATTATGTGACCTAGGTTTCTACCATGTGGTGTCTTCAGGTGATTTGCAATAACTGATTTTACCCTTTACCTTTTTTTTAAGAACGCTCATATAATGGTGTTTTTTAATTCTCACGTGACGGAATTTTTTGAATGTGCAATTTTTTAAATTACAACAAATTATAACATTTTCATCCATAGTTGTATGAACCTAATAGGTATTTTTTAGTATGATTACAATTAGTCAGAATTTTTGTTCTTTCCTTCAATAGTTCATTTTTGTTTGGGAATAGCATAATCTCTAACTTTTCTTCCTGGCACAGTCTACATATTTTGCCACCATTGTTTTCACTATATTCCACGTTATGTCTGGGTCTTTTCCATGTTTTGATTTCAATTTCCACACATGGCTAGCCAATTTTGTACAGTTTTTTAAGTTTTCTATTTTGAATGTAGACTTGTGATTAAACCACCTGGTCTTAAAGGTGTCCTTGGTTGATAAACAAAATATATTTGGGATCGTTTACAAATGAAGAATATTCAAGAGTTCTACAATATAATTGTATTGAACACTTTTTAATATAAATGTGCACTGGTCTAATTTTATTATGATAAAAAACTAAGTAATTAAACAATATATATATATGTGTGTGTGTGTGTGTGTGTGCGTGTGTGTAAATGTCTATATGTGTCGAAAAAATTGGGTTATAGAAGGAGTGGTGCGATTTTAATCAAATTTGATACACTCATAGACAAAGACATAAATGATATTCAGAAGTTTCAAGGTTGCAGTTCTTACAGTAGTGCAGAAAATCGATAATATATATATATATATATATATATATATATATATAAACAGCAAGATGTTTGTGTGTGTCTGTTTATCTGCCTGTATGTCTGTATTTTTTCAGCCTTTTTATTTTAGTTTTTGCTTCAGGTTTGGCTCTGAGTAGGTATAATTGTAGTTCTTAGTCTCAGCCATGATACCATTTACTCAGAGGACTTATTTAGCCTTCAAAATTCAGTTTACGATAAAAAAACTTATTTGATATCGATACCAGGAAATCAAAATTTGACTTACATCCATTCATTTTTTTTCAGTTTACGGTTTCGCTTTAACTGGAAACAACTATTGCCTTTTAGTCTTTTGTGCCAACGTCCAATGAGTCTGAGCTCCAGGACCATGGATTAGTTTTAAAGCTTTCATTGCACCTGAGCAATGCCAGGCTATACTGCTAGTATAGCAATAAAGATGAGGACAATAGTCTTAACAGTGTAAATAATGAGAAAAGATTTGATTAATTTTATGTTCTTTGTTTTTTTAATAACTTTAATGTATATGAATCGAATGCAAGTGACATCATATGTGAAATGGTTTGTAACTATGTACAAATGTAAATATAAATTTGAAATTTCAAAAATAAAAAAAATTTTTTTTAAAATAATCATTTCACCCCTAGTAGCTCAAGTAATTTCATGCAGAGAGGGCACCAGGGAGCTAAGCTCATCAAAGCAGAAACCATGAAAATATTTGTAGAAGAGAGGGAAACCACTTCACATCAGTGAGAAAGCGACTAGAGTCGAGATACCAAGTCGGGGTTGATCACATTGCATATTCTTTTTTGGATTTTCTCGAGAACCCATGGATAAATGGTAGATTTGTATATGTGCAAGATGGATTCAGATGAGAAAAACTCCCTGGCCCTACACAGTGAACTGACCCTCTTAGCAGTAGATTTAACTATTGATTCAATGTAGTCATTTCACTTGAGGTCAGCTGAGAGAGTTAGGCTAAGGAGATGCAATGTGTTGCTTTCAGGGCTGATTCATGCTGATGTGGGGGGTAGTAGATATTGTCTATGGTAGTTAAAAGGTAGCTGCTTTGTTTTGGAAGCATTAAAATTTGAGCCATTTCTTACCTCAGTCCACCACAGATTGGAGGTTCTTTTCAAGATTGCAGCAAGGTTTGCTTTGTCAGCCTCAACAGATTTCTTATATAGATGCCTACTTGGGAATCTGATTACATCAGGGAGATGGTTGATGAAGATCAGAAAAATGTAGGCCTCTAGAATAGAGCCTTGAGGGGCACCCATGTTCGTATGATAGGATCTGGAAACATACCCATTCAAAACTACCTTCATTACACAGTTTGATAAAAAGGATTTGATTAGATCAAACATGCGTCCAGTTATACCATAGCCCTGTAGCTTTAGCAGAAGGCCAGTGTGCCATACTTTGTCAGATGCTTTGGAGATATCCAGGTATCTTATTGCATATTATATAATTTGAGAACACCTATGGAACAAAATATTAATTTTTATTTTTTATTTACTTTAAAATTTATATTTTCCCCTATGGTAAAATGTTTATGTGGCTTTTTCTTTTTTGCATAAAAAATAGCTTCAAGAAATTAATGCCTTTCTTTGCAGTTAGTGCATTATAGCGTTTTAATATTAATCTATTAAGCATAATAATGTCTGACTGCTCATTTCCAAGTATGCCTACCTGCTAGAGTGGTTAGATAATCCCTGTTGCAAACATCTGCTCTGGCACATTTGTGTTTCTTCAATATTTACAAAGCCAACCTATGTTCATGAGTGAAACTCCTAGTTTGAAGGAGACAATGTATAATCTGTTGAAGAAGACCAATATGCTGAAATCCTTGGTTACAATGAGTTGTATCTTGTATCTTGTGCTAGCAAAAGTAACAACAGAAATTTTTTTTTCTTCAGATTTAGTTTACATGACTTGAGTTGGTTTGTGTCATTGTGTTTAGTCATTTTCCAATTGAACTATATACTGGCATTGTCTTCCCAGGCTTATATTATCACAAAGTCACTTCCTTGAAAAATTGGTGAGATTTGAACCCAGGTCCCATGATCAGAATAATTCAGTCATATTACAGTCTCATATGATCTGCATTTTAACATAAATCTTAACTTTTATTAACAGAGTAAAATATTTCATTCTTGCTTTACCAGTTGGAATTAAACATACTTTATACTTTGTCATTTAACATCCAACAACTTTATACTTTGTCATTTAACATCCAACAACTTTATACTTTGTCATTTAACATCCAACAACTTTATACTTGCTTCTAATCACTTTATACTTTGTTCTTAACTCTATCCAACAACCCATGTATTCACTGTTTATATTTTCTTTCTGAAGCTAGAAAATGACATTATATTCCTAATTATTTTAAGCACCTAATATCCCCCAACCATCACTTCATACAATAATTTGTTTATATCTCCAAAACACACACACACACACACACACACACACACACACACACACACACACACACACACTTGTAAGCTAATCAATAAATAAATCCAAAACTTTTATTATTGTTATCACTGTAATACTAAAATAGATATAAATTCCAGATCCTATAATTAATCTGAGATAAAAAAAAAAAATTACTAAACACAAAGGAATAAAAATAAATACAAGCAGGGCCACTATTACCGAATGCAAAATTCTGAAGAGGAAGAAAGAGGAAATAAAATTGAGGTTGTTTTTCATATTTAATTATATCTTGAGATTGTAATGACAAGAAGCCATCTTATGGAATAAATAGTTGCCAGGGCAACCGATTGGACAAGTAATAGTAACCTTAGCCAGCTGCTACCATTTATGACCATCACTGAAGAAGAAAGCAGTAAGAATGAAGTAAATTGTGATAATGAGAGCATATTTTTTGTATGTATATATATATATATATATATATGTGTGTGTGTGTGTGTGTGTGTGGGTGTGTGTGTATGTACATATATAAACGCACACACACCTACACTTTAATATATAAGGTTGAGTGGAGTACATGCATGGAGAATGCATAATTGAATTTTGAATAATTGTGTGCACATTATAATTGTAAGTACACATTATATATGTCAATATGTGTATGACAAACATCATATATGTAGATGCACATAATTGTATTTGCATTGACGTGGTTGTATACAGATACCTGTGTGTAAGTGTGATCATGTGTGTTTTTGTGTTTATTACATGTTCATTTCTGTACGTATTTGAGGAGTTAGAGAGTGAATACATGATTATATGTGGGTATCACTGTGTCTGCATCTCTGTTTTTTTTTCCTGAAGGTATGAAGATTTTTAATGAGGGTAGTAAGGGCTGACTATGCTTATTGCTATTAGTTTTGTGTACCTATGCATAGATATACATAAACGTGTGTGTGTATATGTATACATACATATATATGAGTAAAAGTTCTAAAAGACAAACATACTTGTAATCAATATTTGGTAATTAAAAAAAAGAATGGTTTATTAATTGAATATTGATGATCTGAAATGTTTCTCAAGTTACATGTAGTCTTTGTTTTAAGTTATGGATCAGGTTTTATATATATATATATATATATATATATATATATATATGCAGGATGCGATGAATAAATCGTCGTCTAAACTATGCATAAATGAAAATAACACTGACATCTGATTTTAATAGATATATTTACCAAAATTACACAAAAATATCTTGAAATGCTAAAGAATAAATTTATTCAATAAAAAGAGTTTTTTGTTGGTCTCTTGCTCAACTGCACCCCACACATAAGAAGTTTGCAGTTTTGGGACTTAGGTTGCTAGATGTAAGAGGTGATGTGGTCAGAGAAATTGCCTGATAGCCATGACTAGGTTCTCCTGCTTGTGTGGCATGATGAAGAGTCCTGTTGACAGACATAAGGTTTTCCAACAGCCACCCTCTTAACCAAGGCCAGCACTGCCTTCTCAAGACACTTGATGTAGGCCTCCATGTTAAGTTTGAGGCCTGTACCAACAAATTCAGTTGTTATGTATAATAGGAAGTTAAGTACCTTCTATCAGAATGATGAGGGTGAGTTTTCAGCACTGCTGTACTGTCGTAATCACCATTAGACTCGTCTGTCTCTCTCCAAATCCTCTGCACTGTTTTCAGTAAGCTACAATACAAACTCTTGTAAGTGTTTGTATTGTAGCTTTTGGTGCAAATTCGAAGCAGGACACCATTCTGTTTCCAAATTTATGGTGGAGTTAATTATGTCATGGTGCTTTTTTTTTCAGAGGTACCCAATTGACCCTATTATACTGTACAGTTGACAAAATCAAAAACAAACAAGGCACATGCACAAAATTAATAATATAATATAGCAACAATTTACTCATCACAACCTGTGTGTGTATATAAGCAAATGGATTAAATCCAACATATTTTTAATAAAATTCATTTATTTAAAAGTTATTTTTAATAAATAGATACACTGTTTTTATTATTAAAAAATATATTTATTTATTTACATCCGCCAGAAAAATATGCACACTCTGGTAAAATTCAAACCTGCGTTGCCTCATGGAAACGTCATTAGATCTGATGTGCATTGACTACATAGGATCTTCTGCTCAAACAAATCCTAAATAATGCTTTTGAATACGCATGTATCTTTGCATTTCTTTATGTATATATTTATTTTCCTTAAGTCTGCTTTCGTGTCTCTGCTATACTTAATTAAACGATTTACTGCCACACGGTTTTTCTTTTTTTAACTTGTTAGAAATTTCTCTTGCAGGCAGTTTGGACTTTGAGTCTTTCCTCCATGAAAAGTCCCCTGACATCCTGGCGCTTTGTGAGACTAATCTGAACCCCTCAATTTCCTCCTCTGACTTCTCAATCGCTGGCTACCTTCCCCTCTTAAGGAAGAACTCCACTGTCCATATGCATGGGCTGGGGGTTTATATCAGTGAACACCTCCCTCTAGCGAGAGTGGCATCTCTCGAATCCCCTGAGTATTCATACATGTGTTTTCGTCTGTCACTTTTCAAATTGGTTAGCTATCTTTTCTTCTTTTCTCGCATTTCCCATCTGTGGAACTCCCTTCCATATACTTGCTTTCTTGATGGCTACAACCTCCAGGAATTTAAATGCAATGTCAATTCCCATCTCTTATCCACTTGACTCTTCCCTCCTGTGTTCACATCCTTCTCTTGCCCTTTCTCTGTCATCACCTGTAGCTGATTTGTCTTTCTCTTCACTCTCCTCTTGCCTAAAACTTAACTCTCTTTTGTAAACCCTTGCACATCATGGCGGTACCGTCTTGTTTGGGATGAAATGATTAAAAAACAAAAATATCTGTTCCCCAATTCTCCAAATATACATATCTGCTCAGTTTCATATAGTAACATAAACAAAATCAATTTTTTTAGGAAGAGGATTAAATCTGGCATATTTTTAATTTATTTGTTTCAACATTATTTTTAATGGATGCTCATACTTGAGTAGATGCTCTGTTTTTATTTATTAAACATTATATTTATTTATTTACATCTACTGGCCTGAATATTTAAGAAATCTTGTTAGAAAAATATTTGCCCTCCAGCAGGATTCAAACCTGCATCTCCTAGGAAGGAGGTCCTACTTTTACCATTTTGTCATATATATATAGAGAGAGAGAGAGAGACAGAGAGAGAAGGAGGGAGAGAGAGAGAATTGATGTGGAGAAGTTTGTCACTTAGCAGAGTCATGCCAACTTTAAAGTTTCATGAAAGCACTACTATGATGTCCTCTCTCCTCAGGGTTTTTTTTTTTTTTTTTTCAATCTTTTCAAGAACAAATTGAAAAACAAAAAGACCTGAGGAGTGAGGGCATTAAACTAGTACCTTTGCAAAATTTTGAATTTGGCATGACTCTGCTCAGTTAAGTGACAAACTTCACCACATCAATCCTATTAATTCTCTATCTCAATATCAAGCAACTCATGACAAAAAACTGTTTGCCAAAATATCTTTTTATTAATAAACCAGTGGAAAAAAAAAAAAAGATCAATCTTGGCACTAAGCATCATCACAACTCAACATACATACATATGTGTGTGTGTGTGTGTGAATGTATTTCCTTGTAAAACACTTGAGTTACGAATATTAAAATCAAAATGTGTTCTTATTTTTTTATGGCATGGTGATTTTTTTTTTCTGCTGAAAAGAGTTTGATATAATAGTGTTAATAAATAATGAAGACAAACAAATAAGTATAGAGATACACAAACAGACTTATACAATTGTGTATGTGATAATGTATAAATGCCTTGAAGTCTTTGTGACTTTCAGTTTTCATTCCCATCACATTCCTCTAAAATGACTTCTTGATTGAGATTAAATTGAATAAAAGAGACAATTATTTATTTGCTAAATTTATTAATCTTTTCTTTATTTTCTTTTTCATTTTCATTTTCTTAGAGTTTCTGATAGATTAACTTGTTGAACATATATGTAAATAAATTATCCTTATATGCATGTGTCTAATTTTGTTCCACAATATTGTTAGCCTGTAATTTTGATTGCTTCTTTAAACAAAGGGAAATGAATTATTAAGACCTATAATCATGCATATAAATATAATATGTATAAAATTATATTGCTTAACAATTGCTATATTGGGTGGGAGGAAGATGTGTTGGTCTTGTAATAGTTATCAGCATTGATGGCGGTGCAGTGGATATCGGCTCTTTGAACTCCAGTTGAATTCCTTGCATTCACTTACATGCAAATACCCTTGGGAAAGGTATTAATCCATCTCTTCCCTTCAATTATGGGTTAAATAACTGGACAGATTGGATTCTATATCCTTGGGCGGCAACCAGTCTACCACAGAAAGTAATGGCAACTTAGTGTGGGATAATCTTCTGCCCAGTCAATCTTTTGAAACATAATTGCCCAATATGGCACTTAACTGACTGACTGATCAGAGTTGATAATGGAATTAGTGAGCCAAGTTTAATATGACCCTAATCAGTTGAATTCACTTTTAAACAAATAACTTTGAGATAGGGATGAAAGAATGATCCATCTCTTCTTGGATTAAATAGCAGAACAGACAGTGTTCTCTAGCCTTGGTTGGCAACTGGTCTAGAAGGACATCTTTATAATTCAAAACCAGCCAGAAGAAGGCTGGGCTCTCTCATGCTATCCTAGCTTAGACGTTCCTGAATCTTGCTGCAAGTGAAATAAATTTTTTTATTCTCTGTGTTCCATGGGTGGATTGCAAGTACGACATTTTTTCTTTTTATATTCACTGGGTACTTATTTACATCAATTATTATTTTAGTAATAAATTTATTTTTTTCATGGCTCCTTATTTAACCACCCCATGCTCTTTTTCAGTTCTGCCATTTATAGTTTTATCTCTTTTAATGAATTTTTCCGAAGAAGTGTTGTTAATTTTTTTAAAGAAAAAGAGTGCACTCAGTCACTTTTAAAACAATATATAAATTCTGTAGTATAACATTTTTGTTCAAATTGTGTGTGTAAATAAATGAATAAGCACTGAGGTCAACAGAGTGGTAACAGTCTTTCATTCTTGAAGGCCATCTTCAGGCTATGTGTATTGGGACTACTATTTATATATATATATTAGTCAATTGGGCATTATGGGTAGCGAAGTTTGTTGCATTAGCCTAATGATTATATTTCAAATTATTCTAGATGTTAATGAGTAGAAATAATTGTGGATCTAAATGTGATTATTTGTAGCTATTGTTTTGTGGTGTTTTTTTTTTAATTCTAACCTCCTTTAATTTTTATATTTACATATGCACTAATTTTGTTATTGAGCACTTCTGCCAATAAATATACCATAAAACTATATTTTTACCATATCTATAGATACATACATACCCCTCCATAACTGAAAACATCCCAAATGAAGCTATTAACCTAGCCAAAGAATATAATGAAGTCTCAGTTGAGATCCCACATAGATACATACACACATGCAGAAACATACAGTGTGTGTGTGAGTATATATATATATATATATATATATATATAGAAGAGATATGATGCCTGTCAGTTTCATGAACTTAAGGGTCATCAGACTATGTGTGGGTTCTATCCACAGGCCACAATTTTTGTAAAACTGATTCAAGACATAAAAAGGCATCAAACCTCAAAAGACAACTTTCCATTGCCCAAATGACTAGCAACCATGTGTGATATCTGTTCCTGCAGCCATCATTATCCGCAGCTCCAGCTCATCATCAGCTACTGTTCCAACCATCTCCAACAAGCCTACAGCTCCAGCCAGCCATCTTTGCTAACATCAACGATATCCTTTTCAAGACAATGCTCTTCACTGATTATAAAATTGTCCTTTTTAGTATAACACATTTCAGCAACTACAAAATGGTCCTTTTTAGGTTAATGCTCTTCTGTGGCGCAGTGGATATCGGCTCGGAACGAGAAATCGGGGAACCGAGTTCAAATTCCAGTTGAATTCCTTGCATTCACTTATGCGCAAATACCCTTGGGAAAGGTATTAATCCATCTCTTCCCTCCAGTTATGGGCTAAATAATAGGACAGATTGGGTTCTATAGCCTTGGCTGGCAACCAGTCTACCGCAGAAAGCAATGGCAACCTACTGCGGGATAATCTTCTGCCCAGTCAGTCATGTCTCTTTCGAGACATGATCGTCCAAACGTGTATCGTGCATGGCACTTGACTGACTGACTCTTCAGTGACTACAAAACTGTTTTTTTCAGGACAACACTCTTCTCACCCTCTACATGAATATGCGAAGATATTTTTTGCCTCGTGAACTCAAACCTTATTTGTGTTGATGTAATTTTTAACAAAAATAAACTTGGCATCTGGCAGCAAGGCCACTGAATGGGAGGTTGTGAGGAGCATGCCACCACCTCTTAATTGCTGTTGTTCCCAGGTCCACCCTGACCCAGAGTGGTAGCACCTGCTAGGGTCCTAGCTAAGGGCAATAGTTAACCCCCCAAACTGGGGTCAAAACACTATGAAAGTATAAAAAATACACTTTTATAGAAATATATACATGAAAAATAGACTTTTATAGATAAATATACATTTTTGAAAAAAAAATATTATGAACAATGCATTTTTGAAGAAAAAATTATTACCATAACATGTATTTGAAGGAAAAAAATTATTCTTGGCAAAACATTTTTTAATACAAAATTAGAAGACATTTTCAGTTTTATAAAATAAAAAAAAGAATAAAAACAAAAAATTTTCATTAAAGTCTGACTAAATCAACCTTCTCACTATAACTGCACATTAAAAAAATACCTTAAAACCCTACCTTTTTCGGCATTAAATAACCCACAGAGGTACATATATTGTTAAACAAAACTTAAACTCAAAAATAAACTTGCCAATATATTTTTTACTCAATTCATAATTTTGTTTGTTGTTGTCTTCCATCATTCTATACCTGTTGTGGGCCAATATACCACCTGCAACAGACCAGTAGATGCTAATTTTTTACTGTTTAAAAAATTGGGATGCCTAATTAAACATGTGTAACCACTAAATATAACATTTATACTAATAAGAAATAATGTTGGATTATATATAAAATCCATTGATTCCTTAGAGATTTCTTTATTTCAAATATGAAAATAAAGTTAGATATAGGCTTCAAGAGATCCAAAAAGGAGATTTGCGTTCCTTACAAAGAATAATTAAGCCTTGCTGTCCGCGAAGGTTTTTTGTGATTATTAATAGTGATCAATGTATAATTGCATAAGAAGTCTGATGAAAAATATCAGAACTGGTGCTATAAAAAGAAAACAATATTTACCAATTTGGCATTTGTTTCTCTTTTTCAAAGTAGTCCCCCTTCTGAATACACACACTTTACTCAGTGTCATTTCCATTGATGGAAACATTCCTGGAATGCTTTTTTGAAATAGCAAGCAGCTGCTTCTTCAATTTTCTTAATGTCTTGAAATCTTGTTACTTTCAAGTGGAATTTAATTTTTTGAGGAGACAAAAGTGACAACTTGAGAACCTGGGAAATACAGTTGTTGTCAGACATGGGAATGTTATCCTTAGACAAAAACTGCTGCACCATGCCATGGTCATTGATAAAATTTCTGTGATGTGGTGAGATGACCACACTTTCCTTCCAAGCACTGTTATAAACAATGGAAGTGAATGAGAACATAACTTTGTATATGAGCAACACAGTTCAAGATAAATCTGTGTCAAGTGGCTTCACTCTGCTTACTTTAGCTCTCTTACTAAACCAACACTAAACCAACAGTCCTAATGCTTTTTTATCAGACCTTTTTGTGTGTGTGTGTGTGTGTTATTATATATTATTAAGTAAATCATCAAGCTTTATATTCAACCTCAACAGAATGCAGAAAGCACTGGACGGCAATTTCGTCCTATTTGTGGGACTCATCAGCAGTGCGCATCCACTACCAGGAATTGAAGCCGGACAGTTGTGGTTGTTAAGCTGATATTATACCAACTGTACCACGGGCCCTGGTGACGAAGAGGTATTGAATTAAGCTCGATGAAGTGCGCCACTCCTCATGAATTCCGTGGTGGAACTAATCCAAGCTCCTTTGCCCATAGGATAGTGCCTCCCCAAGCAACGACTTCCGCAACCAAGCCGTTAAATCCATAGTTTGTTTCATTGTTGAAGCACAAAGATATTATTCAAGAAGTAGCTTAACAACCACAACTGTCTGGGTTCGATTCCTGGTAGTGGATGCACACTGCTGATGAGTCCCAAATATAGGATGAAACGGCTGTCCAGTGCTTTCTGCATTCTGTTGAGGTCGAATATAAAGCTCAATGATTTACTTAATAATTGTTCAAATCCTGCTACTACTTCTTGAATAATATATATATATATATATATATATATATATATATATAAACAAAAACTTGTACCCACAAAAATGAACAATTGATTTGAACAAACAGGACATCATCTTTTATTTCTTTTTTTCTTTCTTTTATTTTTATACCTTAGACATCCTTCAGCCAACACTTATTCATAGGTTATTCGTTGGCACTCATAATAATACATGGGACACAAAAATTCAAATGTTAACTACAATAGAAGGAAAGTTAGAGCTCGTTTAGAATTAAATTTATTAAAATAATGAAAACATAAGGGGGATGTAAACCACAGCTCCACAAAAGTTGATAAAATTAGAAAAAAATATAACTCACAGTCCTTCCAAAAATCTCAATGATCATATAAAGTGGTCCTTCTGCCTGCACAAACTAGGACAATGTAATTTCAAATAAATTCTTCAAGAACATGAAAATGATAAGTGGACAAAGAACCAAGTGTCCTCATACATGGAGACACAATCCTGATTATTTAAAAAAATGTTGACTAATAGCTGACTCCTAGACGGCCTGAGTAGGTCTTGTACTAAGTAATCCTGGACTTAATACTTAGTACAAGACCTACTCAGGCTGTCCAGGATGGCTATTTTATTAAATAAATTTACTCTTAGGTATCTCAAAATATTTTTGTGTAATTTTGGTAAACATATCTGTTAAAATGAGATATCAAATTTATTTTTATTTTTGTACAATTTAGATGAAAATTCATCCATTACACCATGCATATGTGAAAATACAGTTGCACACAGTTTTGCAATAACTAATTTAGAGTAATCTAATGAAGTCTTGATCAAGGGCAGTGATTCACGAAACTCAATAAAGTCATTAATTAGTCTTTTCTTAAATCCACTAATTAGTTTTCCTTAATGGTTTATTTTGAGGAGAATTTTGAGATTTTGCACTTTGCTTGACATTAATGGGCATTGTTTATTGACTTTAAATGTTGAACATTTCATAAAATTGGTGATTTTAAGTCAACTTATTTAATCATGTTTTCTTTGGTGGAATCTTTTATATATATAAACCATATCCTATTAGAATTGATCCTTTAAAAAATAACAATTTCAACATTATTTTAAGCCTGAAAAAATAAATTACAAAAGATCATAACTATGTAAAAAGGGACTGTATATGTGATACAGTATAAAGGACTGTATATGTGACTGTATATGTGTTTCTGTATATGTGAGCTATGTATTAGGGATGTTGAAATCAAGCACATACAGAAAATAGGATTGTGTCATAACAGACTAGTTGTTGCTAAACGTTTTTCCTCTGGGTCGCATTTTTGGAATAAAATTTGCTTGCGCCTCACCAAATTTTATGTGATAAGAAGCCCATTTAAAAATAAAATACTGAGAAAAGATTAAAATGGGACAATCATAGATTTGATATCAGAACATTACCATTGATAATTCTCTTCTCTAATTTTTGGACCCTAGTTACTATATTCGTAATACTTGATATCATGTAAAAATATCCCAATGATGAAATCTGTTAATAATTATTTATAACTATTTATACTGGGAGTCATGCATGTGATTACAAGTAATCCATAATAAATTTTAAATTTTGAAATCATGTTTATTTTTAGCATATGAAATTTTTAAAAACTGTTTCTAGATCTTTTATTTTGTTTTGAGTCATTCTACCTCACCTGCTATCCTCTTCTACCATGCATATAAGGTGTGTCTCACCATTTGGAAAATCCTGTCATAGACTATGGAAATCTGAAGGTACACAAATAGCAAAAGTTACCTTTCAAAAACTAAGAATAGTTTTAAGAGTATTGCCCTTAGCAGTCTACCATTCTTTTCTTTGTTTAATAATATTTCATCTTCTATATAGAAATACTGGACTATCTTTTCTCATATGAAGAAGACTCAAAACAACAGTGATGAATATCAAAGACAGAATATGTGAACATTGAAAAATTTTTAAAGACAACCACTGCTATTTATTTTAAGTTCCTTCATAAAATCCAAATAAGAATCAGCAATATTATTGGTCCTGATCTGGAAGCTTGACTTCAGTCTATTTCCCACCTCATAAAGTTGCCTCTTTGTGCCTTTTCTATAAATACTTTTATAGTAATTGTTTGGAGGAATTCTTTGCTATGGTACCCAGCCTTTGGAATTTAGGTACAGTATTTGACCAACATTGAGATTTCATCAATTTACAGCTTTGTTGGCTAGATAGAGCTCCGATTTCTGTTCTAACAGTTTCTTTTCTTGCACTTCTTGCTTGTGGAACTCCCTTTCAGCTCCATGCTTTCCAACCAACAGTAATCTGCAAAAATTTAAATGTAATGTCAGTTGCTATTTACTATCCTCTTGATTACTCTTTTCTCTTCCTGTTTGTTAATCTGGTTTCTGTTCTTAATTCTTCCACACCCAGTAGCCCCTTGTGTCTTAGTGGCTTTACTGCTTTGCATGGAGTGAAACGGATTGAAAAAAAAAAGGAACTATAAAGAGACTTAGAATAAGAAAAACTACTGAAATTTTTGAAACACATAAGGAAAAGTTGTCTGTTGAATTTAACAATCACTGAACATACTGAAGGTAATAGAAATCCAATGAAGCAGCATTTAACCTATTTAATAAGCTTGTACAAAAAGATAGCATAACAGGAAACAGAGAGGGGATTTTATGATGTTAAAAGCAGCTTGGACCAACAATAGACAAGAAGTTGGGGAGAGCCATAATTTCTCATGCCCTGAGAGGAGATGATACATAAAAAGAGTAATATGCAAATGTCTATAAAATTAAGAATTTAACTGGCCACTTTCTAGGAAATTTCACATGTACATACTTTGAGATGTTTTAGCAGAAGTGGTCTCATGATTTATTTTTCATTTTTGTACATATAATGTAACAGCTACAAAGGATAAAAGTCACGCAGAGCCATTGTGGCTCATGTTTTTAAGGGATACAGCACATAGAAGACTTTAAACATGGATATTTACTACATTGAGACTAATCTAGTGTATGGCCATTTAGATTTTTATTGCATTTTATTCTTGCACCATGTTCTTTCAGGGTGTTGGCAATCATGGCTCTCCACAACTATTTGGTTATTTCTCCTAAACATTACCCCAATATTCATTTACTCAAGCTCATTTAAACTATTTCTCTGCAGAATTATCAATGTTTTGGTTTTTCTAATGAAACTTTAATGCTAGTCCGCTAACAATATACTGACAGGCAAGACTTTTGAGCCACCAGGGTAAAATTAATTCTTCTGTGTGCTGTATCCCTTCAGGATGTTGGCTCTTCACAATTTTGTTTTTTTTTTTGTTATCTCTCCTAAACCCTATTTTGCCATCCAAGCTTGTAGGTAGGTTATGCATTATTTTCCTCTGTCCCTTTTGCTTTCAGTCTGTCCTGTGAGTATTAAATTTTCCAAGTTCTCTTACCTCATATATAATGAAAAGAGAAAAGAGTGCTAGACTGTTACTCTTAAAACTGTGCTTAATTGTAACTTTTGCCCTAGAAACTATATCTTCCTGATGTATAAGTGACTTTTTTGTTTCCATTTTCTCTAAAATTTCATCATTTCTCACATGTTCAGTCTATAGTATTCTCAGTATCCTTCTGTAGAACCATGTTTCTATTGCATAAAGCCTCTTCTTCATCTGTAAGGAGACTGTCCATCATTCACTGTCATATAGGAGGATTGATATTACATAATGATTCAATACTCTTTCCTTTGTTTCTAACAAAATTTTTCTATTTGTTAATACTTTTAAAGGCTTCTTTCACTATTCCAATGTTCTTTCAGATTCCAGTGTTGCACATTCAGCCCTCTGTTAAAAAGCTTCCCAGATATTGAAATTGTTATATTGTTTAATTTTGGTATAACCTAATTTGTAATGTTGGGCTGTCCATACATTTTGTCTTCTTACAACTGATGTTTAGTCTTTTTTCTCTCTTTCTTTAGCTTCTTTTATTGCATGATATTACATTTTTCATTTTTTTTTTGTTTTTTAGTTAGTCAAAAGTTTAATATGAAATGTTATTGTGAATTTGGCCACATATATTAAGTGGTGTCACCCATTCAAGAGAGATAATGCAGTCTGTTCCAAGATGCTTATAGTGCTGGTTGGTGTATATAGTGAAGCAGAGTGAGTGAAAAGACCATCACCATCAAAATGCAGAATACAACAATAATAATTTGAAAATATATATTCATGTTGTTATTTTTGACAGCATGGATAAACAAACATAAAAATAATTACTTCACAATTTATGCAATCACGCATTTTTTTTCTCCTCCTTTTGATTTTTGGGAAACTTTTTAGAAATTTCTCACAGAAAGTTAAGAATAAAATAATTTTTAATGACATGTTTTATATTTACACATTTTTCAGAAAAAAGAGCAATGCTGGTTTTCTGATGTATCAATGTTTATTCCTGTAATGCATCTGCAATTTTTAAAGTCAATTATCATTTAAAAATAGTTAGAAATAAAATGGCTAACCAGTTTGTTGTCATTTGATATATTATTATATTTATTATTTACTCAATAAAAGGAAACATATTATATAAAAAACATTCAAACTAAAAAAATACTATTAAAATCAAAGTTAATAGGATATGTAGGGTAGATAACCACAAGTCTAGGTTCAATAGTTAAGATTGTGCTGTCCAAGGATGCATCCCGTTGAGTGTTTCTTCTACAAAGTAGCAGTTTTTTATTTCTCATATAAGGCCTAACAGCCAGTCAAGGTAGAGGGTTATTTTATGGGATATATGAGCAAAAAAAAATTGAAGAAAGAAAGAAGTGAAGTTCATGGGCTTCTTCTTTTTCTTCTATGTGCCTTGTTCTTTCAGGACATAGGCAATCATGGCCTTCCATATCTCTCTATCCCTGGTGGCTGTTAGCACGCTTTCTCCTGTAACATCTAGCAACCTCTGTTTTGTCATCCACCTGCTCAGTTCCTTCAAATATGTGATCCATTGCTTTCCTCTGTCTCTTTTTTCCTCTATCTGGCCCGTTAGTATCAGGTTCTCCAAGCCCTCCTTCCTCATTGCATGTCCCAGGAACTTCAGTTGTCTCTTCCTGATGCTCAATATTAATTTCCTTTTTGTTTCCATTCTTTCTAACACCTCATCATTGCTCACATTCTCAGTTCATGATATCCTCAGCATCCTTCTGTAGAACCACATTTCAGCTACTTCAAGTTTTTCCTTCATCTTTAATGATATTGTCCAACATTCTCTGCCATATTGAAGAACTGACATCACATAGCAATCTAGTACTCTCTTCTTTGTTTCTTGTCTTAATACTTTACTCAGCTTCTGGAACACGTCCTTTGCCATGGCAATTCCCTTTCAGATCTCTGTGTCGCACTTTCTGTCTTCTCTTAGAACACTTCCCAGATATTTAAATTTTTGTACCTGCTTGATTTTAGTATCCCTCACCTGTATGTGGCATTTTGGGTTGCTCTTTTTGCCGATGACCATGCATCTGGTTTTCTTGCAGTTTATTTGTAGTCCTTTTTTGTTGCTCTCTTCAGCTACCATCTGTAGGAGGTCTTGTAGTTTCCTTTCTGTGTCTGCAATCAGCACTGTATCATTTGTATATCTTATATTGTTCAAACTGTGGCTTCTGATGACAAATCCTGACATAACATTTAGAGTCCTCAAAATAGATGTAGGAAAAATAATAGTTAACCCTAGAATTGAAGAGGTTAGGATTGTAGTGATTAGTAAAACATTCTGCCAGGATTCTGTTCTACAAATCACCAGTTCTTGGGCAGAAACTATTCAAATGAAACTTACATCTTACCATTGAAATATGAAGAGATTGAGGATGGCTCATGTCAGTGTATATGGCAAGGTGGGTCTTAGTTCTAAAGGTCTGAACTAGTGGAACCAGGCAATGTAGTCTGAATATTTTCCTTATAGAAAAGATAGAATAGTGAAGCTTGTGAAATTGTCTGTGGGAGAAGGATTGTAGAATGGAAAATAATTCATCACCTACAAGGCCACATAAATGCTTTTAATCTGTCAAGGCTGTAAATAGAAGATTGAGCAACTCTAATTGTGTAATGAACTTGGTTTTTTCTTAAATGTGTTGTACTGTTGTGTATTCTTCTTGCATATATATAAATCTACCATCCACCTGTGTATTGAATACTGTTGCCACACGTGGTCAGATGCCCCTGCTATTCACCTCGGGGTTCTTGCCAAAATCCAAAAGAGAATCTGTAATGTAATCGATCTCGACTTGGCAGCTCAGCTGCAGTTGCTCTCTCACCAGCATGATGTGGCTTCCCTGTGTCTCTTCTACAAATACTTTCACAGCTTCTGATCCGATGAACTTAGCTTACTGGTGCCTCCTATGTATGAATTTAATTGAGCTACTAAACTATCAACTAGTTCCCAACCTTTTACAGTGAAACCGATAAATTCTATTTATATAATTTCTACTCTAACAACTTTTTTTCTCACACTTCCCACCTGTGGAGTTCCCTTCCATTTACTTGCTTCCCTGACAGCTACAATCTCCAAGAATTTAAATGTAAGGTCAATAGTCATCTCCTATCTCATTAACTCGCATCCTTTCTTTCAAGCTCTTTTCTCCATCCACTCCTCCCCCATCATACCAGTATTCTCATCCTTCTTATACCCACTTTCTGACACCCCCTATAACCTACCCCTCTTTCTCATCCCTTTCCTCCTATGTAACCCCCTGTGCACCAGTGGCAGTAAAACTGCCTTGCTTGCGGTGAAATGATTAAAAAAAAAAAAAAAGTATGAATTTTTGTTTCATTACAGTCATCATTACAATTTATTCCACAAAGTGTCAGGAATAAGATCTTGTGACAAGAGAGATTTGAAATTTACCTTTGTTTGGCTACAACTGTGCAATACTAATGACATTGGTATGCTTGGCTATTTTTTTCTAATTTTTGTCAAAATATTTTTAGTAATAGTTAAGCATTTGATTAAAAAACAGCAGTGTGTTCAGCCTTATAGCCAGGGTTATGTTCACAATGTTGAGTAAGATTAATACTGATTATCACTTGCAGGTTTTGGAATTAGTATACATTAAGTTCTACCAGCCGTCTGTCTGTAAGCAGAATGAGTAGTTGGTGGGCTTAAAGGTAATTAGCATTTTATTTATTTGAATATTACATTAGTCTGGGGTTTTTATTTTTTATTTACTGTGCATATATTTTGTTTGGTCTTTGGATTTTTGCTCTGATGAAAGATGATCAATAAACTGGTTTATGGTAATATATATTTTTGTTTGTTGTTGTTATGGATGGCCTTTTAATGTCTGCTTTAATTACTCCAATAAAATTTTATATGTCTGCAAAAATCCTCTCTATTATAATAAAGACTGTTGTGTGTGTGTGTATATATATATATATATACAATACAAGAAACATTCAAACCCTTTCCAAAGGTTGTTAGAGAAAGACTCTAACCATTAGGGACTCAAGGAAATTTGGGTGAAAGCTGATAAATCTAAGAATATTTACAAATGTAAACCTGCGCAGTACCTTAACCTCCTAACTAATAAGATCGACGACACATATAGGTTTGACAGAGAGGAAAATATAATTAAGGAAATTGAGAAAGATATTGCCAAATTTGCCGCCAGGCTAAAAATTAAGGATAGAGTAGGTAAAGTAAGTACTAAAAATGCATACCTTCTGTTTAAAGATCATAAACCAAATTTTGAGAATAGGGTACAATCCAGATTAATAAATCTGACCAAAAGTGAACTAGCATTAGTCTAAAAAAAAAATCATAAAAAATATAACTATTAAGCTCCAACAAACCCTCGATACCAACCTCTGGAGAGATTTGGCTGACACTATCCATTGGTTTAACAATATCGTAGATAAAACTAGAACCACATTTCTTAAATTTGACATTATTGATTTCTATCTCTCTATATTGAGAGATCTCCTAGTAAAATATATCAATTTCGCAAGAAACTATGTAGAGATCACAGAAGAAAAACTAATATTATACTAGCAATGAGAAAATCCCTTTTAACCTTTAATGATTCTACCTGGATGAAAAGTCACAATAGTAAGTTTGACGTTCCCATGGAGGCACATGATTCAGCCCAAGTTGTCGATTTAATAAGCATCTATATTCTAAACCCCCTGGGTACGATTGTAAATCCTAAACAGGTGGGCCTATATTGGGATGATGGGCTTATGTTCATCCCGAATAGTAATGGACCCATGACTATGAAAATCCAGAAGAAAATCATTAAAACCTTCTGTATGCTAGGATTCAAAATAGAAATTGCATCCAACCTAAAGATAGTAAATTACCCAGACATTACCCTCAACCTGGACAATAGTTCCTTTAAACCATGCAATAAAGACAATGAAATCCCTAGTTACATCAATATTAGTTTGAACCACCCTAGCGCAATTATAAAACAGATACTGAAGACCATGAATATTAGAATTAACCGATTATCCTCTAGCCGAGAAATCTTTGGGAATAATAAAAATCTATACGATAAGGCCCTCCAGAATAGCAGATATAAAGAGAAATTAACGTATTTAACACCCACTAAGAATCTGGGAATGTTAAAAGTCAAAAGTAGAAATAGAAAAAGGAAAATTATAAGGTTTAACTCCCCGTTCTGTAAACTATCTACAATTAACATTGGGAAGATCTTCCTTAAATTAATAAATAAACACTTTCATGGAGATAACCCCCTAAGTAAGATATTCAATAGGAAAACCATCAAAATTAGTTACTCTGTACCAACAGCATGTATAACATTATTAGCTCCCATAATAACCAAATCTTGAAGAAGTGTAGGGAATCCAATACGGAAAATAGAATGACACCCCGCCCCTGTAACTGTAGATCTTGAAGTAACTGTCTGGTTGAGAGTAAGTGTGGTTCTGAAAATGTGATTTATCAAGCCATTATCTACCCTAAGTAATATCAGGGGAGATGGAATGTTTATATCAGAATTTCCACTGGAATTTGGAAGCAAATATATACCTACAGGCACTCCTTCACCAACCCTAGTTTAAAATACCAAACTGCACTTTCTAGGAAATACTGGGAATTAAAAGAAAGTAACTTAGATCCCCAAATAAAATGGGAACTCATAGGCAAGGCTAGGACCCCTAATAGTTTAAGAGATAGATGTAATCTATGCTTGACAGAAAAAATTAAAATTTTAAAATTTCAAGAACAAAATATACTCCTTAACAAACAAAGGGAGATCATAAGTATGTGTCGCCATAGAAATAAATATAAATTACAATAATTATCCTCTTCCTCCAGTTAGTCCAGATAAAAAAATTGCAAAAAATTTTTTTAAGGTTGACCTAGCAGATAACTCTACACCACTTACCCTGCTAATCCTAGGGTCAGGCCACATACCTCCCACTACTAAGGAAGAATTACTATGGGGATCCTTCCCCCAGCCCAACCCAAAGAAAAACCAATACATCCCAACCCCATCCATTACCTAAACTAACCTTTGGGCTTAGAATTTTCTTCATTTTCTGTTTAGAAAGGGTCCAAGAATCCATGCCTTAAAATGACATGTTGAAAATGGCTATTTCCCTACTAAGTTTTATCTGAATTTACAGATATATATATATATATATCCCTCCTGTCATGCTCATGGAGAGAGATACAATACTGAGGAAGTGGCAGCTCACTTCATTCTCTTTACTGCCTGTTATGAAATCTCTTGCTGCGTGTTTGCTCTTTAACAATCCCTTATTAATTTATTTTGGAAATATTTATGTCACTGAGTAGTGAAGAATATTCTCTATTATAGTAAAGAGTGTTGTGTATTTTGTTGATCCTTACATTTCAGAATCTGTATGATCAAGCTAAGAATGAGGTCTATGCCATGCACCTTCTTGCTGTGTATTAATAAAAGAGGCATTTTAAATGGATATCTGCAGACTTAGAGACATTGTAATGAAGCTTGCAATTATAAGGCTGTCAATGCTGAGAAAGTGTAGAGATGATATGAGAAAAGTTAAATCCTACTCTATCCCTCAAACAGTTTTTCATTCAACAGCCCCATCAGATGAAAAAAACTAACAATCAAACTGAAAACACAATATCGGCTGCTGTTTTTAAAGCTCTGAAATGTTTCTTCTTTGGAAACAATAGATGTATTTGCTGGACTGCCCAACTAAGGAGATATTGTAAAAAAGGGAATTATACAAAAGTGTGTCATTTTAGGACACTGTTTCTTAACCTCTTGTACCCAAAGCACCCTTTTTGGCATATTTCAGAATGTCATTCCTCCTCCCCACTTTCCAAGATTGTCCAGTTTAGAAAGTACATTCCAAATAGTATGTTGGTTGGTTGTTTTGTTTTTATGGCATATCAACCTGGTGGGCCATTTATTGCCAACTAAATTTTATTTATTTATTGCTGGTAATACCTTTTTCTTTCAACAATTTTTTGTTGTTTTTTTATATAAGTTTTGTGTCTAGTAATACTTTTTTCTTTTCAAGTATCAAGATTCATTAGGATTTGTTTTTAAGGACAGGGTCCCCAAGTCCTACCCTTGTTATTTAACCCATAACTGGAGGGAAGGGACGGATTAATATCTTTCCCAAGGGTACCAGTGCTTAAGTGAATGCAGGGTATTCAACTGGAATTTGAATTTGGCTCACCGATTTCTCTTTCCAAGCCGATATCCACTGTACCACAACACACATCCATCACTAAACGCTTACAGCACCTGGTATTCCCAAGCGGTCACCCATCAAATACTGACCAGGCTCAATGTTGCTTAACTTCGGCGATCGAGCGAGAACCGGTGTATTCAACGTGATATGGCTGTAAGCCCCAAATAGTATGTACTAGTTGAAAATTTTCATTTTTTTCTATATTAGTACATACACATTTACATGGATTATTTTTATAGAGGAGTTGAGTTTTACAAGTTTAATAGCAATAGAAAATGTTGATGAGTTTGAATTCCTGAATTTGCTTTAATTTATAACTAAATAAATTGAGCATATTTCAATAAAAAAAAAGTTCAATAAAATACCAGGGTATCATAATTAAAACAAAACTTAGTAAATAAAAAAAGCAAGAAAAAATAAGTTTTTTTGAAATAGTCTCTATTAGTTCAGTACCAATATTTTAGGGCATCTATGGCACTTCAATTTTCTATTCCTGCAATGATGAAAGCATCATTTAATTTGGTTTTATTATAGTCTTGTATTCCTTCAGTTTAGTAACTAAAACTATAGAGCAGTTTACTATTCAAACTACAAGCCAAAATATTAAACTCCCTTATCATGAGTACTAAACATAAAATAAATGCTAGCAAATCTACTGGTCAGATCTAACACATTCACAACTATGTCTGCTGTAAAGGTGACTTTTGTATGAAAGGGCTTTTCTCTCTTGTACAGTTAATAGTAATAGTCTTCCAGTTTATCAACACCTAACAAATATATTTTTTTATATATTTTTCATAAATTGTTGCTAACAGTGATGGTTTGAAACTAATTACATCTTACTTTTTTTTCCTTCTATTTTACATTAGAATGTTCTCCAGTCATTATTGGATAACATATGATGAACTAATTAACTTTATCACCTTCATTGTGACAAAGGTTATGTGGGTAAAGTTTATGCTTCCTAGTATTTAAATATTCATTACTACGTTTGAGATGAAGAAGCCAGCTGTTGATCTAAGCATTATGATTGATGATAGGTAAATTGTCACCATTTTATATTTTTAGTTTTGCACATATGTATTGTTTGCTTTTGATTTTGTCAACTGCACAGTATAGTAGAGTCAGTTAGGCACCGTCTATGAGAAAAGGAGCATTATTCACTCTGCCAGAAATTTGGAAATGACATGCTTGGCATTCATGCTGGATGCTCAAATACAAACATTTCAAAATGTTTCAGTGTCAATCTGGGGATTTGGAAAGTGTTGGATGAGTCTAATGGTGATTATGAAGGTGTGATGGCTCAGAAAACTCACTCTAATCATTCTGATAAGAAAAGAACTCCCGGATTTGTTGGTGAGGATCTCTGACTCAACATGGAGGCATAGATCAAGTTCTTTGTGGAGTTATTTTTGCCTGGGTCAAGAAGGTGGCTGCTGGAAGACCCTATGTCTGGCAACAGAACACTGCACATTCCACACAAGCAAGAGAACCCAGTTATGACTGTTAGTCAATTTTTGCCACCACATCACCCCTTACATCTGGCCACCTAACTCCTTACATCTGGCCACCTAACTCCTTACATCTGGCCACCTAACTCCTTACATCTGGCCACCTAACTCCTTACATCTGGCCACCTAACTCCCCAGACCTCAACCCCCTTAGTTATTATGTGTGGGGCATAGTTGTGCGAGAGGCCAACAAAACTTCTTGTAATGCCATAAATGAACTGAAGGCAAGGATTATGGCAGCATTCACCAACTTAAACAAGAAGCCCATCCAGAAGAGATGCAGGACATTCTGAAGCCGTCTGAAAGTCGTGGTTGAAACCAGTGGCAATTTTACTGAATAAATTTACATTTTAGTATTTCAAGATATTTATGTGTAATTTTGATAAACAGATTTGTTAAAACGAGTTGTCTATGATATTTTTCTTTTTGTGTAATTTAGATGACAATTTATCCATCGCACTCTGTAAATTTTTTTACTTCTAATTGCAATATCATTTTTCCAGATTAGAACAACGTAACCTACTCAAGATCACCAGGAAATAACAATCAGATCTAAATGCCACTCTTCTTTTTTACAAAGTGTAGTTTAAATGAAAAAAAAGAAAATAAAATTTCTCTTACTTCATGGTTGGGGAGAAAAAGGAGAAACTGGTGGTAAATTCCTTTTTTAGAAAGATATTGTGGAAAGGGAAATCAGAGAGGAAGTGGTAACTCAACCTTGTTTTACTGTCCAGCCAGTGATTTTTAAACAAAATTGTTTTTTAACTGTAGAAATATTGTCTCTTTACATTCTATACCCTCCTACCCTTCAAAAGGACTTCCAATCTGTGATTGAATGGGGTAGGTAATTGCTCATAAATTTTAATGCCTCCAAAATGAAGCTGCTCTCCTTTAACCACCATAGAGAAAATTTCCTGTCTACCATAGGATGCATGACACTAGTCTCCTAGAGAGCAACATACTTTATCTCCTTGGTCTCATTCTCTCAAACAATCTCAAATGGAATGACTGCATCAAATCTATAGCTGTATCTACGGCTAGGAAGGTTGGGTTACTATGTCAGGCCAGGAAGTTTTTCTCATCAGAATACATTTTGCATATTTATAAATCTACCATTTGTCCATGCATTGAATACTGTTACCATATCTGGTTGGGTGCTCCTGCTATTCATCTTGAGGTTCTCAACAAAATCCAAAGGAGGATCTGCAATACAATTAATCTTGACTTGGCAGCCCACCTTCAGTCACTTTCTCACTGATATGATGTGGCTTCCGTCTATCTTTTCTACAAGTATTTTCATGGCAAGTGCTCTGATGAGCTTTTTACCCTGGGTATCCCACATGTATTTATGCAGGCTACTAGATTAATATCAAAGTTCCACCCTTTTTTCATTGAAATAGTTAAATATAACACTCTCTTCTACTCTAATAGTTACTTTTCTCAGACTTCCTGTTTGTGGAACACCCTATTGCTTGCTTGCTTGCTTTCCTGATAGTTACAATCTTCAAAAGTTTAAATGCAATGTCAATTGCCATCTTCCATCTCTTTGATTCTCATCCATCTCTTATCCTTTCTTTGACATCTCCTGTACCTTGTTTTTTCTCTCACTTTTATCCCCCCTGTGCACCAGTGGAAGTTCTGCCTTGCTTGGGGTAAAATGATTATGAAAAAATTAAAGTGTGCACTCTCAACTACAACCAAAGCAAATTGAATTGTATCTTCTTTATCATACGACAGAGGAAAGCAAACTACAGCCCACTGGTCTCATGCTGCCACCCTGATGATTCTATACAGCCTACAAGAGCCCAGTAAACTATTTTCTTGAGTGTTCATTAAAAATATTTTGGTATTCATTTTTTTTTTTTTTTTCTGTTACATGTCACACAAAATAGAAATCTCAAAATAGGAACAAAAAGAAAAAAAAAGGCAGCAGCCATATTTAATAGCAAACTCTATTTCTTGGGGAAACTGGCTTTTTACAGAATCAGTATATCACATAATGCACTACAGCAGTCACCTGTTCCCACACTGTGCCATTGACAATGCCCAATCATCAGTTCAGTGTAAACTTATGTAGGGATCTAAGTCTCTGTGTGACAGGAGATAAATATCTGATTTGATTATACTGATGACACAACTCTTTACTCCTGTCTAAATGGTAAGTTTGATCAGTTTGATAAGATCAAATTGCTAGTCTGTTTTTAATTGGGGCAAGAAATGGCTTGTTAAGTTTAACATCCTCAAAATGAATCTGCTCTCTTTTAATCATCATCGAGAACCTATTTTGTCTTCTATCAGACTCGCTGATGCTAACCTCCAGGAGAGTGGCTCACTGTAACTTCTTGGGCTAACATTTTTCACTGACATCAAGTGGAATTATTATATTGAATACATTGATAAGTCTGATACAAGGAAATTTGGTTCATTGTATTATATTAGACAATTTTTCTCACCTAAATCTTCTACATTTATAAGTTTTATTATTTGTCCATGTATTGAATATTGCTGTTACAGCTAGTCTGGTGCTTCTTTTCTGTATGTAAAGATTCCTAAAGTTCAAAGAATCTGTAACCTTATTGAACCTGACTTAGCATCTGTGCTTCACTTTCTCATCATCATAATGTAGATTCCTTGTATCTTTTCTGTAAATATTTTGATGATAATTGTTCGGATGTGCATTTTTCTTTTAGTACCTAGACTTTATAAATTTAAGTGCAAGATTGGCAGTTAGGTCTCATCATTTTAGAGTTGAAATGACAAGATGTAACTCTAAGTTCTACTCTAACAGTTTCTTCTCTTGCACTTCTTGCTTTTAGCTTCTTACTTTCCAGTCAAGTTTGATCATCAAAAATTTAAATGCAATGTCAATCGTCATTTTCTGTCTCTTTAATTCGTGTTCCTTTGTTGTTCTCTCTCCTTAATATTCTTTTTTTTTGTTTTTTTTAACAGATTCTTTCACACACTGTAACCTCGTGCATCTTAGTGGCTTTGTTGCCTTGCTTAGGGTGAAATTATAAAATTTTAAAAAATTACATAATTTCTATACTGTTAAATTAGTTTCTTATACATATTTGCAAATTGTTCCCAAAATTTGTCTCAAATGTACAAATAATATATGCCTATACAATTGTTGTTTATAATGTCATTTTGAAACTTGTATTGTTGTAAAGTGACTTACTTACACAGGGCCATCAATGTTCTCCATGAAAAAGTTTGCCTTTAGAAAGAACATCAGTCTCTCAAAATGAAAAAAATATTACACAAATGTTGTCAAAGTAATATATTAAACAATGCATGTTTGAATGTGTCTATCATGAAGCTGAAGGAATTAATGGTCTTCTATTCAAGAAATTAAATGAATAATCTTGTTTGAAAAATACATTTCTTTTTCACTATTTGAAAATTTAAAGGTTGGAAATTAGAGTTAATTTTCTTTGATCAAACAAAAATTTCTTCAGTCCATTGAACAGATACTGCACTTTACTTTACGGTATAACAAATAAGAAGGGGGGATTTTTTTGGTATAATGTTACCGTTAAAAATATCAAACCAATTCATGTGTGTTGTGGTGCAGTGGATATCGGCTCGGAATGAGAAATTGGAAAGCTGAATTTGAATTCCAGTTGATTTTGTTGCATACTCATATGTGCAAATACTCTTGGGAAAGGTATGAATCTGTTGCTTCTCGCTCCAGTAATGGGTTAAATAGTGGGAAAGATTGGGTTCTATAACCTTGGTTAGCAACCAGTCTACCACAGAAAATAATGGCAACCTACTGTGAGAAAATATTCTGTCTAGTCAGTCATGTCTCTTTCAAGACATGATTGGCCAAGTGTGTATCACATATGGCACTTAACTGACTGACATTTCTCCACTCATTTCTTTATATATGTTTCTTCTTTTTAACTGATATTTGCCTTATCTCTTAGTTTATCATTATACAATATCAAATTATTTTATCTTCAAGATTTATCATCTTGGTATTAATCTATATCTTCACATAGATGATAAAAAAATAATTAACTACAGATATCAAGTAATACTAGGACTTTCTCCCTAAAGTACAATGAGAAGGTACTGTCTAGGGATAGATTCCTGATGTATATGAAAGTCTCTAAGAGAAGATTAGCAAATATCCTGTTTTCTTTTTCAGTGATACTGAGTCAGCAGTATTAAATGTCCTGTACACAATTAAACATAAAATAAGACTAACTGACACTATTTGATGACCAGTCAATATATAGGGATGTGTGGATAGTGTATCGGTGTGGAATTGGTTAGCCAAGTCCAAATTTTAGCTTAGTTAGGTTCACTTTTGCATAAATACTTATAGAAAAGGCATGAATCCATCCCTTCTCTCCACCAGCTTTTTTTTTTTATTGCTCTTCCTTCAAGCCTGAAATATCCATCATTTGAGGAGGACTATTCTGAATTCAAAACTATGGAAAATGCAATATAAAAAAATTCACTATCTTTCCCCAAGAAACCATAGCAGTTCCCAGATAATCTGTAGAGGGCAATAATTGTCTACATCCTGAAGGCCTACAGCATTTAAAAGACAATAGAAAACCACCCACTATTTTTTCCTAAGAATCGAGAGCAATTCACAGATAATAAAAGTAATCTGTAGAAAACCATGATTGCCTACATATTTTTTTTTTCATTTCACTCCAGGGAATACCGAGCAACCTTGCTAGTTGAGATAAGTCATTAATGATGTAGTGTTATTTGGCAGAAGTTCATAAATAATATTGAAACAAATAAATAGAAAAGCTGAAAAAAATAATTTGGGAAAAGCCAAGTTTTCTTAGACTGTGTGCATTTGGCACTAATGGGTTTTAAGGAGTTCTACAACTGACAGAAGCCTTATTTTGAAGGATGGGGTAGTTGGCGCATATCCAAGCTCTGTGTGTATCCCTTGGGCAAGTCTTTCATGCATCAGTGATCAATCCATTCAGTCCATTTTAAAAGATAAGAAGAAAAGAGAAGCTCTATTATAAGCAAGATTTTGGAAACTGGCAAGATAACCCAACATTCACTTCAGTCTAAAAACATTTATCAAGCCTGGCTTAGTTCTGCACAAGGAAATTATGAAGAGAACAGTTGCCTTGAAAATTAGTATTAGAAACTTTGGCCTTTTACCGAAGATGTAATTATAAATAAATTCAGTAACATTTTTTATGATGAAATTATCAACACAGAGACTAAAATCTATTCTACAAAAGATCCTTGGGAAAAATGAATTTTTTAATTAAAAATGAGTTGGTATATTTTTTACATCAACTCAGAATATTTTCAGCAGTACTTTTTCCAAATAAAGTGATCAGTAAGATCTTTTCCTAGCAATGATATCAGTGATACCATTATTGAGCAAAGTCATCAACAATGCATTTCCATGCTAAATATTTCACAAACAAGAGTCAATCTTTGGCAAAGTGTTCGAAGCCATTATCAACGCTGAGGTGGTTCAGCATCTCACAGCCCACAGACTCTTCTTGGACAAACAGTATGGTTTTCACTTCACCAGGACTACTGCTGATATGCTAATGACTATCTCTTAGTATATATACCAGGCTCTCGACAAGAATGGCGAAGCTCGAACTGTTGACCTGGATATTTCCAAAGCATTTGGCCTTCTACGCAAGCTGCTGAGCTGTGGTATAACTGGACAATTGTTTGACCTAATCTAGTCATTCCTCTCTAATCACACAATGAAGGTAGTATTAAACGAACATGCCTCCCAAAACACGGGTGTCCCTCAAGGCTCTATTCTAGGTCCTACGCTTTTTCTAATCTATATTAACTATCTCCCCGACGTAATAAGATCCCAAGTAGGCATGTATGCTGATGACACCACCGTTTTCTCTTGCCGCAATCAAAAATCTGCTGAGGTTGACAAAGCAAACCTCGATGCTGAGCTCGAGAATGACCTCCAATCCGTGGTGGACTGGGGTAAGAAATGGCTCATAAATTTTAATGCTTCCAAAACAAAGCTGCTATCTATTAACCATCATAGACAATCGCTCCTACCCCCACATTAGCATGGAACAGGCTTGCCTCCCTGCGAGTAAAACACTACGCCTCCTTGGCCTTACACTCTCAGTGGACCTCAAGTGGAATGACTACATCAGATCCATTGCTAAATCTACTGCTAAGAAGGTCAGTTCACTGTGCAGGGCCAGGAAGTTTTTCCCGTCTAAGTCCATCCGGCATATATATAAATCTACCATCCGCCCGTGTATTGAATACTGCTGCCACATCTGGTCAGATGCCCCTACTATTCACCTCGAGGTTCTTGACAGAATGTAATGAAGAATCTGTAATGTGATCGATACCAACTTGGCAGCTCGGCTGCAGTTGCTATCTCACCAGCATGATGTGGCTTCCCTGTGCCTCTTCGATAAATACTTTCACGGCTTCTGCTCCAGTGAACTTAGATCACTAGTGTCTCCTAGGTATGAATTTACATGAGATACTAGATTAGCAACTAGGTCCCACCCTTTTACAGGGAAACCGATAAAATGTAACCGCAATTTCTACTCTAACAGTTTCTTTTCTTGCACCTCCTGCCTGTGGAATTCCCTTCCATATACTTGCTTCCTTGACAGCTGCAGTCCCCAGGAATTTAAATGTAAGGTTAATTGATATCTCCTAACACACTAACACACTTTCATTCTCTCAAGCTCTTTTTTCATCTACTCCACCTCCATCCTCAGTATTCTCATGTGTCTATTACCCTCCTCTTGACATTTCCCATAACTAACCCCTCTTTCTCATCACTTTCCCCTATGTAACCTCCTGTGCAACAGTGGCAGTAGAATGCCTTGCTTGGGGTGAGATAATTTAAAAAAAAAAAAAAAGGAAAAAAAATGGTGGCTTGTTGTTGATCATTTCATGTGTACACACACCATCATTAGAACAGTATTCTCAAATTCAACATGTCTAACCATTTTTATAGAGTCCAATAGATGAATCTGCCTATAAAAAAAAGGACTCGGCTTTATATATCATTCAGTGCTTCTTCCAATAATAACATGGACAAACACAGAAATCCAGTGCAATAAAAAGTAAAAATAATAATGGAATTAAGATGTTTTTAATGTTTCCAGCCAGGTTAAAATGCAACCTTGGAAATCAGTATATTTATTTTTGACACTTCAGACAAGAAACTGATTACATTTATGAATAGACAAGTCATTAATTGATTTAGAAAAATCTTGCACTCATTGCTTTGTATTGTCAATCACCAAATGAAGAATCAACTAAAACGATGGTTATCATATTTAAAATGACATTTTTAGCTTTCAAATATAATCATGCAATTGGCAAGCAATTTGATATCAGTATTTTTAACTTTTTAAATTTGACACTAATTTCAATTTGGGATGAACATAATGGGTGTATCATTTGAGCTGGAAACTTATCACACAGACTTGTCTGCTAAATCTTTGGAAATTTGAAGAGTAGATATTTGTATTGATATATATTAAATTTTACAATTGTAATTCCTTTTAACTGCTATTGTAGATTTTAAAAGTATATAAGTCCTGGGTATGATGATAAACTACATCTTGCAGCAAGGCCTTTGATCAAGAGATTAGAGGTTTTGAGGAGCATGAAACCACCTCTTAATTGCTGTTGTTTGTAGGTCCACCCTGTCCCAAGGTAGTAGCACCTGTTAGGGTCCCAGCTATGGGGAAAATAGTGTTTTTATTTTTTTTTATGGTGGGTCAGTATACAAGTATAAAAAGACATAGTACAAAAATCCAACAATAAGAAAAATGACTAGTAGTAATACATTTTTACAATAAAATGATTAGTTTTAATACATTTTTATAGCAAAATGACAATCAATTTAGCACTAAAGTATAAAAATACATTTTTATAGTAAAATTACCAGAAACACATTTATCATGTACAAGCTACATATCTAATATATATCATATGTTTACCCAGAAAGTATAAAATTATCTACAAAATATCTGCAGTTGAAACCATAAAATTGCATACAAAATATTTAAATTTTGGCATTAAATAACCTATAGATCACATGTTGTCTTTAAGCAACAGTAAATACAGCAAAAGTACTTCTTTATCCATACATTATTGGAAATTAAAAAATAACAACTAGATGTTATATATCGCCGTACGACGACAAACAACGAGAACACGCATATATAAAAATATAAGGTTATATTTTTATTCCTGACGACGAACCCGTGTGGAACAGAGAATGGAAGAGTGAGAGCGCACATAGAATGGGTCGACGGGAGTGTAGTCTTGCCTGTGGTGTCTCTCTGCTTCCACTGGCCGTTCTCTGCTGGCGAATCCGTGTGTCGAGGTCTTTTTATAGTCTTCTAGAACCGGGACTTTTCCTTCCGATTTTGCCTCGCCCACGCAACGCCCATGTAATTCCAAGAGACACCTGTTCTGTTTGTCTCCGTAGTCATTTCCGCCGCTGTCGGAAATAAGGTCAAACGAGCCCGACTCATAAGCCTGCGACATCCGCTCCAGGCCCCGACAGGATGTATTTCTCAAACACCTGTCTTGTCGTTCGCCGACCCCTTCACCGACGGGAAACACCATCGATTGCATCAACCTTCCTCGGGTGGGGCCAGATTGCTATATTACACTAGAACCCAATTATTACCTTAATTTTTAATCTTGTTATTAAAAAAAAGCAGTAACTTATTTTTATAAGATTTAATTCCCATGAACATTGAGTGAACTTAAATCTATGAAACTGTCAGTTTGAAATATGCACCCGATGATTGCATAATACATGAAACTCGAACTTGTGCTATAGACATAGGATAACATGTGTATATATTAATATACATATAATACAGCTCTGTTCATACATAGAGCACTGTTTTATTAACACCTGATACATAAGTGCACTCTCATATGTATATTTATTAATTCATGTCATTATATATATATATATATATATATATATATATATATATAAAACATTTTTGTGCTTTTCTATAAACATCTCTCAAAATTTATTGAGAATTTCACATTAAAGTAAAAGATTTTCCTCAGCTGTATAAATCCAATTAATTGTAATAAACACATTACACTAATTTCTCAAGCATTTGTGCAGTCTGTTCCCAAAATATTTCATAAACAAATAAATGTACAAATAATGTGCACATCTATGATTTATTTATATTGCTTTCAGGGAGACTTGCTCAATGTTGTAATATTCAGTACCTCTAAAACCAAGCTTGTAACATTTCATCATTACAACCACGATTTTTCTCCAATCATGAGGAACAATAGTACTCTCAGTGAAGATCCTTGCCTTGAATGTCTATTGGGACTCAAGCTCATTCCAGACCTCAAGTTGAACTCATACATACAGTCCATTGCCAAAGATGCTGAAAAATGGCCAGTTCCTTGTACTTCTCCCAAAGTACCAAACTCATTTTGTCATGCTCTATCCTTAGCTATAGGGTTATAGTATCACTAGACAATTGCTTGCTTTGATCTAATCTTTTCTATCAATAATGAAGGTTGTCTTGAACAGGCATGCCTCCACATCCAGCCACATGAATGCTGGTGTCCCCCAGGGTTCTATCTGATCTTCATAAATGATCTCCCTGATGTGATCAAATCCTGAGTAGGCATCTACACTGATGGCACCACCATTTACTCCAGCATCAATAAGAAATCTGGTGAGGTGGACAAACATAACCTTACTGCTGATCTAGAGAAGGACTTGCACTCTGTAGTAGACTGGGCTAAGAAATGGCTTGTAAATTTTAATGCTTCTAAAATAAAGCTGCTATCTGTCAACCACTACAGGTATTCTCTCCTGCCCCCTATAAGCATGGACCAAGCAAGTCTCCCTGAAAGCAATACACTGTGCCTCCTCGGCCTTACCCTCTCTTTTGACCTCAAGTGGAACCATTACATTGAATCAATAGCTAAATCCACTGCTAGAAAGTTTTGGGTCACTGTGTTGGGCCAGGAAGTTTTTTCTGCCTGAGTCCATCCTTGCACATATACAAATCAACCATCCTCCCATGCATTAAATACTGTTGTCATATCTGGTTGGGCACTCCTGCTATTCATATCAGGGTTCTGGAAAGGCTACAAAGGAGAATCTGTAAAGTGATCTGTCCCGATCTGGCAGCTCGACTTCAGCCACTTTCTCACTGGTGGGATGTGGCTTTTCTCTGTCTATTCTACAAATATTTTCATAACTTCTGCTCCAATGAGCTTAGCTCACTGACATCCACTCCACAAGGATTTACTTGAGCAACCAGACTGGCAACAAGCTTCCACCCTTTTACAGTTAAATCTACCAAATGCAGCAGCCATTTCTACTCCATCAGCTTCTTTTCTCACACTTTCTGCCTGTGGAATTTCGTTCTGTATACTTGCTTCCCTGGCAGCTACAATCTTCAGGAATTTAAATGCAATGTCAATTCCCATCTCTCATCCACTTGACTCTTCTTATCTCTTTCTTCTTATCTTTTTCACATCACCCAGTGTATCTTTTGTTTTCCTCTCTCTCTACCTTTAAAACTTTCTTCACACCTGCGTTCCCATCTTTCTCTTGCCCTTTCTCTGACACCCCCTGTAACTGGTTTGTCTTTCTCTTCACTCTCCTCCTGACTAAACTTTTACTCTCTTATGTAGCCCCCTGTGCATTAGTGGTGGTAGTGCCTTGCTTGGGGTGAAATTATTAAAAAAACAAAGTAATAATATATAACATAAAAAAATCTAACTTAAATAATGTTTCTTCAAAAAAGTCTCCCCATTGAATGTCGTCAATACTTTAACTCAAAATTATTTCAGGAATGGTCAAGATGTGTATCAGAAAACTCTGCCATGTTCAATACAGATCATTGATTACTAGTCTATCTTCCATCCACTATGTTCAAAACACATAAAAAAGTGTTTTCTATTTATCTAAAATCAATTGGCACATACAAATCGCATTCACTAGACAAGTTGTTTTTCTCAAGATATTTTTTTTTAATCTACTGGAACAGGTTACTTTTTCTGATCATATTTCCAAACCTATCGAAATCTATTATTCCATTACTTTAAAGTTATTTTTAAACTCCATAACACTGTTAATATTTAAACCATTTATCCCCTTAGTTATCAATATTTTTGCTTTTCTAACCAAACTCCACTGAATAGTGAACCACATAAAAAAACTTATCATATGAATTCTAATAAATAAAACATGCCGTAAAATCAGGCCAGAGATAAGAAAAGAACAGTGCAAGTTCATTAAAGAGGCTAGAACTAGGAATACAATATTTATGCATAGAATATTATCAGAAAGAGCAATACAAATATGGAAGGATGTATACCTGTGTTTTATAGAGAACACAAAGGTGTTCAAAAAAGGACAACACAAAAATCTGTTAGAACTGCTCAGCAATGTCAACATATTTGGGAATGACATTAAAACTGGCAGCAAACCACTTGCATATGGACAGAAAATGAATTCAGTAGATATACAAAAATAGAAAGGGGTGTAAGACAAGGAAGTGCTTTCTCACCAGGTTTATTCAACATATACAGCAAGGCAATTCTGAGAGAATTAGAAATCTTACCAGGATTCATTATTGGTAGGCACAATCTTAACAATATAAAATATGCAAATGACACAGTACTGATAGCAGACATGGAAAGGAAACTACAAAACCACCCACAGAAGGTAGTAAAAGAAAGTGGGAAGAAAGGACTAAACATAAACTACAAGAATACAGAATGCATGATCATCAGCAAAAAGATAAGCCTAAAATGCAAATTACAGATAAAAGAGGACGAAAAGTGTGACATTAAGATCTGAAGACATATTGGGATGTCCAAAGATGTATTCTAAAAGCTAGGCTGAATGTTAAGATACAGGAAAGTTTTATTGGAAACAAAAAAAAGAATTTCTGAACATGATATGTCTTCCTGTATGGCAGAAAATGCTGGACAATCTCCTCAATGATGAAGATAAGACTCAAAGCAATTATATTCCTCATTATATTCTTCAGAAATTTCAATTGCCACTTCCTGATATTAAGTATAAGTTTTCTTATTGCTTCCATTCTTTCCAAAACCTTGTTGTTGCTCCTATGATCAGCCCATGATATCCTCAGCAACCTTCTGTAGAACCACATTTCTCTCTTCTTCATCTGTGAGTAGATTGTCCAGTATTCACTGCCATATAGAAGGACTGATATTACATAACAGTTCAGTATTCTTTTCTTTCTTTCTAATAAGATTTTCTTGTTTCTTAATACTTTGCTTAGCTTTTGGGATGCAACTTTTACTATCCCAATGCAACTTTGGATGCCAGTGTTGCACTTTCTGTTCTTTGTTAAAACACTTCTGAGAAATTTTGTACTTGTTTGATTTTGGTATCTCTAATCTGTAATTTTCAGGTTGAGCTTTTCCTTTTATTAACATCCATGCATTTTGTGAATTAATTTCTTTTGTCAATTTTACCCCTAAATCAAGATTGATTAGCATTATGCTTTTCTCAATATATTTTATGAATTTTGAAGGCAATTAAACAAGTTGCTGATTTTTTTTTAATGGTGTATGGTCACTGATAGAGCCTCTTAAGTATAGTGATACTGAAAAAAGGCATTGCAAAATTACTGGGTCACCAGCAAAAAATTTCACCATTCAGCTATTTTCTCAAATTAAAATGGAATTTAAATTGTTTTTTTGTTTTTTTTTTTTGCAAAAAGTGATCTTTATTATTACTGAAAGTGCAAAACATTTAAGTATGAAGTTAGTAATAAGTGTTGCTGCCTTTGTCTCAAATAATATATTATAATTACCCATTCAATGTAGCATTAAATGGAACACAGTCCGGATTTTCTCATTGGGACACTATTCCCATTCTTCTTGGTAGCAACCCTAAATCTCTTTGAGATTGTGTGGGGTTCATTAGAACACTTGTTTCTTCAGTTCTTACAACAATGGTCCAGTTATATTGAGATCAGGATTTTGTGCTGACCAGTCTTATAGAAGATGAACATCATCAGCAAGAAACCTTTTTGTTGCACATGGTACATGGCAAGAAGCACTTTCGTGCTGAAAAATGTCTCCGTCTTTGTAGTTTGGCAGAAGATTAGACCACAGTAAATTAATAGTTTTGCTCTTTTGATTTCCATTAACTTTTATCAAATTTTCTTTCGCCATCACTTCTGATGCAACCCATACCATTATGTGTGCACCACCAAATTTTACCATTTTTCTGGTGTATCTTCCATTGTTTTTTTTATTTTTTCCTAACTGGTCTTACATATTCTCTTTTATTAGAATATAATTAGTTGCATTCATTACTAAAATTACTGCTTGCTACTTTCCAGCATCCCATGTTTTGACCAATTCAATCTTTAATTCCAATGCTTTTTGGTTACTCTATGCTCATTCAACATATTTTTTGCAATATTCTGCATTCTGTATCAACTGAAGCATCACTGTTAAAACATCATTGACTCCTCACTTATCTGGCTGTTAATTTTCAATTGCTAACAAAGAGTAGAAAGGTGTTACAGGCCTTCTCTCAGAACATGAAAAGAAGAAAAACTTGTGGGTGCTACAAAAGTTTGTTTTTACTCACAAATCCAGCATGTCATATTACAAGAGGTTTTTTTTTTCCATGTGTTAGGGACACATTTTTATAAACTGTCTCCTGTGCAGAGACTAGTGCTTCACTGTGACTGGCTGTTAAGAGTCACATGACCAGCCAAGCACAGTGTATACTAATTGGGGAAAAGTAAGGAATTTTAAATGATTTTTATGATAATCTTTTTAGGTGCGTAATACAGGGGTGGTGTCTTAATAATTGGAGAAATAAAATTATGAAATTTATGTAATTATTGGAGGGATCTTAATAAAAAGGGAGTTGGAAAATCATTTAAAGAGTAAAACAATTTTACTGCCTCAATACATATTAATACACAATTTCAGTATTAGATTTACACAATACTAACTTCTTTATCAGTATTGAATTTTTTTACCAACATTTTTTGGCCATAAATTTAACCAATTTTTTTACCAAATTTTTTATCAGTATTAGATTTTTTTGACGATAAATTTACCCAATTTTTTTACTAAACAGTATTAGATTTTTTGACTATAAATTTAACAAATATTTTTTACCAATATTTTTTATCAGTATTAGATTTTTTTGGCTATAAATTAAAAAAATTTTTTTTACCAACTTTTTTATTGGTCAGTCAGTCAGTTAAGTGCCATACGTGATACACGCTTGGGCGATCATGTCGAAAGAGACATGACTGACTGGGCAAAAGATTATCCCGCAGTAGTTTGTCATTGCTTTCTGCAGTAGACTGGTTGCCATCCAAGGCTATAGAACCCAATCTGTCCTGCTATTTAACCCATAACTGGAAGGAAGAGACAGATTAATACCTTTCCCAAGGGTATTTGCGCGCAAGTGAATACAATGGATTCAACTGGAATTCGAACTCGGCTCCCCGGCTTCTTGTTCCGAGCCGATATCCACTGTACCACAAAGATCTTTTTGACTATAAATTTAACAAATTTTTTTTACCAACTTTTTTTATCAGTATTAGATTTCCAGACTTTCCAATTTTAGAATTAGATTTGCATAAATAAGACCCTGAAGTGAAATAACAATAGTCAGGTGTGCAAGTTTAACAAAATATTACACATATTTTCATAGTTTTGTAATCAATATCTAAAAATTTAAAAGAAAATTATTTGTTTTATGCTTTTATGCATAGCAGTAGATATTTTAGAACCATTTTTTTTCTTTGTTACCAGGGAGACCTGAACAATGCCTATGTTATTGTTCAATGTTAAATTTCTTATATGTAACGAGTATAAATGATCCCTTAATACTATGTCCCTTTGCATTGCTTATTTATCATAGAAATTAATCTCAATTTTTGGGATTTGTCAATGCTGCAGAATGTAATGGTGGATGCATGTATTAAGAATAACAAAAAAGTTTTTTTTTTTTTTAAGAAAAGGAAAAAAAAACAGTATGTTTATCAAAGAATGGAGCATAGTAATTCAGGAAGAAAAAAAACAAGGGAACTTTTTAAAACAATTCAATGGAATAGATGCACAGAACTGTTTGAAATGCTAGGTAAGCTTGATTTATTTGGGAAGGATATTAGAATAATACAAAATGTATATTGAGAGTAAACCATCTGCATGAGGACAGAAAATGAATTCAGTAAATACACAAAAATAGAAAGGGGTGTAATTCAAGGATGTTTCTTCTCATGGGACTTATTTATCATTTGCATTAAAGCAATCCTGAAAGAATTAGAAGTCCTACAAGGATTCATTATTTGCAGCCATTATCTTAACAACATTCAATATACAGATGACAGTGTTGATAGCAGATACAAAAAAAGAAACAACTCTCACAGAAGGTAGTAAAGGAAGTACAAGAAAGCAAGAAAAAAGGACTAAACATCGATTGTCAGAAAATAAAATGTATGGTTGTAAGCAAAAGAAACAGCCTAATGTGAAAATTGGAGATACCAAAATTAAACAAGTTCATAAATTTAAATATCTAGGAAGTGATTTAACAGAGGACAGCATATGTGACATTGAAATTTGAAGGCACATTGGGATAGTGAAAGATGCCTTCTAATAGTTAAGAGATGCTTATTTTTAATCATTTTACCCCAAAGAAGGTGATAATGCCTTTAAGATGCAGGGTGATTACAGGGAATGAGTGAGAATAAGAAAACTTTAGCAAGGAAAAGTACAATAAAGGAACGTTTCAGGAAGACAGTAGATGGCGATTATTGTTGCATTTATATTAAGTAACAAGACTATTTCATTGAACATTGGGGATCATGAGTTTCCACCATTTCCTGTCATTTGCAGCCCTTAGTAAGGTTTGTTTTTTTGCTATCTCTACTAATCCTTGTTATTCCACCCAATTATAAAAGCTCGTTAGGTAGGTTATACACTGTTTTCCTTTGTCTCTTTTGATTTTTTTTTTCTTAATCATATCACCCCAAGCAAGGCGGTAACGCCACTGAAGCACAGGGGGCTATGTAAGAGTGAAAAGATTGGAAAAGAGAAAGCCGGAAACCACGTCCTAAACAGGGAACAAGGGATGAGCCTCTTCACCTGTTCAATAGACGTGGGTGGAGTGTGAGCCGGGTGATCAGTATATTCTGTGAGTATCAAATTTTCTTTTAATATTATCTATTTATCTTTGGTGCTTGGTTGGTGAAGCTTATTAACAGATTTAAGACATGATCCTGAGTTGGCAGAGGAGTCACTGTTTCTTTTCCTGCTGTGAGATTGAAGTAATGAGCATAATCGACCTAATACTTCAGTTCTCTTGACTGCTTCATTATCAGTGGACAAATAATTGTTGGGTCATTGAACAGAAAAAGTTGGCATTAGTCACAAAGGGGAAATAATGGGGTTGAATAATCAATGGGATATTAATTAAGCAAAGATGGTGTTTATTAGATTTTAGGTCGGGTGGGACAAGGCTGAGTAATCTGTTGAAGATAGGAGGTTAGTGAACATGGAAAGAGTTTGGGCAGCTGGTGGGAAATAACATCAACATAATTATAATGTTCTTTGGGTAAGGGTATTAACTCTTGACCTGTCACTGATTTAAAATACCAACAATAGATGAAAAAAAAAATCAATTAAAAGATGGACCGAGTAATTTTTGATAAACCTGCAGCTAGGGGTTAATGTGGTGACCTTTTATTTTTTCTTGACTTGTTTTTGTTTTCTTCCGGAGAGATTAATTACTTCACTTTTATAATTTTGATTTTGGTTTATATTCAGGATATGGTTATTTTTTATATTCAGGATATGGTTATTTTTTCTTTTAAAAATAAAGTTGTTTTTATTTAAATCATAAAAATAAAATTTTCAGCTTGTTTCAAAAACTGCTTCTAGCTCACTGAAAAGCAGTGACAACTGACATTTTCATGTATAAATCACAGGTTGTCATAATTTGTAGAGGTAAAAGGTTTTTTTTTAATCGTTTTGTCCCAAGCAAGGCAATAAAGACACTAAGATGCAAGGCATTACCAAGTGTAAAAGAATAAGAGAAACATTATTAAGAAGAGAGGACAATAAATCAGCAGGAATTAAGATAACATTGCATTTAAATTTTTAAAGATTAAACCTGACTAGAAAGCAAGAATCCAGAAGAGTTCCACAAGCATGAAGTGTGATAGAAGAAACTGTTAGCAAAGAAATTCTGGTTATATCTAGCAATTTCAACTGTAAAATGATGAGACCTAGCTGCCAATATAGCACCTAAATTCCTAAAGTAAAGGTATGCTGATGTATTTTTATGCAACTAATAAATGGTTGCATAAAGTTTGAATTCCAGTTGAATTCCTTGCATACATTTATGCACAAATGCCCTTGGGAAAGGTATTACTTCATCTCTTCCCTCTAGTTATGGGTTAAATAATAGGACAGATTGGGTTCTATAGCCTTGGCTGGCAATCAGTCTACTGCAGAAAGCAATGGCAACCTACTGTGGGATAATCTTCTGCCCAGTCAGTCATGTCTCTTTCGAGACATGATTGCCCAAAAAGCATGTATCATATATGGCACTTAACTGACTGACTGAATAAATGGATAACAAAAAAGAGAAAATATACTACAGCTTAAAAGAAAAAAAATTAGCTATTAGGAAATGTCTTAGTATGATTGCATATATGTGGGATATGCATCACATGACTGAAAGACTAAATCCCTGTAGAAAAGAAGACTGGATGAGTCTTCTACATACAGCACCACCTAACGGCATTATGGCAAACCAAATAGGGGTAATCCCAACAACCTATATTATCAGAATTTACCAGAAAACTAAAATTATGTTTAATGGATTTTTTAAATTAATTCCCTTTTTATTGAAAATACAAATAAATGAAATTTTCAGATATAGCATTACCAGAAATCTAAAAATCTGGTTTTCATACAGTTGATCTTTAAATGAAGTCTTTTCATTCAAATTAAAATTAATAAAATTTTTAGTTATATCATCAGGATTTACTATAAATCTAAAAATCTGCTTACTGGTCTTTATACAGTAACTGCTTTAAAATTATCATGATGCTAAAAATTTTGATTATTATTTTTAAATTAATTAATTTTGCTTAATTAAGTGTAAATTTAATAACATTTTTCTTCTTTAACATCTCTTTAATCAATTATCTTAGCATTTTTTTATATTTTTTTAACATCTTTTCAATATTTTTATATATTTTTTTATACATTTCCCCTCAAGCAAGGCAACAAAGCTTCTAAAACTCAGAGGGTTACTGCATGTGAAAAATTGTCAGAAAAAGAAAAACATTAAGGGGCAAGAACAATAAAAGAACAGGAATAAAACTAGTTTGGTACCTTTTGCTTTGATGATTGTACAATGATCAAATTTAAAATCTGCCTGTCCATTTAAAATACTATTTTTATTAGAAAATAGATTCAGTTTAAATATCAGGATCATGAAATGACTTCAAAGGCTATTTCCTGTTACCCAGAGGTTGTTGCTAAACAGAAAAGGGGAATTAACTCTCATATTTCTATTTCAATTTCATACAAATTGTATGCATATGTACATTTGCATATGTATCTATGTGCATTTAATTCAATCACAAATTTTAAAATATTTCTAAAAAATTAAAAAAAATTCTATTACCAACTAATTTTCAAGAATTCAATAAAACTTACTATTATCTGATTTTTATTTTTTGTCTCAAAATTTGATTTTATTGTTCAGCCTAGGGTTAGGGTTGTCCCAACTGAGAAGTACATCTATTGTTCTAATGTCTTATTTTAAATTTAGACAAATTGTATGTGTGCTTGTGTATGCATGAAATAATACATGCACATTTAAATCATTCATGTATAACACACAGTGTATATACATTACATACACACATCCAAATCCATACACAATGTGCAACAGAGGGAATCATCTTTTTTTTGTAACATAGTCTGCATACATTGACATGCCAAAAGACGTGATAGCAGTATGCAAAGGTAATGGTAGATTATGCCAACATATTCAAATGTCATAGAAATACCTAGACCTATGTTAGTTCTGCTCTCACATCTGTGAATTAGTATGAACACCAGTTAGACTTCTGATGGCAATGATATATCAATTATCAAACAAAGCATGATAGAGGGTGTGAGATGGAAGGGGCATTTAATTTCTAAAATTGTGGCAATATTTGGCATGACTTGATCTACTGTACCATATGTGTCCTGGGAATATCTGATGGAATTTGATACTGTAGCCAACCAGGAGTTCAAATTAATTCTGACCAGAATTATCTGAATAAAACTGTCTATAGTAAAACTCCTACAGAATACAGAATGCATGGCTATTAGCAAAAGAATGAACCCTAAGTGTAAATTTCAAATTAAAGCTACCAAAATCAAACAAATACAAAAATTGAAAAATTTGGGAAGTGTTTTAACAGAGGACAGAAAGTGTAATACTGAAGTCTAAAAGTAGTAAAAAAGTAGAAATCTAAAAGCAAAGTATTATTTAAAAGTAAAGTATATATAAAGTAGAAATCTAAAAGTAATACTGAAATCTAAAAGAAGCCTTGGTATAACCAAAGTACATTCCAAAAGCTAAGCAGAGTATTCAGTCAGTTAAGTGCCATACGTGAAACATGCTTGGGCGATCATGTCTCAAAAGAGACATGACTGACTGGGCAGAAGATTATCCCACAGTAGGTTGCCATTGCTTTCTGCAGTAGACTGGTTGCCAGCCAGGGCTATAGAACCCAATCTGTCCTGTATTTAACCCATAACTGGAGGGAAGAGATGGATTAATACCTTTCCCAAGGGTATTTGCGCGTAAGTGAAGGCATTGAATTCAACTGGAATTCAAACTCGGCTCCCCGATTTCTCGTTCCAAGCCGATATCCACTCCAGTACAAGCAGAGTATTAAGAAACAGAAAATCTTAGAAACAAAGAAAGGAGTACTGAACTGTTAGGTGATATTTATCTTCTTATATAGCAGTGAATATTGAACAACCTGCTCAAAAATGAAGAAGAGACTTAAAGCAACAAAAATATGGTTTTACAGAACAATGCTGAACATACCATGGATTGAACATGTGATGATGAGGTTTTAAAGAAAATAGAAACAAAAAACACAACTTATACTTAACATTAGAAAGAGATAATTGAAATTTCTGGGGTACATAATGAGGAAGGAGGGTGTGACAAATCTGATACTCACAGGACAGATTGAGAAGAGAGACAGAGAAAAGCAATGCATAAAATACTTCAGTCAGTCAGTTAAGTGCCATATTTGATACGTGCTTGGGTGATCATGTCTCTTTTGAAACATTACTGACTAAGCAGAAGATTCTCCTGCAGTAGGTTGTCATTTCTTTCTGTGGTAGTCTGGTTACCAATCAAGGCTACAGAATCCAAGCTGTCCTGCTATTCAATCCATAGCTGGAGGGAGAAGAAATGGATTAATACCTTTCACAAGGATGTTTGTGTGTAAGTGAATATAATGAATTCAACTGGAACTTGAACTCAGCTCTTCAATTTCGCATTCCAAGCCAATATCTATTACACCACAACATGCTTGAATAAATGAATAGCAGAACAGTTTAGGGAAAATAACAAAAAGACAAAATTTATTAAGAGTTACAAAGTACAGGAAATTGTGGAGAGTCATGATCACCTATGTTCTGAAGACACATGGCACATAAAGAAGAATAAAAAGCAAACAAGTGAAACTGGCTCAAACTGTATCGACCTTCAATGTAGGAGGTACCAAATGCATGTCCAGCATGTGTTTTTGCTTCTATAAGATAAGGAGCATAAGACAAAACAGGGTGGTTCTGTTAACACTATATCACAGTGGCTCACCCAGGCTTAAGATATCATGAATTAGACCTCAGAAAACTGGAAACATGTGGACTTGATGAATCATGATTCAAGTTGTTTCAGACTAATGATAGTTCAGGTCGGGTGCAAAAATGAAGAGGCCATTTTCATTCTAAAAAATTGTTAATGCAATATTTACTTATGAAAATATATTTTTTTTATTGTATTTTAGTTTTAAACTATCCACAAATGGTTAATAATATGTAAAGAAAAAGAAAAAGCCAAAAATTGTTCATGTTTTTAGATAATCTTGTCAAATCAAAATTCTCATATAGTTGTCTTGCATAGTGCCAAACTAATTCAGAAATATCTGAACTAACAGATTAATGGTCAAAAATGGCTTTGAGCAAATGAATCATTTAAGTCTTAGTCAGGACCATTCTTTGAATCTTATGGACTGGTACAACAGAATCACAAAGAAAGAACTATACCAAATTGCAGAAATCACATCAATTGAGGTCTGTCAACATCAGCAACTAAACTGGATATCATATGAAACTCAGAGAAAATAATGATATAAACAAGATGTTGACATTGTACATTACTTTAAACAAAAGGTTAAGAAGAAAACAGTACTACAAAAAGCGATAACTGTGAACTTAAGAAGCCTAAGTTTTTTTAATAGAATGATTTTATATATTTCAACTGAAAGTAGCACTGGCCATTCAGTCATTTGATGCTGAATGTTGCCTGATTCAATTAAATGTTGTATATTTATTTGAAATTAGTGAGCACATTGCTGTTTCCAAGCTTGTTAAATTTCTTACCAAATTTAATTTCATGCCAGGTTTAATATAAGAGAGGGGAATTAAATTATCTTTTCTTTGTTTATACATTTAATTTTCATTTCATATGGCTTGACTAAATGAAATGCCAAATCATCTTATAAGATTAGTAAAACTGTTTTCAGCAATTTCATCCTAACTTGGTATCTGACTATTGGGTGCTTGTTTTTCAGGTGATACATTGGCAAAGTCTTGGCTTTTCTCATTGTTGCCGATGAACTTTACCTCTGCTCCATAATTCCTCCACTTCACTAATTCTTTTTATACTGACATATTAAATATTTCAATAACCATTGTTTTTGCAACTTTTAACCTAATATTTGTTTGAAGAAATTTTGTTATTGAATCTGTATATGACAGAAAAAGACTGAATTGTCAGCAGTTAGTAATTAATAGAAGCATTAGCAACAGAATTCTGTTATGATATCAGTCAGCTGAATGTCACACGTGATACACTCTTGTGTGATCATGACTGTTCCATGACTGACTAAGCCGAAATTTTTTCCGCCATGAGTTGCCATATCTTTCTGCTGTAGACTGGTTGCCAACGGATGCTATAGAATCCAATCTGTCCTGATATTCAACCCATAGCTAGCGGAATAAGAGATGGATTAATATTTTTCCAAATGTGTATTGATCAATAGCTTTTCAAGTATATTTGTATTCAATTCAACTGGAATTCAAACTTGTTTCAGTGATTTCTCATCCCGAAGACACATCGAACCACTGCGCACATCTCTGTTATATAAACTGTTTTTATTCATAAATTTACAAATATTTACTAAATTATCAAAATATATGAACCGACTAGGAACAAATTGTTATTTTGTTTCTGCTTTTCTTATTGTTATCGATGAACTTTACCTCTGCTCCATAATTCCTCCACTTCACTAATTCTTTTTATACTGACATTTTAAATATTTCAATAACCATTGAATTTTGCAATTTTAAACCTAAAATTTGTTTGAAGGAGTTTTGTCATTGAATCTGTATATGACAGAAAAAGACTGAATTGTCAGCAGTCAGTAATTAATAGAAGCAACAGGATCCTGTTATGATAATGTAAATGCATTTAAGATTACGATACTATTTTAACACACTGCAAATAGTTTTACTGTACAAAAAAACATTAAAACTGATGATTAGTTGTTAGGAATAAAGGCTGGAATTGCTGAAAGTATAGAATTTTTGCATCTATAATATAAATGTATTGTGAATGATTTTGCTATAGAAATGCATTATAAATATCTTTCTATATGAATTAAAATAAAAAACACATTATCAGTCATTATGAATTAAAGCCAAAATGACTGAGAAAACAGGACTCATATATATATATATATATATATATATATATATATTAAAAAAGGATTAATTCAAAGATGTTGAATGGCCATTTCGATATGAAGATCCCCACGGGGGACGACACATCACCTCAGCAACAGAAAAAACCTTTCAGAAACTTTTTTTTTCTGTTGCTGAGGTGATGTGTCGTCCCCCGTGGGGATCTTCATATCGAAATGGCCATTCAACATCTTTGAATTAATCCTTTTTTAATATATATTTGCTCTGTAATATTTTATTACATGGAGCTCTCTTCCTGTATCATTTTTTAATATTAAAATAAATTTTTAATATTAATTAGGATCGGGTTTTTTGGAATTTACCTTCCTGCTTTTTTCCCTTGGATTGAAGTATCTGAATTAAAAATATATATATATATATATATATATATATATATATATATATATATAATTTAAAGTATACTATATTTATGGGTGGTTAAAAGTGCTCAATATCAGGGATAGAGCAAATATAAATGAACAAATGTAAAAATGGACACTGTTTTATGCTTGAACACAATCTTCATGCCATGTATATTGGTTGTACTATTTATATATGCTGGTCAATGGTACATTATGGGTAGCAAGGTTTATTGTATTACCCTAATGTTTATTGGATAGGTGGTAATGGTTACATTTGAAATTATTCTAAAGGCTATTTACTAGAAATAATTGTAGAACTGTTGGGTGGATGATGAGCAACTGAACAGAAAACAGTGCATGATAGGAAATTTTGTGGGTGATAAAAGATTTTGTGAGTGATAAAAGGTATTTCAACATAACAAATCACTCAAATGCTGGGCCTAACTAATAAAACAACAACTTTTAGGCAAAATTCAACTTTATTCATCAACATAGTATCCTTTTAGGGTGAATCACCAATTTCAACACTTCTCTAACAATTCAATTCCTTTTTTTGTAGAACAATTTGTCTTTAGCTTCAAAAATATGCCTCAGTTTCCAATATCACTTCTTCATTGAAGCCAAATCTCTTTCCCTGGAGCATTCTTTTGAGATCTGCAAACAGCCAGTAGTTACTGGAAGCCAGATCTGGAGGATAGGGTGGATGCGATAGCAATTCAAAGTGCAATTCATATGGCTTTGCCATCATTGCGATTGACTTTTGACATGGTGCATTGTCTTGGTAAAAGATTATTCTTCTTCATTTGTGGCCATTGTTTGGTGATTTCTTACTTCAAATGCACCAACAATGCTATATATTATTCACTATTGATAGTTCTTCTTTTCTCAAGGTAATCAATAAACAAAATACCTTGTGCATTCCAAAATACGGAGGCCAAAAACTTGCCTGCTAATGTTTGCGGCTTTGGTAGCTTTGGATGGCTTTCAGCTACTGCCGTTCACTCAGCTGATTGCCGTTTTAACTCCACAGTGAAGTAGTGGATACATGTTTCATCCATTATCACATATTTATGCAAAAACCTCTTGTTGCATTGAAACAGTTGCAAACAATGCTCTGAATCATTGATGCATTGTTGTTTTTGATCAACTGTGAGCAAACGCAGCACCCACTTTGAACACAGCTTTCTCATTGACAAATGTTCATGCAAAATGGTGACTACACTGCTTTCTGATATGTTCAACTCTTCTGCTATCTAACACAACTTCAATTTATGATTTACCAAGACGAGTTTGTGGATTTTTTGGTGTTTTTTGGGACAATGCTGATTTTGGGTGACCTGAACATTCAGCATCTTTTGTGTCTGTATAACCATGTTTAATGTCAGTATACCATCTCTTAACTGTTTCCAGTGGAGCAGAGTTCAAATAACACTTATCAAGCCACTGATTTGCTTGAAGAGTGTTTTTCCCATCAGAAAGCAATGCTTTATCAGCACATGAAATTCAGCTTTTTCCATTGTTTTGAAAATTTGCAACAGTAGCTTCACTTAAATAAGTGTAATTTGTAAGCTAATAATTCGATTGGGCCCAAATTTTATCATGTGCCATTTGAAGATTAGTACTTCATAAAAATCATATGGATTTTTTATTAGTTGTGCCATCTATATGTCAGACCCAGGACTTATTGAGTCATATTATGCGACCCACAAAATATTCAAAGGAGATATGCAAAGAAACTGTATTAAAAAAATCATGAGGCTAAATGTCAATAACTAGGTTACATTTCTCAATAAGTTATAAATATCTCTGCAACAAGGAATATTTCAGTATTTTCTGTAGTTTTGAGAAGGGTCATTAACATTTAAATAATTCTCCAGCCAAAATAACATTTGAAAATTTTTTTTTTATATAAATCAAATAAGGGAAGACCAACAATAACTTTACCAGTAAAATTAAGAAGTGACTTCAGGATGATTTTTATTTAATATAAAATTTTTCCCTACTTTTTTTTTTTTTGTTTTATCCTATTGCACATCTTGAATTTATTAAGGCAGTAAAAATGCCTGTCAAAACTTAATTTACTCATCACTGGATGCTTTTTAACATTTACTAAACATGTGAACAGTGGAAAAATTTTCCATCTGAAAGGGGGCAATGATGAAAAAAAATGTTGGGAACCTATGTTCTAGATGTATACATCTTGAACTCTTAAAGAAATTTTAGTCAAAGCAATATAGTAAATAACTAACCAACATTTATAAAACAGACTATGTTTTGAAATTTATATATTTTTGTGTGTAACATTTTTCTGCCTCATCAAGATGCCACTTTATAGAGATGGGTAATTTTCTCATGTATAGGATTCTACTACTCACAAAAGTAGAATATTTTATTTCAAAATGGAAAAATAAAATACCACAATAGATTTATATCTTAGATTATTTTTATACATGGCTAGTATAATGGTTATTGGTATAGAAAGTATAATTGGCAAACTAAGTTAAAATTCTGGCCCAGTTTGTTGCATTCACTTTCATCCTAATACTAGTGGGAAAGGCATAGATACATCTCTTCTCTCCCCACCTATAGATTAAACAGCAGGTTGAACTGGGGTTTCTAGCTTTGAGTAGCAGTCAATCTAGAACAACTCTGAATTCAAACTTATATGGAATTCAATGGAAAACTACTTCCCTATCTTTCCCAAGAAGTTATGGAAGTTCACAGATAATAAAGAAATGGAGTAGAGAGCCATGATACTCTATATCTAGAAGAGACATGGTATGTAAGAAATGAATATTGTAAGCTCTACTGAGAAAGTAGCTATAAGAAATCTCATACAATAAAAGAAATTCTTTTTTTAAATATATTTAAAAAATACAAATTTAAAATGTTTATTTGAGTCCATGTAAAAATAAAAATAAAAAATGGTAATAATAATATTACTCATTTCCTTACATGGAAAAAGTTGACCAAGCAGCCAGTGTTGCTTTCAGATTAAATTTATAAAATCTTTCTCTTAAAACAAATTTTCAGGGAAAAACAATTCTCAAGTCCAGTAGCTGTTATTGCTTTTTTTAATATTGATGGGGGTTGTGGTGCATTGGTTATCAGCTCGGAACGAGAAATCGGGGAGCTGAGTTTGAATTCAAGATGAATTCATTGCATTTATTTACGCACAAATACCCTTGGGAAAGGTATTAATCCATCTATTCCTTCCAGTTATGGGTTAAATAACAGGACAGATTGGGTTCTATAGCCTTGGTCGGCAACCAGTCTACCGCAGAAAGCAACGGCAACCTACTGCGGGATAATCTTCTGCCCAGTCAGTCATGTCTCTTTTGAGACATGATCGCCCAAAGTGTGTATCACATATAGCACTTAACTGACTGATGGGGGTTTCCTCTCTAACTTTGTATTTGAAGTAGTTTAGAATGTTAATATCTTGATGAGGTCATTATTTTTTCTTTGAGTTATGTATGTGGTGTTTGGCAAAAATAGCTGTGCCATTGTTTATTCTGTGTAATTTCCTTTTTTCTTATACTAAATTTATTATAACTGATCCATATACTAAGGTAAGTGTTTAGTATTTACTAGCATCATAGCCCGATGTTGCCCATGCAACTTGGAACATTTTAATTTCTTCAGTGGATGAAACAAATACACTTAAAATATAATATATATATATATATATATATATATATATATATATATATAAAAAGCAATCTGTGAGTCTGTTTGTGACTGTTCTCTATGCATGCCTACATTTTTTAATATTTCTTTTGTTTCAAAATTATGGGGAAAATATTCACATTTTTTTGTTGACCAAGTGAATTTTTAAAATGTCGGAATAAAATTAAATATAAAGGCTGGTTTTTTTGTTTTTTTTTGATAAAAAATATATTTGTTGCGTTTGGCCTGTGTGATTTGATTTCTTTGATTTGATCTAGCAACCATCTTAGATGTTTTACAGAGCAAATGTAAACAATTTGCACCATTGGCCAAAAAGTGCAAAAGGGAAAATTGCTGAACTTAAACTCAAAAAGTGTGTGTTGACCTGGCTTCCCTGTAGATATGTGTCCCTAGAAAGTTTGAATGGCATAGCTTAAAAAATGTAGGTGTGCATAGGGAACAGTCACACACAGACTCACAGATTGCCTTTTCTATATATATATAGATTAAATTCTTGAATTTTTATGATGGATTCAGAGTATCATCACTGCTTTCATTCCAATTCTAGATCACGGTTACTGTTTTAGAAAGTTTGTTTTGAGTCTTATTTTTTAGAGCATTTGATGATATTGATTTTTTTTTTCAAGCAAATCATTTTGTCATAGTAGACTTTATGAATTTCAGTGCAATACCAGATTGGTGGCAAAGTCTTATCATTTTAAAGTTAAAATTACTAAATGTAACTGTAAGTTTTATGCTAACAGTTTCTTTTCTTGCACTTCTCATTTGTGGAACTTTTTTCCTGCCTCTTCCTTTTTAGTCAACTTTGAATTTAGATTTTTGAAGATCAATGTCAATTGTTCTCTTCTGTTTTTCTTAATTCTAGTCCTGGGCATGATGGTAAACTGCATCCGGCAGCAAGGCCTCTGATTGGGCGGTTGTGAAGAGCATGGAACCACCTCTTAATTGCTGTTGTTCCCAGTTTCACCCTAACCCAGAGTGGTAGCACTTGTTAGGGTCCCAGTTATCGGCAAATAGTTAACCCCCAAACTGAGGTCAAAACACTATGAAAGTATAAAAATGCACTTTTATAGAAATATATACATAAAAATAGGCTTTTATAGTAAAATATACATTTTTTTAAGAAAAAATATTACCAACAATACATTTTTGAAGAAAAAAATATGACCATAACACATTTTTGAAGGAAAAAAATTATTCTTAGCAAAACATTTTTGAATACAAAACTAGAAGACATTTTCAGTTTTCTAAAATAAAAAAGAATAAAAACAAAAACTTTTCATTAAAATCTGACTAAATCAACCTTCTCACTATAACCAAACATTAAAAAAAATACCTTAAAACCCACCTTTTTGGCATTAATTAACCCATAGAGGTTGATATGCTGTTAAAAAAAATTCAAACTCAAATTTCTTAATTCCTGTTTATTTTTTGTTCTCTCTCTTTCATAATATTTCTCATATTCTCTCACATTCAGTACCTCCTTTGTGTCTTAGTGACTTTATTGCTTTGCTTGGGGTGAAATGATTAAAAAAAAAGGCAAGCAGAAGTCCTGTAATAATTTGATAATAACATCTCTAGTCAACTAATTATGCAACTCGTGTATTTCTACAGCATCATTGGCTGTTAGGAAATTGTATTAAATTTATTAAATATAACAACACCTGAGATCACCTAAGAAATTTGTCTAAAAATTGTACAAAATTCAAATGCTTGTTCACTTCTAATTTTGTCCATATTAAGCAGTGCCAAATAATCATCAGAAAGCTGAAGGTGAAACTTTATAAATCTAAAATAGTGAATTTTTTCTTCTTCTTCAAACCTATATTTTGTGATATGTAAATGATTGCCTAATTAGCATAGTTAAGGTATAGAGACTATATAAGGGCCCAAGCAGTAAGGGAAAGGGTAACATATGATGCACAAGATTAACAGCTACCACAGGACTGAGAAAATTCAAAAGAAATCACATTTCATAACATTTTAATTAATAGTATATATATATATATATATATATATATATATATATATATATATAAATATAAAAGTTGAATATATGAATCAGAATCTGACAAAATGAATAGAATAAGTAAAGAACAAGTAGTAAAAAGTGCTTTAATCTAACATGTTTCACTTTAACAAGCTTCCTCAGAGATTTATTAAAGACAAATGATTTAATAATCCAAGAAACATTATGTTAATTGAGGTATAATTTTATTGCTCAGATACATGTCCCATGTGGTAAAGCAATGGATGAATATTAAATGTAGAAGAAAAAACTTGTGTCTGTTTAAATATGTGTGTCAACGCTTAATAAAAAGATTTTATCATGAATGTAAGTATGTGTAAGCAAAAATAATTCTCTCAACACATACATTCATAACTGATTCTCTCATTTTATTTAAAAAGAAAATTCGTTCCATCACTTGACACATGTATACTATACTTGTTACATATTTTGAATGGAAATGTATTTCATCACTGTCATTCACACATACTAATGTTATCGACATATACACACACTTAGTTCATCAAAGGTTTGGATGCACTTAACACACATTATTTTCAAATGTGCATGTAGAAGCTCTTTCAAGGCTAATTTTATCTATATAACTTTTTGAATTGTTTAGTAATCTGGGTTGTTTATGAAATTGTGTTTGTGGTCTTTAATTGTGATGAATGTCTGTTGCTTATGTAAAATTAGGACCCTATCATCTATTTGAAGTTCCTTGGTGATTTTTTTGGCTTCCCTGTTTATGTTGGTTTCCCAGTTACAAAGCACCTTTTTATAGCTTTTGTTGATTTCATGGAAAATGGCTTTGTAGTATATCTCCACATTAATAAAATAATGCTGGCTTATCTTGTTTGATTTATTAATCATTTTGTCAGTTTGGTTGAACTTGTATGTGTCCATCAGCATATTTTTTTGTAGCCTATTGGTGGTATTTCAGAATTTCATTTTGTTAATTAGAGCAAATAAGTCATTCTCAAATTTCGATAATTGTTTGTCAGATGATGGGGTTTTTAGAAATTTAAACCCAACTTAACTTTAAAAGATTTCTCATGAACATCGAGTGAATTTAAATTCAAATCTATTAAATTGTCAGGTTGAAAAATGCATCTGATGATTGCATCATGTATGAAACTTCAATTCTTGCCATCAACATAGGACAATATATATATATATATATATATATATATATATATATATATATATATATATATGAACAGTTTCTTAGTAGTTCAAAACTTAATAATAGCAAGGAATAAGCAAAATTTGGATGACATTTTTATACTAAAAACTAAAATAAATGACTGGTTTCGTCCCAGATCTTAAGTTTATTTCTGGGAAATTTATGTAAGCATAGAAAATAAAGGATAATAATGAGAGTGGGGGGGGAAAAAAAAAACAAAACAAAAAACACATAAATTTTCCAAAAATAAACTTGAGAATATCTGGGATGAAACTGGTCATTTATTTTAGTTTTTAGTATAAAAATGTCATTCATTTATATATATATATATATATATACACACACACACACACACCCCTGAGTAACATATCACTCAATAAATCCCTTTCCCTGAAGGATTCTTTTGAGATCTACAAACAGCCAAGAGTTGCTGGAAAACAGATCTGAAGGATCAACAAACACAGCACCCACTTTGAACACAGTTTTCACATTGACAAATGTTCATGCAAAATGGTGATTACACTGCATTCTGATATGTTCAACTTCTCTGCTATCTCAAACAACTTCAATTTACAATCAACCAAGACAAGTTTGTGGATTTTTTTTTGTTGTTTTTCGGGACAATGCTGATTTAGGGCAACCTGAACGTTCAGCATCTTTTGTGTCTGTACTACCACGTTTAATGTCAGCATACTACCTCTTAACTGTTGTTTCCAGTGGAGGAGTCTAAATAACACTTATCAAGCCATTGATTTGCTTGAACAGTATTTTTCCCATCAGAAAGCAATGCCTTACCAATATATGAAATTCAGATTTTTCTATTGTTTTGAAAATTTGCAACAGTAACTTCACTTAAATAACTGTAATTTGTAAGCTAATAATTTGATTGGGCTCAAATTTTGACACATGCCATTTGAAGATTAATACTTCATAAACTTCTATGGATTTTTTATTAGCGGCTCTATCTATATGTCAGACCCAGAACTTATTGAGTGATGTATTATAGTTCAATTAGGAATCATTTAAACACATATGGAAACCTGCCAAACTCCATCTGCAATATACTCATAGAAAATACATATGTAATAGTTTTTTCACATGTAAAAAAGATTAAAAATAATGGAAACATTAATAATAAAAGAGGAAAAGCCAACACTCAGTCACATTTAACTATGAACATGGTTTCTATGTGTTGACTGTGTTTGGAAAATAAAACATCTCTATAACTTTAGGCACATACATAAAATGTACCACACATTCAATTAAAAATAACAAATGAAAATTGTTCTTGATAATGGTTAAAAGAATGGATAAAAGCAACCAGATATGCAGAACTTTTGAACAGTCTTTACACATTTTGTGTCCAGAAAAATAATACACTTGTACAAACGCAAGAAAAATTAAATAAAAATCTTAATCCTAGTAACTTGTCAGTTGTCTTTAGAAAAACTTATATAAATAAGGATAAAAGAAAATTCACATTAGCCAACATGTTTTGTCTTGTGACAGACTTTTTCAAGGCAAATGTGAGTATTTTATTTTGCAACAAATATTTGCAAAACAAAAATAAAAATGTTAGTTTTACAAAAATTTTATGTACAAGGTGTAATGGGAAATTTGGTACCGTTTTATGTTCTTAATTTTGCACATACATGTTGTTTGTTTTTTATTTTGTCAACTGCACGGTACAGTAGGGTCAGTTGGGCCCCGTCTGTGAAAAAGAGCACCATACCAGAAATTTGGAAATGGCATGCTGTATTGAATGCCAGAAGCTCCAATACAAACATTTTAGGACAGGGCAGAGGATTCAGAAAACATTGGATGAGTCTAATTATGCAGACATCTCAGAAAACTCACATTGATCATTCTGATAAGAAAAGAAGATATTTTTGTGTAATTTTGGTAAATATATCTGTTGTCAGTATTATTTTCATTTTTGTGTAATATAGATGACAATTTATTTATTGCATGCATTATATGTGTGTGTGCGTGTGTGTGTGTGTGTGTACTTCCAAAAATTTGTTAGAAAAGATCATCAGTCAGTCAGTTAACTGCCATACGTGATACATGCTTGGGTGATCATGTCTTTTTTGAGTCATGACTGACTAGGCAGAAGATTTTTTTGCAGTAGGCTGCCAATTTCTTTTTGTATTGGACTGGTTGTTGACCAAGGCTATAGAACCCAATCTGCCCTTTTTTTCAACCCATTGCTGGAGGGAGAAGGGATGGATTTATACCTTTTCCAAGGGTAATTGCGTATAAGTGAATGCAATGAATTCAACTAGAATTTGAACTTGACTCTACGATTTCTCATGCCAAGTCAATATCCATTACACTACAATGTTCAAAAAGAGCGTAACGTGATGAAAAAGGCCCCAAGCATGATAAAAAAGTTTTATTGTCAGAGTGTTTGTTATTATTAAGAGGGAAGACTAAAGTATATTTTTATAAATATTTTTAATCTTTTCTAGCATGTTTAAAACTTTGGTAAAAATCTTGTTTGTCTTGTGTCAGCAGATGGGCCAAAGATTAGTATAAGAAATTATAACATCCTTTTTTTATGGCAGAAACACATTTTTGGGGAAATTCTTGCAAAAAAAATATTTTTCAAATATTTTTTTCATTTATGAATAAGTTCTGATTTTAATGAAATTTTCAGAACTTATTCATAAATGAATTAAATTCTTTTAGAAAATCTTGGGAGAAATATTTTTTTCTTAAATCTGTTCACCAAATTAATTTTGTAAAATTTGAGAAATTAAATTTCCACTCTCTTCATATTTATATTAGTTAAAAGCAGGACTTATTGGAGAATTTAAAGCATAAATTTGTTTTTGTCAGTGTGCACCAAGGAGGAACAAAGAGCAGTGATCTGATTTCTCTGGTCAGAAGGTGTGTCAGGGACTGAAATACACTGGAGGCTTTTAACACAATATGGTGACTGCACTGCCATATGGAAGTGTGTATGTGTGGACTGAGAAGTTTAAAAATGGCTGCACAAGTGTGATACATGAAGGAGCAGAACATCCGTCAACCTCCACCACTGATGAGAAGATTTAGCAGGCTCCAGAGAATGTAATGGTTAATTGGCAAGTTACGATTGATGAGATATTATGTCCTTTGCATATTTGAATCACTGCTCTTTCTTGCATGCTGCTAGCAGAGTGGCCATGTTTATTTAGACTGTAATAGCAGCAACAAAACTGGCAGGATCAAGCTCAAACTTTAATCACATAACCACAATAATAGCAACTATAACTATAAGAATGTATAAAACATACAAACCTAAAGATAGATATGTTATGGCAAAAGTGAAGATAATTTTTGATTTACTCTCATATATAATTTGTTTTTTAAACCTATAATTTTTTATAAATTATACCAGATTTTACAATGGGTTAAGTAACTGACATTTTAGGACAGGAAATTGTGGAAAGCCATGATTGTGTTTCTGTCCTGGGGTGACACAGCAGATAAAGAAGTAGAACAGGCCTTTAAATTTAGTTCTAACGATTTTATTTCAGAAGACATCAGTTTATTGTCATTAATTTATAAAATTCATGGTGACAAAAATATCTACAGTTTATGAATATTTCTGATAAATTCTCCAGATAAAAAAGAAAAAATGGTGGAAAAGGAACATGTTTTTCTCTCTTTTACTTTTCTTTCTTGAACATTGTTCTTTAAACCTCATCCACATTTCTTAAACGAATTGAGTTCTGTTTGTGTCCTTTCTGAAACCCAAATTCACTGTTGAAATGTCATAACATTTCAGTCTGACATGTGTCCAGCACTCTTCAGTCAGAGGCACTTGGGACTTCTAACCTTAGCAAAGGATTTGTCTTTTTTTAAATGTTATATCATTGTACAGGGGAAATGCTATGCCTGTTTACACAAAAGAGCAGTTGACTTGAAGTAGAAATAAGAATAATAAAAATATTTGGCATTTAGTGATACTCACTTAAAAGCTTGTAAGCAATTGATATATTAGTAAGATTAACAATTTTAAGAAGATAACAGAAATAACTATTTACAAGATTTACATTTGAGCAAACGTACTCATCTTTGTTGTTATTATCATAACATTTCAGTCATTGTGCCTTATGACATTTATCAAACACAATTTTAGTAATATAAACTATAAGGTTTCATTAATTGCAGAAACTTTATAGTAATTTTTATCAGTGATTCAGAGTATCATAAGTCTTCATGATATTTTGAATTTTGCTATATATGCAAAATCGCTTTCCTAATTATCCAAGGTACCAGCTAATTGGTCCTAATCAATTTATTATAAAATAATATTGTAACACCTTTATTGATTACAGATACCTGATTGGAAAATTTAATAAATTTGGATATTCATTTTGTTACAGGTAGATTTTTTGTGATCAATAACATCCCAAGCAAGGCAATAATATCACTAACATGCAAGGAGCCACTGTAAGTAAAAGAGAATTAAAAGACTTTAAAAGATACTAGAAACTCAATCCTAAAACAGGAACAATGGATAAAACTCAACTCCATTCAAAAGAGTGGGGAAGAGTGTGAACCAGACAATAGCCAAATCTATCTACTTTTATCAATGAGAAAAAAAATATATAATGCTCTCATTACAACTGAACTGTCTGAAAGGAAAATTTTAAAAACAGTAACCACTTCTGCTTCTGCTATTTATGCATTACTCTTCAGTCATGAATTTACTTCTCTCAGCTGCTTGTGTGTATACACTGCGTATATATAACATGCTAAAATTTCCTCCTCTCTCAGCCATGCGCCAATAGCTTAGGAGTAGGCACTTCAACTGACACCAAATTAGTCGAGTTTCGATCCTAGCTAGAAGCAAGTGAATATCTAGCCACACTGATAGGCTGTGATACAGCTAAACAGGCTTGTATGTGGATGACTATATATATATATATATATATATATATAGACTTCCACTGACAGATCTGTTTTGCTGTTAGACACCTGATTGCTTCTAGCCAGGATTGAAACCCAACCAAACTGACATCAGTTGGCAATTCTACCTCTGAGCTAGTCCAGGTTAAGACATTGGAAGTATAGAGTTGAAGTAGACTTTAGAAGAATCCCAAAACCCAATCCTGAACAGGAAATAAGGGATAAACCTCTACTCCTGTTCAAAACTCTGAGGAGGGGTGTGAACTAGGCACTAGGCTATGGTAATGTAGTCTAATGATATAAAAGATGTTCTTTTTCTCAGATGTACCATGTTTTTTAGGATGTGATTGATCGCGACTCTTCACAGTTTCTTGTCCTTTGTAGTGTTTACCAATATTTGTTTTTTTTCCTGAGCCCCTGTTCTGCTATCCATTTACTTATTAGAGAAGTTACATGCTGATCCCAACTTGCATTCAGTATATCCTATGAGTGTTATCTCTAAGCTCACTTTCCTTATTATGAATACCAGAAATTTCATGTATTTTTTAAATATAAGTATCTTTTTTGTTTCTATTATCTTTAAACCTTCCTTATTACTCATATGCTCTGTCTATGGCATTCTTCTATAGAATCACATTTCTGTTGCCCAAGTCTACTATTCATCTTGTGAGGAGATTATCCAGCATTCACTGCCATATATAAGGATTGATATAATACCAGTTCAGAACTATTTCTATTTTTTTTTTTTAATCATTTCACCTGAAGCAAGGCAGGACCACCACTAGTGTGCAGAGGAGTACAGTGAGATAAAAGACTGGATACAGGGGGTAAGAAAGGATAAAAGATCAATTGGATTCAAGAAGATAGAAGATAGAAATTGATGTTGCCTTTAAATTTTTGGAGATTGTAGCTATCAAGGAAGCAAGTAAATGGAAGAGAGATCCACAGGCGAGAAGTGTTAGAAAAGAAACTGTTCATGTAGAAGTGAAGGTTGCAATTAACTATTTTAATGATAAAAGGGTGGGACCTTGATGCCAATCTAGTAGCATGCTTAAATTCATGTGGACAGAACACCAAGTAAAAATGCTCATCAGAGCAATTTGCCATGAAAATATTTTTAGAAAATACAGGGGAAAACCATGTCATGTCAGTGAGAAAGTAATTGATGTTGAGATGCCAAGTCAGGACTGATTACATTGCATATCCTTCTTTGGATTTTGTCGAGAACATCAAGATGAATAGCAGAAGCACCCAACCAGATATAGCAACATTATTCAATACATGGATGAATAGTAGATTTCTAAATGTGCATGATGAATTCTGAAAAACTTTCTGGCTGACACAGAGACCCAACCTTCCTAACAGTAGATGCAGCTATAGGTCTGATATATTCCTTCCACTTCAGGTCTATTGAAAAAGTGAGGCCAAGAAGGTGCAGTGTGTTGCTCTCAAGGAGACTTGCATCCACCATGCTGATGACTGACAGGAAATGGTTAAAGGAGAGCAATTTTGTTTTGGAAACATTAAAATTTAGAAGTCGTTTCCTGCCTCATTTAACCACTGATTGGAGGCCCATTTCAAAAGCCAAGCTAAGTTTACTTTGTCAGCCTTGGATGATTTCCTATTGAGATGGGAGTAAATGATGGTGTCATCTGCATAGATGTCTACTCAGGAACTGATGACATCAAGAAGATCATTGATGAAGATAGAAACAGCATAGGACCTAGAATAGAGCCTTGAGAGACACCTGCATTCATGTGAAAGAATTTGGAAACTTGCTTGTTCAAAATGACCTTCATATTACAGTTTGATAGGAACGATTAATGATAGGAATTTCTAATGAAATTTGTCTGTTTCTCATACATTTTTTAGCTTTTAGACGTCATGTTTCAATATTTCAAAGCAGTTCAATCATACTAGTAGTTAAAACTTCTAATTAACAAGCAGTTGATTTTGTTAATACTTTAATTTTATTTTCAAAACATTATCTCTTAACTTTTATTTGCATTACTAGGTAGATATAAAAAAAAAAAAAAAAAAAAAAAATTCCACTGAAGGAGAAAAGTGGTCATAGTTCTACACACCTTTTCTTTAATATCTGTAAATTCTAAATCACCATAAGTATTGATGGAAAAATTAGTGGAGTTCTTTTCTTCTCCATAATTTTAAATTCAGAGTTTTCTTCTTTGATTGGTTGCCCTGCAAATTCTAGAGAATTCAGTTCCTGCTTATGCTTTATCCATATTGGAGGGGGAAGAAGTAGATTCATGTTTTTCTAAGTGTGTTATGATGAATTGAACACAGCAGCATTAGCAAGAATTTGAACTCACCTGCCAATTTCATTATCCACATCAATAACTGTTACACCATCTGCACATCCCAGATATAAATAATAAATTAATACCATAAAATAGGATATTTATTACCTTTATGCATGCTTTTATATATAAAAGCAATAAAGATCTGTTCCATTTAAGGTATTGTAAAAATAATGTAAATAAACATGAAAACATTAATCAATCATAATTTCATTCTTTATGCTGCTTAAAGACTGAACCAACATTATTTAATCATAATGGTGTTATTATGATTTACATATTAAAAATGTGATGTGTTTCTATATACATATATAATTGCGCATTTAGGCAGCGACCCCTCTTTTATACAAGTTCCATTGAAAACAGCTGACAAGGAATGCCAATTAAGATTTTTATTTGTATTTTTCTTGCATTTGTACAAGGGATTTCTATTTTGAAAAGAGTGTGTAAAAACTGTTCAAATGATCTGTGGATCCAAGCCTTCCAGCTAATCTATTAGTCTTTATCAAGAATGTGTTTTTTTTTTGTTTTTTTTTTAAGCAATAGGAATGTTTTAATTTACAAACACAGTATGTTGTGGCAATGTTCATAATTGAAAATTGAATTCTTTTTTTATTGTTTATATATATACAAATTTCATTTGTAAATGAGTTATTATGTGACCCAGGTTTCTACCTTTCAGTGTCTTCAGGCAATTTACAATAATTATTTTACAGTTATTTTAAAAATGTTCACGTAATGTTTTATGAACATGCAATTTTCAAAATTAGAAGTTACTTAGAGTTCTTAGAACTTTTCATCCATGATTGTATGATCCTAATAGATATTTGTTGGTATGGTTACACTTGCACATAATTTTTGTTCTTTCATTTAGTAATTCATTTTTGGTTGGAAATAACATAATAGCCAACTTTTCTTTCTGGCCAAGTCTACATATTTTACCACCATTGTAAGGCTTGGATGTTTTTATTATACTCCATGAGGATCATAAAATCATGGATGAAAAGTTCTAAGAAAACCTGGGTTGTGTAATAACTCGTTTAGAAATTAAAAATATTAAAGTTTTACAATAGAACTGTATTGAACACTTTTAATAGAATTATATACTGGTTTAACTTAATTATGACCAATAATTAAATAATTATATATATATATATATATCATGAGTCCAGTGACTCCCACAGAGTCATAAGGGTACCATAATACTGTAGTTGCAGAAGAAGTGGTATATCTTAGGCAAGATAGCCTAACAGAGCCCAACCCTCTCCAGGCTGATTTGAATTCAGTTTTTCCTTATACTAGAATGGTTGCCGCCCAAATATTTAGAATCAAGTCTGTCCAGCTATTTACCCATAGCCAGTGAGAGAAGAGACAGATTCATAGCTTTCCCAAAGGTATTAGCACATAAGTGAATGTAATAAAATTTTACTTTGGCTCTCAGACACTTCAATCTGATCAGGTATCCATAATGCCTCGTATATATATATATATAATCTCAATCTAAATCTAATCTAAACTTATTTATAAATAGAACTTTGTGTGTCTGTGTCTCTTACCTATAGACTCCGAAACGGTTGAACTGATTTTTCTTGAAAATTTACACAGTTGTACTATAAGCGTCTATGAGTGTTCTTAGCTAGGTTTTGTGCCGAGGTACCCCTGATAAATATTAATAATAAAAAAAATTGGGTTATAGGAGTGGCCCAATTTTAATCAAATTTGATACACTCATAGACAAAGACATAAGAAACGATATTCAGAAGTTTCAAGGTTGCAGTTCTTACAATAGTGCAGAAAATTTGATATTGATACCAGGAAATCAAAATTTGACTTACATTTATTCATTCATTACACCCGAGCAATGCCAGGCTATACTGCTAGTATATATATATATATATATATATATATATATTAAGCAACATTAAGCTCTACTCTGTATTGAGCACTCTTTATAAAAGTAAATGCTTGAACAGTGGGTTTCAATCTACATGTTCTTTCACTTTTTTGTAATATATATATATATATATATATATATATATATATATATATATGATTTTTTTTTCTTTAATAGAGTGTGTTTGGAAAAAAATTTATGACATTTCTTAATAAATTCAATAAATTAATTTTACTCTGATTATAGAATCAGTCTGTGAAATTCCCACTTGGAAGTTAAGTTATTGAACTTTATATTGATCCAATCGATATATATTGACAGTGTGGACATCCAGTAAATATAGTAAATTTAAATGTAACAATTTCAGATAAAGTGTGTCTATAAAAGAACAATATGAGTGTTAGATGATAATGCATCTGTAAGGAAGTACTATAAGGAATCTTTAAACTAGTGTATGTCATTTCACCAAAGTGCAAAGAACTTTGTTTTTCATATTACAATATAAAAACAAAGCAAAACTTAGTTGATGTGTTTCTTTCTCTGAGAGACTTTATCAAGAAAAATGTGGCATTTAACATAAGTTTTCCTTTGTCATTATTCATATTGTTCTTTTATAGATACACTTTATCTGAAATTTTTACATTGTTATAAATTTGCTATATCTATTGGATGTCCACACTGTCAATATATATTGACTAGATAAATAAAAAGCCCAATAACTTACTTTCCAAGTTGGAATTTGATAGACTGATTCTATAATCAACGTAAAATAAATTTATTGAACATTGAACTTATTGAGCAATGTCATATTTATTATTAATCTATTCTATTAAAGAAAAAAATGTTAATTTTTGATATCAACAAAATTTTAAATTTATTCTGCCTTAAGAAACTTATAATTTAATATTTGATGCATTTTGTTAAGTTTAAACATAGATATTTGATGTGATCAACAAATTGTCATCTAAATTATACAAAAGTGTAAACAACACTGACATCTCATTTTAACAGATATATTTAACAAAATTACATAAAAATATCTTGAAATACTAAAGAGTAAATTTATTCAATAAAGTCACCATTGGCTTCAACCATGACCTCCAGATGACTTTAGAATCTCCTGTATCTTTTCTAGATGATCTTCTTGTTTAAGTTGATGAATGCTGCCATAATCTTTGCCTTTAATTCATCTTTGCTGTTACAAGGAGTTTTGTTGGTCTCTTGCTCAACTGTGCCCTACGCATAATAATCACAGTTGCAGGCTGGGCAGTTATGTGTTCAGATGTTAGGGGTGATGTAGTCACAGAAATAATCTGATAGCCATGACTGGGTCCTTCTGCTTGTGTGGCATGATGCAGAATCTTGTTGTCAAAGCTAGAGTCTTCCAGCAGACAATGCTATTTTCTTAATCCACTTAATGTAGGCCTCCATGTTGAGTTGGAGGAAAATGAATGGGGGCATAATGTCCCCATCACTAATGATCACTCTAAACACCTACATAATCACCATTAGACTCATCCAACTCTTTTCAAATTTTCTGCACTGTCATCACACTGACACCTAAACATGCTATCTATCTATCTATCTATCTATCTATCTATATATATATATATATATTCAAACAAATAATTTCAATATGTTGGTTGTTAAAACCATTTTGTTAATCTTAGGGATTTTCCGTAACATTCTATGTTTATATTTGTTAATATTATGATACATTTTAGGGCAGAGATGGTTATTTGCGTAAAATCAAAAATTGTGTTGTATAGGCTTGACTTGACTTCATTTAGACTCTGGTATCATTCGTGGTCGAGTGGTCTAAGATGCACCAGATCAATTAGTGCCTTCCCCTATGTTGATAGGGGTTGCAAGTTCGAATCCTTCTGAATGACACACATTTTTGTACAGAATTTATTGTAAATAATCAGGTGGGTAGAAATATATATATATATATATATATATATATATATATATATATATAATCATATGCAGACAAGCTTGTTTCACTGTATCACAGCTTTTTAATGCAACCCATTTAGGTTCAAGCTGAGATCAAAATCCAACTAATTTGTCATTAGACAAACATCTTAGCACTGAACCAACTGTGTAAAGGCAGAGACATGAAGCTTTCACAACAGATTCTGCATGCTTACCCTTACTCATACCACTACACATAAATATCTCAATATTCATTAGCTTACACACAAATCTTTTAAATTCTAATAACTTCCCACTCCACTACTTTTACTTAATATGGTAGCATCTATGGTTTTGATTTCAATTTTCTGTAACATTATATATATGACCCTGTAACTGAACAATATTTCACAGCCTGATGATGGTGCACTCAGCACCGAAACTGGAAAACTTTTGAGTTGCTGTCCTATATATTATAATAATAACACTAATAATAACTATATCACCATAAAAGCTCTCCATCTGTATTGCGTATTTTATGAAAAATTAAAATTCCCAAGCTACCTATTAGGTTTATGCCACTAGAGAGAGAGAGAGAGAAGGGTTAAACATTGTCTATCCACCATCTTCTTATAATCTTTACTATCTTCTATTAACCACCTCATTCAGTAATCATTCTACATTGAGTGGCTTTTGAGTTTTGTGTTGAGTGAACACATGTAAAAAAAATGAAAAATATTATTGAATCAGAAATAATAAAGTTCAATTCCTATCAATTCTTGGGTTTGATAATTTCTCATTCAATAAGAATTATTGTATTGATTATAGAAATACTTATTGAAAGTCTTCATGAGTGAGAAATTATGAAACTCCATGTTGACCTCAGATAAGTATTGAACTTTGTTATTTCTGATTCAATAATTAATGCTCTAGACATGTCAAGCTCTTTACTGTCAAAAATTCTGTTCACTGTAAGACACATTAAATTATATAATTTTCCATACATCAATAGATGGCATTATTTTCTTTTCTTATTGACAAACACACACACACACACACACATATATATATATATATATAGTAAAGTTTTGTAATTTGCTTGAAGCATTGTGTAAAATAGTTATATGGGTTATGTCTTGAAGGCTGTTACAATGCGTTGAGTAAAATAAAGGAAGGTAAAGTATTACCTATTTATTAAGCATTAATATTTTGAGATCAAAATCTCATCTTCAGAATGGCAGAGAAGCTTTTGTCTGTCTAGGTATCTTTACGGCCTTTAAAAGAATGACTGTTCCTGGCTGTCTGCTGCTGCTGTGTGTGTGTGCGCACGTGTGTGTGCGCACGTGTGTGTGCACGCACGTGTGTGTGTGCGCGGGTGTGTGTGTGTATTCTAGTTGGGGCCTTTTTGGTCTGATGATATCAGTCTGCTTGTATGTGTGGTTTATCTTAGTGTGATCTGACAGTTCCCTTGACTCTTTGACCGGGCTGAAGAGGATCAGTTTCATTACTGTTGTTTTATCTATCTGATTTATCTGGTGGTGTGTCCATGACAGTGTCATATAATTATAATAATAATAATAGCATTTAATAATAGCTATTATTATAATAATAGTAATTACATTATATTTATATTCTATTTTTGTATTGAGCATTTTTTTTAAGTAAATATCTAACTGTACAGTGTACTTCCATTGGTAACCATTACTTATATAACACCACAACATTCTGCACACATACACACACAATGAAGAAAAGATCAACCTTACTCTAATAAAAAGTGCATAAATGATTTTTTAACTTGATAAAAATGAGAAAATAAGCATTCAATTGCTGATACCTCTTGAAGAGTGGACAGTGCAATTACTAAAATGTCTGTCTGTGAAACTCTGGAGTCGGTGTGCTGAATATAACATCAAAGTAGCTAAGTGACAAATTTCATATATAGAATGTGGTAAAAATACTTTCTATGTAATGACAAGAACACAGTATTTCCAATATTGTCTTACCAATATGTGGTAGGTATTTCTGCTGCATCCCGCTTAATCTGTGGGATGGCAATAACTGCCTAAGATTCATTATATAATATTAAAAAAATTAAAGCTTTCAACCTTGTTTTTACGACTGACACTTTTCCACAAAAACCTGCTTTATATTTTTTGGAGTAGATAGACTAAACTATCGCCTGGTTCACGCTCCATCCATGTCTATTGAACAGGTGAAGAGGCTCATCCCTTGTTCCCTGTTTAGGATGTGGTTTCCGGCTTTCTCTTTTCCAATCTTTTTACTCTTACATAGCCCCCTGCACATCAGTGGTGTTACCGCTTTGCTCGGGGTGATATGATTAAAAAAAAAAAAAGTGCCTCATCCTTTCATGATGAAGGCGATCATGGACCTCCACTTATCCCTATCCCTTGTTGCTCGTAACACTTTTCTTCTTGGTATCTTTCCCAAACCCTACTCTGCCATTCACTTGCTCAGGCCCATCAAATATGTCTTGACTTATTTTCCCATGTCTCTTTATCCATCTTATTTTCCCATGTCCCTTTATCCATCTTATGAGTATTAAATTCTCTAAGCCCTCCCTCCTCATTATGTATCCCAGAAACTTCAGCTGCCTTTTCCTGATGTTAAGTATAAGTTTCCTTTTCATTTATATTTTTTCAAAACCTTGTTGTTGCTCACATGTTCAGTTCATAGTATTCTCAGCATCCTTCTGTAGAACCACATTTCTGTTGCTTCGAGTTTCTCTTTTGTCTTTGAAGAGATTGTTCAGTATTCACTGCCATATAGGTAGGTACATATCACATAACAGTCTTTGCTTTAATACTCTTTGCTTTGTTTCTGACTAAATCTTCTTGTCTCTACTTGGCAAAAAGAAATGTTTTATATCACTTCTCTTATAGGAGAGTCTCTGTTGATGAAAATAAATAAAAATCAACATATTTCCCAAGAGGATTAACCTGTTTTTTGAATAAATATTATAAAGTAGAATGTTGTAAGGAAATAGATGTTGTCCAGTTTTTAAATGCTGTTTAAATTCAATGACTGCCAAAAAAATAATCTATCTAAATCTAAACTTATTTATAAATGGAATTTTGTCTGTGTGTGTGTCTGTGTGTCCATTATCTATAGACTCTGAAGTGGCTGAACCGATTTTCTTGAAAATTTACACAGTTGTACTATAAGCATCTGTGAGTGTTCTTAGCTAGGTTTTGTGTCAAGGTACCCTGATAAATATCGAAAATCGATAATCGAAAAAATCGGGTTATAGAAGGAGTGGTCCGATTTTAATCAAATTTGATACACTCATAGACAAAGACATAAGAAATGATATTCAGAAGTTTCAAGGTTGCAGTTCTTACAATAGTGCAGAAAATCGATAATATATATATATATATATTATATATATATATATATATATATATATATAAACTTTCATTACACCCGTGCAGCATCGGGTTATACTGCTAGTAAATAAATAAAAATGCCACCAGTGTCCTTTTTTCTTCATTTCCCTTAAGATATCCTCAGCACTCCATCCATCATTTTCTCAATATCCTTCTGTAAAATTTATGTTTCTGTTGCCTCCTATTTTCTCTTTATTCGGGAGATTGTCTAACATTCATTGCCATATGATAGAATTTATATTACGTTCAGCACTGTTTTCTTTGTTTCTAATGAAATTTCTCTGTTTGCTTAGCTTTTGAATTGTATTCATTATTATTCCATAATGCATTTTAAAATTTAAACTTTTATACTTGTTTGATTCATAGTTTACATCTTAATTGCTACTTTTAATTGATCTAAGTTGTTTGATTATTAAGAAAAATCTCAGGAGTGAAAACTTCTTTACATTTCTACCATATACTATATATATTATTGAATTCTGATTTCAAACTTTTATTCTATAATGTTTAGGATTAATAGGGAAGTGTTGGATTGTGGCACAGTTGATGTCGGCTCGGAATGACAAATTGGGGAACCGAGTTCAAATTCCAGTTGAATTCCTTGCATTCACTTATGCACAAATACCCTTGGGAAAGGTATCAATATGTCTCTTCTCTCAAGTTATGGGTTAAATAACAGGACAGATTGAATTCTATAGCCTTGGCTGGCAACCAGTCTACTGCAGAAAGCAATGGCAACCTACTGCTGGATAATTTTCTGCCCAAAGCGTGTATCACGTATAGCACCTTGACTGACTGACTGACTGACTGACTGACTTTATTAAGAGCATTGAGAAAGACAGAAATTATATTAAAAAATATAATTTGTTAAGTGAAATAAATGCTTTTTTCATTATGCTATGCACAAAATTGATGTATCTTTGTACACAGCATCATCTTTGAGGGATACTTGCCATTGGCACTGTGATAGTGTATCATCTTTTCTCTTGTATTCTATATATTTTTTTAAAGTATCCATTATTCATCACTTATCAGAATGAGTTTTGAAATGGAAACCAGTAGATTTTATTTTGCTTTTTGTTTTGTTTTTAATTGTTCTTTGAGAAAAAAATAATGGCATATAATTAATTGACATTTTACTTATCAATCTGTGAGTTATTTTTTAAATATTTTAAACAGTAAAATTGTAAGAAAACAAAAACTGATAACCTGAGTCAAGCTTAATTTTTATTAGACATTGTTTTACTAGAAAGATTTTTATTCCTACTGAAAATTTACTTTAATAATGAATAAATTATATTATACATTATTAGATATAAATTATTACTTGTAGCAAAAATTTATTTTTGTTTCTATGGAGAGAACTAACTAGTCTTTGGTTAAGATACTGATTTTTTTCTTTCTTTTATTTTGGAAAATTGTCTTTTTCTAAAGATCCACATGAGTATTTATTGCAGTAAATTACACAGATAAAAATTGTATTATACTGTATAAAAATAATAGAAAATGTTTTTTACTTAATTTATGTGGAATACCACACAACAAAGCAACTCACTTAACCAAGGTGATGCAAACGTTTATTTTGAGTATGTTGACATTCTCTCATCTCATATAATATTGATTATTCTATAATAATGTCTTTATTTGATCAATATCTACCTCTCCTGGTCTACTTAACCTTTGAAGATCTGTGAAGAAATCTCCAGCATGAGACTTTGCAAACCACATTTGACATGTTGGATCATTCATAGACCTTCTTCATAAATTGCACAAAGCTTTTCTCATTTACATGTTTCTTAAAATAAAAAAAATGTACAATAGGCAACAAAAGTGGTTTACATTTTCATACTCAATATTAGAACAAAACTATGCCAATTTTGACAGTTTATTCTTGACAGACGTACTCTGTATTTGTCAATATTTCTCTGATGAGTTAGTATTTATATTATTTACATTGTTCAGACTGTTGTCCTCATCTTTATTGCTATGTTTACGATGTTTTAGCCATTGTATAATCTGGCTTTCTTCAGGTGCTAAGTTATTTGTTCCCCACCCAAGGACACATGGCCTGTTGGTTAGATCCACTGACTTGACTGTAAGAGTTTTGAGTTCAATACCTGGCTACAGCAGTGATATACAAATAACTTAGAGAGTTGAGTTAAAGGGAGAAAATAATGACATCTGGAAGTGGCATTGCACATGGAATGAGAATAATATACCCCAGTGATCAAAATGAAAGGTTTGGTTAAAAATTCCTAGCACCTGAAGAATGATAGAGCATACAGTGACTGAAACGTTGTAAACATGGCAATAAATATGAGGACAACAGTCTGAACAATGTAAATAATATAAATGCACTTTGAATGGTAATATTAGCTGTTTCCTTAAAAGAAAACATTTAGAATTCATTGTCTGAGCAGCCAGGTGAAATTTATAAAAAATGTCTCTTAAAACTCAAGGGTATAACATACAAAAGAATTTTTTTTTTATTTTGTTGATTATAAAACAAGCAGTAGTTAGTTTACTTATAAGGAAACATTCAGCATTCATTAATCAAGCAGACAGTTTTGCTTGTCGTTGAATTTTATAAAATCTTTCTCTTAAAAATATTTTTCATGGCAATAAGGTTTTCAAGTCCAATAACTGTTATTAATCTTTGGTTGATGGGGGTTTCCTTTCTAAGCTCTTGGTTAAAGTAGTGTAGTTGACTAATTCATTATTTTTTTCTTTAAGTTATATATGCTGTCCATTTTAGTTGTTACTGCTGTTGAAAGTCCTAAAATGATGTGGTTTCTGTTATTTGGTATAGTTCTTTGTGATCCTGTTAAACCAGTTCATGAATTTTAAAGAAAAATTGTCCTTCATAAGAATATTGGCTATAAAAACCATGATATCAAATATATAAAAAATATGACTATTACAGGAAAAATAGAAATAGAAAAATCATTTGTTATACAACTAAATTTCACCAAATGGTTAGCACTAAGAGCTGAAGTTCATCAATTTAATTAAGAAACATTTCCTGAATAAAAAATAAAATCTTAAATCAGCACATAAACCAAAGTAACAATAATTATCCAAATAATGAAAATAACAATAATACAAATTTATGTAATTGTCAACAATCCTAACAAATGCATACTGGAAAATAGGTGTCTAACAAATTCTATTGTTTACAATGTACTATATCATCAAAGGAAAACCCAACTATTAAAAAAGTTTACATTGGCTCTAATAAGAACTCATTTAAGTAGAGGTGGTATTTGCATTTAACTTCCTTCAAAAATTATTCATACCGAAACTAAATATCCCTTTCTGCGTATTTTTGGCAGTTAAAACATACGAATAAATCCCTCAAAGTAAAATGGAAAATTCTGGAAAAAACAAGAATTTGTAAATCATTCTATGACATATACCTTTTGTGTCTGAATGAAAAGCCCAGATACTTCTAAATCATAGAGATGAATTGACAGTTTTATGTAGACACTGCAAATATTTTTCTTTAAAATTATATTGTAATTGTTCATTTATAACTTATGCTGTAATATGACTTGAAAATTATTTTACTAAAATAAATAACCCTCATAATATTTATTTGGTTTTTATAATTCCAATATACCTTAGTATACCATAATTATTTAATTCTAATTCTAACCTAAATAATCCAGCCCCTTTAACAGATGAGGTAGTACAAAATCAAATTTTTAAAACAGCCTAAAATTCAACCTGCTGTTAAAAATTGTCTACTCATTTAAATAATATATGGTTCCAGTATGTATCTTACCCAGATAAAATTAAAGTGTGATATGTTGACAGTAAGCTACATTGTTCTCTTTCATGACACACATTTTCAACTCCATAGTTCAACCTAATTCTTATTTTTGATTGAGCAATATTGACACAACTACAATCATATTGTTTAACTTACTCCAACCACCATTCCTTAATTTTCTAAATAACTCTGAATTCATTTTATATTTTCTAAATAAATCATTTTCACCATTTATTTTTAAAATATCACCTGAAGAAAAACAGTATTGTTCTGAAACATAAAAAATTTTTGTGTAGGAATATAATGCATTTTAAACCATTATAATAACAAGATTACAACATGAAGCTCTACTTTGTATTGAGCACTCTTTATAAAAGTATTTATTTCACTTCCTTAAAATATATGCACACACACACACACACACACGTACTCACACACTAATAAGGCTTGGGTTAACCTGTGGTATGGTTTTCAGGTACTTTCCAAAGGTGCCACATGCTGGGATTGCCCCCCCCCCCAAGCCAATAACATCAAGAACTGGCTTTCCCGATAAATTAACCATGATGGGATTTGAACCCTGGTTTTATAGTCAGAAAGTAAACATTCTAAAATATGAAATTGGGTTGATGAAATTATTTGAGTCATTGATGGTTATGCTAGCATGAAGTTGCAAGTCATTGATCGTGACTGTGAGGGTTTGAGCTTACTGACTTTGTTCAGACTGTTGGTCATGCCAGATAATGTGCTCTTTTCCAGAAATTGTAACTAAGGTCTGATAACCATAATGTGCCTGAGTAGACGTCTGCAACAGGAATTGGCTAGCCATTCTATTAGACAGCCATATTTCTATCTGAGTGCTAGCCACCACCAAGTAACCTAATATTTGGAAAAATGTAGCGGCAGGAATTTCATTTTTTTTTTTTTTTTTTTTAATAAAGCGACAATGGCAATAGCAAAAATAATAATTTAACTCTTTCAGTAATAACCACTGACAATAATAATTTCAGAAATTTAATAGGAATAAAGTCAATAGTAGAAATGATAATCACAGCATAAGTTTTCATTTTTTATGTCCTTTTGGCATGTAGGCAATCATGGCTCTTCAAAACTTCCTGTCTTTTATAGCTCTTAGTAACTTTTGTCTGTTCTCCTAATTCCTGTTCTGCCAACCATTTACCCAATCTTGTTAGGTAGGCTATTCACTGCTTTCCTCTGTCCCTCTTGCCTTTAATATGTCCTGTGAGTGTCAAATTTTCCACAGTAACAGCAATAAAAAAAAAATCTCTAGAATTATCTTCCACTGTAATAATAGCTGAAACAATAGCTCTTTCTTAGGAATTTACTAAAACATTTGTGTCTAGGAATCAATATGTCCATCAAAAACAATAAGAGACTGAGAGAGAGAGAGAGAGAGAGAGAGAGAGAGAGAGAGAGAAACAAACAAAAGCATTTTTTGTTGATTGGCTCTGAGTTGTTAGCTTGTCTCTGCAACAGTGATCTTTCTTTTTAAGTTACACAGAAACCTGTCCACTGTCCATAGCTGCTCTCAACTGAGCTGTTGTAGATCAGCCACAAGTTGATTTAAATTATCTTGGCTATAAATCTCTGCTCAAATGGGGAAAAATGACACCCACATAAACATGGTTTAGCTCAATAATCATTATTTGTTGTTTTTGGTTTATTTTTGGGTTTTTTTTTTTGTTTTTTTTTAACACCAGAATAAGAAAAAAGAAAAAAAATTTCTTGCATATTATATTCTTGATGGTTTAATTATATTACTTGTTTATTTTTTAACTTTTTATGTTAAGCATATTTATGCACTTTTGTAAAAATGCTGATGTGTTTTTATTATCCTATTACAAAGCAGAAAAATGTACTTTTCACTTTCCTTTATTTACTAGTTTATTATTAGAGGAATATAGTTACATTAACTGCTAGAAATATTTTTTTTAATATGTAGGGATTTTTCATTTTTTTGTTGCTTTTCAGAATAAAAACACTTCACAAAATGACAATCATAACTTATATATATATATATATGATTTTTAGGGTTTTTGAAATTTTATAGATGTTCTCTTCATTATTTGATTGTTTAGTTTGATGTGGGTTATGTGCTGCCCTGGACAAAATGCCGAAAAGCATCTCGTTTGGACAGCCAGTTTAACTCAAATTCGTAAGAACGCAGACGAATTTCATTTGGTGGGATCTTCAGATTTCTTCATGTTGGTCCCTGCATTGACTCGCACTATTTCACCTCTCTGCCATTTCAAAGAATTATGATTTTTTACTGTGCTGCCCTGGACAAAATGCCGAAAATCATCTCATTTGGACAGCCAGATTAACTCTAATTCAAGGAATAAAATCTTTCGTTTTTCCAATGAAATTCATCTGTGTTCTTATGAATTTGAGTTAAACTGGCTGTCCAAATGAGATGCTTTTCGGCATTTTGTCAAGGGCAGCACAGGTTGGATGAAAAGGTGTTAGGGTATTTTTCTGAAATGATTTTGGGGAGTTTATGTAGTTTTGGGATAGTGTAGAATGTTGCTGTTTTAGGGTTCTCAGGAATAAGATATTTTATTTTATTTTTTATGTTGTGGTTCAGGTTCTGAATGAGAAGTGATAATTCTGTTTTGTAAGTGCTGGTCGGATCTCGAGGTAAGGGTACATAGAATCTGTTATTTTGAAGTTGTGATTCTGAGCACTTACAAAACATAATTATCACTTCTCATTCAGAACCTGAATCACAACATAAAAAATAAAATAAAATCTCTTCTTCCTGAGCACCCTAAAACAGCAACATTCTACACTATCCCAAAACTACATAAACTCCCCAAAATAATTTCAGAAAAACACCCTAACACCTATATAGATATATGGATATATATTGTAATTTAATTTAACATTTTCATGACAGAATTTCTCATGTTTTAGAATCATATTTTTACTATGACTCCATCTTCAAGTAATCATTTTTTGGTGACTAACAGAAAATTTTTTTTCCAAAAGTCTTTTTAATATTTATCTCTACTTTTGTATTGAACACTGTAAAATTAAAAATAAACATTAACGAACAGTAAATTTCTTATTGTCCTTTCTTTACATTATTTATGTGTATTTGTGTATATATATGTCCATGTATGCGTGTCTGTACATACATATATATGTATGTTCATATATATTTCCTTGACTATGCACGTTCATATTTGTGCATATACTTCTGTGTAAATATTCCTGCACTTATTTACTTATATTTATGCCACAAGTTGTGTATAAGTAGTTTCATGTGGTTTTATTTTTTATTTTGTATATGATGCTTTGTGGAGTTTTTAGTCATGTATGTTTTTTGTTTTTTTGCTTATGTATTTGTGTGAGTATATATTTAATTATGTTTATTTGTTCATACCTCAACCAATCCAAAAAAAAGAATAATCAACCAATCACAAACAAAACCACTCCACAAAAAATCACAACATATTCTATATAAACAAGAAAAAAACAAAACTTTAAGTTGGGCATGAATCTGCTCAGTTAAAGAGACAAACTCTTTGTACTTATATATAAAACTTTTATTTTAATGGAAAACACATTCTGGAAAATTAAAGCAAACATTAAATTGGTCTTATTGTAGATTTAAAAAATAAATGTCATCTCCCCTTAAGAATATAGCTGATCATGATTCTCTGTAGATTGCTTTTAATCAATATATATCTGTGAATTGCTATGAATTCTTGTGAAAGATAGTGTAGTGTATTCCTTGTTGCCTTTTAAATGCCCTGTCTCTTCAGAATGTAAGCGATCACGACTCTCTACAGCTTTCTTTTCTTTATAATTTGTGAACTACCATGCATTTTGGTGAAAGAGTTGTTTTCTGTTGCTTCTCAACAGATTAGAATTCAAATTTCCCCCTTTTAAACTGATGGAATATTTGAAAACCTTGCCTAGCCTGCTATTTAACCCATAACTGGGGGAGAGAAGAGATAGATTCATACCTTTTTCCAAAGGTATTTGTGTGAAAGAATACAACAGACTGGCTGGAATTTGAACTCTGATTGCCAATTACACTTTCTTATATGATAGTCAGTTAATTGCCATATGTGTTACATTTTTTTTTTAATCATATCACCCCAAGCAAGGCGGTAACGCCACTGATGTGCAGGAGGCTACGTAAGAGTGAGAAGATTGGAAAAGAGAAAGCCGGAAACCACATCCTAAACAGGGAACAAGGGATGAGCCTCTACACCTGTTCAATAGATGTGGGTGGAGTGTGAACTGGGTGATAGTTTAGTCTATCTACTCCAATTAAAAAAAAAAATGAGAAAAAAGAGAAAAGTGAAAAGATTGGAAAAAGGCGATTATGTTTCTTTCGAGACATGACTGACTAGGCAGAAGATTTTCCCACAGTATCTTGCCATTTCTTTTTGCGGTAGACTGGTTGCCAACCAAGGCTATAGAACTCAATCTGTCCTGCTATTTAACCCATAACTAGAGGGAGAAGAGATGGATTCATACCTTTCCAAAGGGTAATTATGCATAAGTAAATGCAATGAATTTAACTGGAATTTGAACTTGGTTCTTCGATTTCTCATTCTGAGCCAATATCTATTGCACCACAATGCACATCAGTGCAGTACTAGGTGAAACTTAAAGTGTACCCAGTAAGGATCAAACTCAGTATTAATGGACTACTAGTAGATCATTAAATAATGATGAGATGCTGATTTTAAAAAGCAGGTCTGTTGGAAGCCCTAATATTTATCATCATGAAGAGAAAATTAAAATGGTATGAGCATGTCATAAAAGTCAACCATTTTTCCAATGGCAAAAAAAATGACTTGTTAATATCATTGAGTGGATTGGAAGATCATTCACAAAGGTTCGGATATTGACATGGTCAGGTGCTCTGTTGTGCAACAACCCCATGATTACACCTAGTCATGAGTCTGATGATGATGAATTTTTAATATAGTTTAATATATATTCAATAACAAATATTTTTATAATAAAGATATTTAATACAATTTATAATAGTACTATCAATATATTAATATACACTATAATATATATATATATATATAAATGGTTATATATTATGAGAATATATATATATATATATATATATATATAAATGGTTATATATTATGAGAATATATATATATATATATATATATATATATATATATATAAATGGTTATATATTATGAGAATATATATATATATATATATATATATAAATGGTTATATATTATGAGAATATATATATATATATATATATATATATATATATAAATGGTTATATATTATGAGAATATATATATATATATATATATATATATATTATTATTATTAGTAATATTATCAATATATATTACTATATTAATTATATTATATATTTATAATACAATTATAATTTATAATAACAAATATTCAATACAATTGAAGATATTTTGATATTTCTCAATTTTACAATTAGCTTGAAAATATTAAATTTTTAACTATGAATATAAAAAATATACTTGCATTTTTTAAAATTCTATTTTACTTTTATTAAATAAAACAAAAATAAAAACAGGTAATTTTTTTCATACCTCAAGCAGTAAATTTCTATCATTTAAGGCTTTAAATATAGGAACAACTATAGATTTAGGTGTGGATTAACACTTGAGGTGGAAGAATATTGTATAAATGTTAATTTTATCATCAAAATCTTTCAGCCATTAATAAGAATAAAGACTGAATAAAATTTGGTTATGAAAATTATTTGTGTATATTCAATAAAAACCAGAGATACTTTTAAAAATTGATTATTTAAAAAAATATTTATCATTAAACCGAATTAACTTTTTTATTACAGGTAGAAATAAAAGATAAAAAGAAAATTATACATAAATAGCACTATCCTGTCAGTAATATGTACATGATGAGTTACCATCACTATTTACCTGATTTTTAATGCGGAATAGGAAACAAGCTAAAACGATCAAATTGGAAAATTCAATGCTTAATTATCAAATAATGAATTATTTTCTTTACTGCTAGAAAAATTTAACTTTAATCAGAAAAGGACTGAAGTGAAGTGGTAGATTAGCAGTAGAGCAAGTAGACAGTGATGAGAAAAGCCAAAGCCCTGTCCATGTACACTCAAATCATAATGCTGATTTGCTACTGGAAATGGAGCAGTGGTTAATTCACTCATTTTGTAGACTAGTTCACTAGTGTAGTGAGTTCAATCCTAGCTGTATCTCCCAGTCTTAAAGCCTTATACTAAACCAAATATATATAAGTTAATTAGTGTGTTTGTTTTTTAGAAAATATAAAAAAAATGCATAGCAATATTTTTTCAAAGTTTTTATTTAATTATTCTTGTTTTTATAAGTATCTATCTATCTATCTATCTATCTATCTATCTATCTATCTATCTATTTATATATATTTGGGCAGCTATCTTTCTCTTAAACCTATTTAATTAAAAAATGGCTAACAAGGAAGATTTTATTAATCTTTGAATATATTTTTCCAGTTTTCTTACACATTTCGTCTTTGCTGGAGAGAAGAAATGTAAAAATTGTCCATAATAATTTTTGAATTTCCAAGCACTTTCTCTCTCTCTCTCTCTCTCTCTATATATATATATATAGTTGGAGAGAGAGAGAAGGATTCTAAACCCCGCCTTTTTACCAAATTTGCTAAATATAAAAATTACTTTGCTGGGTTCCACCCATTTTTTCCTGTTTGCATATATAAAATGATAAAAAAAAATAAAAATAAATTATATAAGTTGCATAGGATAATTAGTTTCCCTTTTTTTCTATATTTTATATTTTTAGATTATTTTACACTGAGTGAAAGTGTCTCACTCTAGGGCTGTGGCTAGTAAGCTAGTTTTCAAACTGTTACAACTGTAGAGAATTTGAACTTCACCTTGTGGCAGATATTTGCAGCATTGTGCCAGACGGTGCAAAGTGTCTTGCTTATAAATTAGATTTTGAATTGTTTCTTATCCTATGATTGTAGAAGACTCCTCTGAAGAACCCATTTGATTCACATTGGGTGCTCATCTCTTAAGGCCTTATACCAGAATAAGCTAAGTAAGTAACTATAAGATAGAATGTTTTCATTATTTACATTCGAACTAATACACTTATATTTGTTACAGTCATCGCAATATTTCAGTCACTGTATCTTCTCATTTTCTCCAGGTATCTCTTGATTCTGGTAACTTTCAGTGAATTTCAAACTGATCCGAGTAACTTTAAAGAATTTGAACTTATACCTAATTAATGTATAGAGATAGATTGCTCTTACCCTGTTGTCCATACCTAGGGCTATCTTGTATTGTTCTTATTTTAGTAATGGTCACTTATTGATCTCATCATTTTCCATGGGGCAAGAGCTTGGAACATTAGTTCTTAAACCTTTTTTTGTCTGGGCTGCATTTTTGGAATGAAAAATTTGTTAGTGCCTCAACAAATTTTATTTGATAAAATGTACATTGAAAAATAAAAAAAAAGAGAGAAAGGATTAAAGGGGAGTAACTGCAGATTTGAAATAACATTATCATTGATAACTCTCTTCTCCAAGTTACTTTATTCTTAATATTGATATAATGCAAAAATATCACAATTATAAAATTGGTCAATAATTATTTATAACTGTTTATACTGGGATTTATGCACGCAGTTACAAGTAATCCAGGATAATATTTTAAATTTTCATATTTATTTTTGGCATATGAATTTTTGAAAACTATTTCTAAATCTTTGATTTTTTTTTCCATCATTCTGCTTCACCTGCTATCCTCTTCTGCCACACATATGAGGCACACCACACCCTTTGGAAACCACTGGCTTGGGTTAATCCATTGATTAATGAATTTGGTTTGGTTTGGTTGTTTTGTTTTTATGGCATATGAACCTCAGCAGGTCATTTATTGCCAGCTAAATTTTATTTATTTATGGCTGGTAATGCCTTTTTCTTTTCAACAATTTATTGTTGTTTTTATATAAGTTTTGTGTCTAGTAATACTTTTTTCTTTTCGAGTATCAAGATTCACTGGGATTTGTTTTTAAGGGCAGGGTCCCCAAGTCCTACCCTGTTATTTAACCCATAACTGGAGGGAAGGAATGGATTAATATGTTTCGTAAGGGTACCAGTGTTTAAGTGAATGCAGGGTATTCAACTGGAATTCAAACTTGGCTCACCGATTTCTCTTTCCAAGCCAATATCCACTGCACCACAATGCACATCCGTCACTAAATGCTTACAGCACCTGGTATTCCCAAGCGGTCACCCATCTAAGTACTGACCAGGCTCAACATTGCTTAACTTTGGTGATCAAGCAAGAACCAGTGTATTCAACGTGATATGGCAGTAAGCCTATGAATTTGGTGTCATAGTAATTTTGAGTTCAATCCCTGAGTCAGGTAGTTCAGATTTAGACTCAGTGGAAACTGGGCAAGAAATCACTGAATAATACTAAATAAGGACAAGATAAGATATCCCTAGACATGAACAGTGGAACAAGAACAATCTATCCACATAGATTAAATTGACAGTTGAGCTTAAAGTACCAGAAGGTTAAGTGAATCAACAAAGATCTGAAGAAGAAAAGAGGGCCCAATGGCTGAAATGTTTTCATAATAATTGAAAAGATAAGTATGAATAATAGTTCCTCTCCCAGAAATTCAAACTGAAATATCATTTTTCCTTGAAAAAAATAATGGCATATAATTAATTGACATTTTACTTAACAATCTGTGAATTATATTTTAAATATTTAAAACATTAAAATTGTAAGAAAATAAAAACTGATAACCTCAAGCTTAATTTTTATTAGACATTGTTTTAAGAGAAAGATTTTTATTCCTACTGAAAATTTACTTTAATAATGAATAAATTACATTGTATATTATTAGATATAAATTATTACTTGTAGAAAAAATTTATTTTTGTTTCTATGGCGAGAACTAACTGGTCTTTTGTTAAGATACTGTTTTTTTTTATTTCTTTTATTTTGGAAAATTGTCTTTTTTAAAAATCCACATGAGTATTTATAGCAGTAAATTACACAAATAAAAATTGTATTTTTTGTAAGCCTATTAAAAAATATTTTTTTTGAATAATATAAAATGTTTTTCACTTACTTTTTTGTAAGCCTACTTAAGAATAATTTAAAAAGTTATATAAAAATTAAAGATTTTTTTAAAATGTAAAAATTTAAAGAATAATTTTGGTAAATAATATAAAAATTAACATAATTTTCAAAACTAATATAAAATTTAAAGATTAAGAAATAATATAAAGTTAAAGAATAGTTTTGAAAAATAATATAAATTATTGAATAATAATTTTAAAAAATAATAATGAAACTATTGAACAATTTCTCAAAAAAATGTAAAAAAGAATAATTCAAAAAATGTAAAGTTAAAGAATAATTAACAAAAAATAAAAGTTAAAGAATAATTAACAAAAAATAATATAAAAGTTAAAGAATAATTAACCCAAAACAATGTAAAAAGATAGTCATTTTAAAAAATAGTAATTGAAGAATAGTTTTTTCAAAAAAATTAAAGAATAATTTTAAAAATAATTAAAGAATAATCAAAAAGAAAAATATTAAGGAATAATTTTAAAAATGAAACAATGAAAAAAAAGAATACCTTTTTCAAAAGACAGTGAAAAAGAAAGACAATTTAATACAGTTTTTTTGAAGAAAATATTTTTAATAACTTAACATTTGTGTATTTGAATATGAGCAGTTGTTTGAGATGAGGAGACATTAGAAATCAGAAATTCTCAAATCAGAATGCATAACTTATCCAGTTAATGAAGTACTGAGATTTCACAAAGAATCTATTTTAAAACAAAAAAAAAACATAGAATGGAAAAAGCATAAATAAAATAAACTGTTTACCTGCATTCCTACAAGAGGAGGATGTAACAGAAGGTCAAAGTTAATGCCCTCACTCATATATGTGGGTTATCCCAGAATTTATTTGATTTTCTTTGCAGTTTCCCTAGGGAGGACTAAGGACCAAATTCTCTGCAGTTATAATAGCCTTGCAAGTATCGCTTACTAAGCACTGCCATAGAGTGAGGCTAGTAGTGTGCAGAAGAGTGGATCAGATGGTGCAACGGCTTCAGGCATCCATAAAAGGGCAGCCACTCAAAGAGTGAAATAAAGATTTAAGTTTATATTTAATTTGACTAAAATGTTTAGTTCATGCTTCATATCTGTTTTACATAGTTTTAATGTTTCCTTTCTCACATTTTTCAGTACCAGGCCCGATACCCCACACCTATCCACCTACCATTTGAGTTTTAGGGGCATACAATCAAAGGCATTGGCCCCAGGCATCACTAAACCTTTGCACATCACTGAGTGAGGCACTTTTTAACAGTGTGGCATCCAGCAAGAAATATACCATATGGTCAGCAATATGAGTATGCTTGTTACTCTGTCATGGTAGTTACTTCAAAGTTTATATTATACAAGATATTATAATTATTACACATATATAATAATATTATACATTGATATATTATTATTAATATAATGCGTAGATATATTATTAATAATTTTAAAGAATAATGTAAGAAAAAGTATAAAAGTTAAAGAATAATTTTAAAAAATAATGCAAAGATTGCAGAATCATTTTTCAAAAAGAAATACTGTCTCTATTGTCTTTTCTTGCAAGTTTTCGAAACAGCTTTCTACTGTGATTTTAGAATCCCTTCCCCATTAATAAAACATAAGAAAAACTTTGTCAGACAATTTTCTGATTACTATTAAATGAGTAATTAATTTTGACCATTAATAAATAATTATGATTACTAATTAATAAGTAATTCTAATAAATAATAATTCTAATTACTTATTAATAAAAACATTAATTCTGATTAACAAAATAAGTAATTAATAAAAATGCTATTAAGTGAAACTGCAAACATTTACTTTTCATTATTGAAATCTATATTACTTAGTTGGGTATCTAAGAGCCTTCTTTAATAAATACAAAGTTTTACTTGCTGTTAGACAAGAGACATACTTTCCATTTATTTAGACAATTTCCCAGTTGGAAAAGAAAACATTCTCAAAAACACTGTTAATAATAATAATGATGATAATATGATAGTTTTGGCTATTTCTTCAATTGAAGAAATAAAATATTTAAAAAATTGAAGAAGGAAAATTATCCGAAAAGTTATCCCTTTCTCAAACAAGATGAGCAATATATATCCTTACACTGTAATTCAAGTGATACAAATATTGCTTCAATGAATACATAGTTGTTAATTAGAATGTAGATACCTCTACCCCCACTTTTCAGCAGGGAATATTAAGAAATAATTATTAGTATATAGGTAAGCATTTAATATTACCCAAATATCTTTTACTTTTCTTTTTTTTTTTTTTTTTTAATCGTATCACCCCGAGCAAGGCGGTAATGCCACTGATGTGCAGGGGGTTACGTAAGAGTAAAAAGATTTGAAAAGAGAAAGCCGGAAACCACATCCTAAACAGGGAACAAGGGATGAGCCTCTTAACCTGTTCAATAGACGTGGGTGGAGTGTGAACCAGGTGATAGATCTATCTACTCCAATTGAAAAAAAAAACAAAGTGAGAAGATTTGAAAAGAGAAGCCAGAAACCACATCCTAAACAGGGAAGAAGGGATGAGCCTCTTAACCTCTTCAATAGACGTGGGTGGAGTGTGAACTGGGTGATAGATAGATCTATCTACTCCAATTGAAAAAAAAAAAACAAAGTGAGAAGATTTGAAAAGAGAAAGCCAGAAACCACATCCTAAACAGGGAACAAGGGATGAGCCTCTTAACCTGTTTTTAGAGTAGAGAAGAAAAAAAGATTGTACAAAACATGCAATTTGGACAACAAGAAAAATCTTTAAAATAATAATACTGTTGTAATTTATAAGAAAACAAAAGCAGCTTAGTCAAACTTTGCATATAAAATGCAGGGGATATTTGGTAGGAGAGAAAAGCATCTTGTATACCATCAGCTGCAGTAATTAGTTTTCTGAGAATCTATTAAAGAGACAGCATCTTCACAAAATCTACAAAATTCACAGATCCTGAAGCATAAAAATACAATAAAAGAAGTAAAAAAAAAATACTTTAATAATTTTATTGTTATATTTTTAGATGGCAAATTATCAATATACTTTAACTTGTTCAAATTATTGTGTTCTTATCTTGAATATTACAGATATTATTATAACAGACAAAATCTTTTGGCCAAATATCATTTGGTCATATTTGTCCATTATTTTGGCTGATATGTGATATCTTAGATGTATTGTATTAGTTTGGAGGTTAAATTCCTGCCTTCTACTTCCTCTTAGATTCCAATGTACAGATGGTGTGATGGATAGTGGTTCAAAATAAAAAATCAGTGAGCTGAGTTCAAATTCCAGTTGGGTTTGTTACATTCACTAATATGTGAATACTTATGGGACAACTATGAATCTATCTATCTTCTCCACTAAGCTATGGATTAAATAGTAGATGACTTGTATCTAAAAAAAATCATTGTTTTCAAAAGTTCTTAATACAATATTCACTTGAAATAATATATATCTATATATAGGCTTTACATAATCAGCAAAGAGTTGATTAGTCATAAAAAAAACAAATCAGTTCCTTTCTTACATTCATATTGCACACATACACACACACCTTATTCAATAACTTTTTATCTTGAGTGGCTCATGAGCCTTGTAATGTGTAATAGAGAGAATCTACAGGTTATTACTTCCTTAGTATTTTATTTAAAATTAAAATGGTCTGTTTGTAATTGATAACATGATTTGGATTTGAGCCAAAAATACTATGTCTCTCAAATAAATTTCCACAACTATCAGTTGTAATGCATATAAGATGTACAACATCAAGACAAGTAAAAAGAGAAATTTTAGATAAAAGTTAAATGGTTGCATCAAGAAGAAACATTTTTAAGTTTCTTAATGAAAGAAAAAAAACTCTTTAATCAGTTTCAGATTTGTAGACAAACTTTTTCATGTATGTAAAATTTACAGTTATTCTGCTGGGTGATAACTGACAAGATAGTGTACAGAAGCAAAATAAAATATTATTCGTCCCACACTTTTTCCAGCAATAATATCAAAGCACCCTGGTAGGGTATATAAAATCTAAAGAATAGAATTTTCAAGAATGGAATGTCTCAACCTTTTCATTATTGTTCCAATTCACTTATACTTCAGACAATATTCATGTTTTATTGTGGTAAATCAATCCTGTAAATTTATACTTTTTGAATTATGATTCATCTTGGATAATAATAAACTGATTGCTAAAATAATCACAAATGAAAAAAAGAAATCCTTTTGTTTATTCAAATCACTAAATTCTTAAAGCAGTAACTTTCAGTTATTATATGTAAAATTATTCACACTTAAACAAAAGATGTCTGTGCTATTGTTTTTGATAATAACTATGGAATTAACAACAATTATATCTATAATAGGTCATGAGAAATGAAAAACATTTTCTTGAGGGGATATTTTGTAAGAGTAAAAAAAGTTAAGAATTTCTTTTTAAAATGTTGAAAGTGAAACAAAAATCTTCCCAGTGTAAGAAAAGCATAATTTCATTATTATAATAATGGAATTTGACATAAATAATTGTTGAATAAAATACTGTTGATTAAAATGACAATTGTGAGATATTTTGGTCGCAAGATAGTTAAGACTAAATCTTTGTCGATGAGACCCCCAAAATAGAAACCCAAATCATTGGAACCAGGTTCAATAAATGAACACTTGTTGAATGTTTCTCAAAGTAAAACCTGTGACAGCAGACAAAGAAATTATAGACATGAGTATGTGTAATAAAATATATTGTTGAAAAATGCTGACAGGAAGAAACTGCACTAAAAGAAATAACGCACAAATGCAGGAGGAGAAAGAAAGAGAAAAGAGACAGAGAGAATAGATAATGAGAGAGAAAGCATGAAAGAGAAAGAAGAGAGAATGAGAGAGAAAGAATGAAAGAAAAAGAAAAGAGAAAGAAGAGAGAATGAGAGAGAAAGAATGAAAGAAAAAGAAAAGAGAAAGAAGAGAGAATGAGAGAGAAAGAAAGAATGAAAAGTAAAAAAAGACAAAAACAGAAAGAATGGAAAAGAAAGAAGAGAGAGAATGGAATGGAAAGAAAACACAGAGAGAAAGAATGAAAGAGAAAGAAGAGACAGGAAGAAGAGGAACAGAATGGAAGAGGCAGAGAGAAAGAATGGAAGAGACAGAAGGAATGGTAGAGAAAGAATGAAAGACAGAAGAGAAAAGAGAGAAAGAATGAAAGAAGAAAAGAAAGAAAAAGAAGAGGCAAAGATAAAGAAAGAGAAAGAGATAAAGATACAAAGAAATGAGACAAGGAGAAAGAAGAGACAAGGAAATGAAAAAGAAAGAAGAGACAAAGAAAAGATAAAGAAAAGACAGATAAAGAAAGAAAAGAAAAAGAAAGAAGAGACAAAGAAAAGATAAAGAAAAGACAGATAAAGAAAGAAAAGCCAAAGATAAAGAAACAAAGAATAAAGAAAGAGACAGGGAAAAGGCAAGAAAGAAAAAAAACATACAGACTGTAATTGTCTGGAATGAAAGAAAAAAAAGAAAAGAAAATTTCTGGCCTGAGTAGATAACAAGCTCTTTAAATGTACAATTAATTAAAGTTTGGTGAATTTTTCAATTTCTCAACTTCTCCAATTATTGCATGGGTTAAATAAGAAAAAAAAAGCCTACACACATACACAAACAAATGAAATAAATCCTGATAGTTCACTCTTAAATATAAGCCACAAGAAGTAACAAGTAGGCATGCTAATATTTGGAAAAGTGGTACACCTAGTAGAAAGGAAAGTGAAATGGTTAGAACAAAGAAATGGTGTGGCATGATGCTATTGTGCAAAGCCAATAGCTGTCTATCATGATATTCACTAAAGAAACAACAGGATGATTTAGAAAGATGGACAAGACATGTAACTCACTAGCCAGACTATTGACAGACTTAGTTTTCAATAATATTCATTGAAATAGAGAGGAAGAAAGCAAAAAAAATTACAGAGTTTGGAATATTATAGAAAATAACAGAAAATAATAATAATAATGTATGCTTAAAATTAAATAGAAAAAAGTTTATTATAAACTGAATTCACATTAAGAAATAGTATAAAAGCCTATTCTTGGAGAAAAAAAGTAAAAATTGAAGTAAATGTTAAACGCATGACAAACCATGACAGATTAATTAACTTTCAATTAAATGTTTTCTTTCATTTATTTTTTCATTTAAAAGCATGGCATGGCAGGACTGGGCAGAGCCCTCTGTGATTTTTTTCTTTTCTTTCTCTCTCTCTTTTACTTTCTCCATGTGACATATCTAGTGTGTTTTTGTAAAGAGTATGAGGAGTTTACTGTCAACGCTTTATCTAAGTCTGGGGTACAAACATGATATGGGGTAAGGTGCAAACTTCATATTGTCTCTTTAAAAATAAAGCCGAACAGTAAACAACAACAATAGATAAGGGTATAGGACATGGGAGCAATAACAACAAAAAATACTGTTATTTTCTTTCTTTTTTTTAAATTAGTTTTTAATTTTTTAAATTTAAAAAAAAAATTTTTTTTTTTCATTTTTATGGAGAGGTCTGAATTTTTTTTTTTTTTTTACCAATTCTAACATTTCCTTTTTCCAGCAGACCACTCTGGGAAATGGCAGCATAAGACAAAGACACGATAAAAAAAAATCAATAGTGACTTACCTTTGTTGTTAACTCCACTGTAGTCTGTGGTAAGATGTATTCCAAAGCAGAATCCTCTGTTCACTACTACTACTACTACTGCTATGACGACGACGACTGATCACCACCAACTCCAGCACCACATCTGTGTGACACTGGTGGCATCAAGTGTGCATGCTTGTGTGTGTGCGCGTATGCATGAGAAAACTGAGGTGGGTACAGGAGAGAATGAGGAGGGGATGGGTTGGAGAGGAATGTGGGCAAGGGAGAGGTCTGCTAGTCCTACCAAGTGTGCTGTGTGTGTGTGTGTGTGTGTGTGTGTGTGTGTGTGTGTGTGTACGTGCAAAGTGGTCTTTTGCCTGAGTGTGACTAAAAGTGGTGGAGAGAGAGAAGCAAATGGAGAGTGAGATATGTGTGCACGTGGGTTTTGGCAAGAGTCAATGACTGACGGCACTTTATTGTGTATATACCTATCAATCACTTTCTCTCAATCAATTACACACACACACACATATGTGTGTGTCTGTGCGATGAACATGTTTGTTAAAGTGTTTGTAAGAATTTATACATGCGAAAAGTAAGGAAACAATAAACTTATATATATATATATATATATATATATATATATATAGTGTGTGTGTGCATTTAAACAAAGATGTGATAATCTAATGTAATGTGAAGGTATGTAGATGTCTGGACAGTTATTTTGTGTCAGGTAAGGAGACAACAGGAAAAAGGTGTGTTTTATGTGAAGATGGCAAATTTTGATGGTCCTATAAATTGTGTTTTATGCATATGGATTTATGTTGGTTTTTCTATTAATTTACATTTTTCTGAGTATATGCATTTGTGTGCTTGTTTGTATATATTTGCTTATAAATATGTGTGTGTGTGTGTGTGTGTGTGTGTGTGTGCATGTCTACAACTATGTGTGATTGTTAGTGAATTTCTGTGTGAAACTGGTAAAGGTTTTTGTCTAGAACTATATTTTTCTGTCATTGTTTTCATCTTTGAACATTACTCAACAGAGTTGTTAGCTATACAGGGTTGCTTTTAAAATATAGGTTTTTATGTGACAATTTCCTTATATATATATATATATATATATATATATATATAGAGAGAGAGAGAGAGAGAGAAGCTTTGAGTTTTTAATAAATGTACATTTCCCTGATCACATGTACATAAATATACACTGTCTTCTTTGTGAGGTATTAACTTGTCATTTGAATACATTAGGATTTGTGTTTATGGTGTTGAATATGTATGAACTTATGATTATGTGTGTATATGGTTATATATACATACCTACATATGGTAAGTTATATATATATATATAAAATGCTAAAAATATCGTTTAAGGTATGCTGTATTTATGGACAAAAGTGCTCAATATCAGGGATAGAGCATATGTAAATATAAAAGTGAAAATTGGGGTCAACACTGAGTGGTAACAGTCTGTTTCATGTTTGAATTCAATCTTCAGGCATGAAACATTGTTGCCACTTGGTGTTGACTTCATTGTTGACTACTTATATATAAATATACATATATATAAGAAGGAAGTGAAATAACAGGTAGATTAAAACCCACTATTCATGCGTTTACTTGAATAAAGAGATAAAGATGTCGTGAAAAGTTTTCCTTTTGTCTTTATTCATATATAACAAGAACTTTTCAGCATCTCCTCATATAAATGAGGAGATGCTGAAAATTTCTTGTCAGACTTCTTAAATATTATCATTCTCAGAGTAATGCCTTCATGGTGAGGTCTAAATATTTTTTGCATCTCTTCCACGTGTGTGTGTGTGTGTGTGTGTGTGTGTGTGTGTGTGTGTAATTTTATAGTAATTGTATGCAGTTATGTGTGAATATATATCAGTATACATATTAGCTAAATACATGCATATGCATTTATTCATATATAGGAATATATATAAATATGTTAAAATACATATGCTTGTATATATTTATATATACAAAAAATATGATATGTTTGTATAATATATATATATATATATAATGTGTGTGTGTGTGTGTATTTGTATATATTCATATATAGATGAAAACTGCACCACGAGATGTCCCAAGCATTGTGAGAAAAATTCGGTAGACGGAATCATTTGGATTTTGTTGGTGGTTTTGCTAGCAAGATTTTATAAGTTATCATGATAAAGGTTTAAGCATATTGGCCTCATTAAAACAAAAACAATTATTGATTATGCCATATCACATTCTTTTTCCAACAAACTGTTACTAATGTCTGCTCAGCATAGTTGCAATCTAAACCACAGGTGAGCTCTGTGGGTGTTGAATAAACACAAAATGCACCTGACCAAGTATCTACAACAGAAACTGGCTAGTCATCCTAACAGGAGGGTGTACTCAGAAAATGGGTAGTCAGCTACTATATATATAATTAGTTAATTAGTTGGTTTTTAGTTGGTCATAATTAAGTTAGACCAGTACACAGTTGTATTAAAAAATGTTCAATACAATTATATTGTAGAACTTTTAAATATTTTTAATTTTGAAACAAGTTATTTCACACTCTAGGTTTCTTATCTTTCAGTGTCTTCAGGCAATTTACAATAACTGAATTTTACTGTTTTTCAAACACTCATGTAACAAGGATCTTTTATGAACATGCAATTTTCAAAATTAGGATCATCCAATCATAGATGAAAATGTTCTAAGACCTTTAAGTAACTTCTCCTAATTTTGAAAATTGCACATATTAAATTAGTAGTATTGTATTTTTTAATTTTTTAATTTGGATCTGCATGAGATAGATTAGTACAAATGAGATTTTTTATAATCTTTTTATCCTGTTTGTAGTTATCATACATCTGGTTGCAATATCAGTCAGTTAAGTGCCATACGTGATACACACTTTGGGTGATCATATCTTGTAAGAGACATGACTAACTGGGCAAAAGATTATCCCGCAGTAGGTTGCCATTGCTTTCTATGGTAGATTGGTTTGCCAGCCAAGGCTATAGAACCCAACCTGTTCTATTATTTAACCCATAACTGGAGGGAAGAGATGGATTAATACCTTTCCCAAGGGTGTTTGTGTGTAAGTGAATGCAAGGAATTCAATAATTGCAATATATAAGTTTGATATAACACATCACTCAATAAGTGACCACCACTAATAAAAAAATCCATATGATCTTTATGAAGTACTAATCTTCAAATGGTACATGACAAAATTTAGGCTCAATCTATAAATTACAGTTATTTAAGTGAAGTTACTGTTGCAAATTTTCAAAACAATGGAAAAATTTGATGGAGAAAAAATACTATTCAAGCAAAGTAATGGCTTGATAAGTGTTATTTGGACTCTACTCTATCAGAAACAATGATTAAGAGAGGGTATGCTGACTTTAAATGGGGTTGTACAGACACAAATGATGCTGAATGCTCAGGTCATCCAAAATCAGCAGCTGTCCCAGAAAACACCAAGAAAATCCACAAACTCGTTTTGGACAATCATAAATTGAAGTTGTGTGAGATAGTAGAGGAGTTGAACATATCAGAAGGCAGTGTATTCACCGTTTTGCATGAACATTTGTCAATGAGAAAGCTGTGTTCAAAGTGGGTGCTGCGTTTGCTCAGTCAATCAAAAACAACAAAATGTTGATGATTCAAAATGTTATTTGCAACTGTTTCAGCACAACAAGGAGTTTTTGCATAATTATGTGACAATGGATGAAACATGGATGCACTACTTCACTCCGGAGTTAAATTGACAATCAGCTGAGTGTAAAGCAGCAAGTGAAAGTTGTCCAAAATGACCATTGATGCAAATATAAGCAGGCAAGGTTTTGACCTCAGTATTTTGGAATGCGCAAGGTATTTTGTTCATCGATTACCTTGAGAAAGGAAGAACCATCAATAGCGAATATTATATAGCATTATTGGTGCATTTGAAGGAAGAAATTGCCAAAAAATCAGCCACAAATGAAGAAGAAAAATGTGATCTTTCACTAAGACAACGCACTGAGTCACAAGTCAATTGCAACAATAACAAAACTACACAAATTGCACTTCGAATTGCTTACACATCCACCCTATTCTCTATATCTGGCCCCCAGCGATAACTAGCTGTTTGCATATCTCAAAAGAATGCACCAGGGAAAGAGATTTGGCTCCAATGAAGTAGTGATATCAAAAACTGAGGCATATTTTGAGGCCAAAGACAAATCATTCTACAAAAAAGGCAACAAATTATTAGAGAAGTGTTGGAATCAGGGTATCCCCCTAGAAGGAGACTATGTTGATAAATAAAGTTGAATTTTGCCTAAAAGTTGTTTTTTTTATTAGTTAGGCCCAGGTTTTATTGGATGATGTGTTATTTAGGGTCTTTTGTGAAAGTACCATATTGTGTTTGACATGTGTTGAGATTTTTGATATGTCTGATTTGTTCATCTACGATGTGGTTTGGGAAGTCCTTATGAATGCCAGTCTGCTTAATATTTTTTAGTTCAGAGTAAAAAATCTTGTGTAGGAGTTAATTTGTGTTTGGTTAATTAAATTGTGTATAAGTGCTATTTTATAGTAATTAGGACATTCACTCTTATAGTTGAGACTGTAATGAATGCGCAAGTGGAATTTTTAAACAACTAAAAATTTTCAAAAGTTTTTCAAAACAAACAAAGTTACTGGATGAAAAATCAAAAGTAATGTCCAGATGTAATCACACCTATAAATACATATTAGGATCATACAAACCTGGATGAAAGTGTTTTAAATCCTTAAGTAACTTCTCCCTAATTTTTGGTTGTTTAAAAAGCCTATACCTGCTTGAAAATATCAAGGAGCATATTTTCTTTATTACCTCTCAAATGTATGCCTACTAAACAAAATTCACACTGTTTAAAAATTTAAAACCCCAAAAAACTAGGTGTCTGCTTAAACATGTATCATATTCCCTAATCTCAGAGGAGTCTCTGAAGCAACTTCTTTTAATGAGCAAATTTTTCAACAAAGGTCATGGTTTTTATTTATTTTTTAAGTATCTGTTATTAAAATAAGGCCATTTTAATGATAGAATCATAAGCCAGTGAGTTAAATTAGCTAATTTTGGCCTCAGAATATGCTCTAATACCCATTTCATAGGCCTCAAAATTCCCCTGTAATTTGTCAAATTTCAAAATTTTCTTGGGGGTTGGCAGCACCTGAACCTTCAGGTGGGTTGAGTTCACCAGAACCTATTTATAGCTTACATTTTGGCAGTTGGATCTTTGAATTTATTGTTTCTAGTTGCGAAGGAGCGCCATATCTGTTCAAGTTTCAGGATCCCAAAAATGGAGGTCTGCCTTTGCACACTTGTGTACTCATGTCAGACTAAAGTAAATATAATAAATATCTATACACACATATACTATTATATATGTCTATCAATATGCACAGACATTTAAATATTACAGTACATCATCATGGATGTACATGTATACAATATATGTGATAATTTTAATGCAAAAGGTCAATGGTCATGAGTATATGCTTAATAGAAAAATTCCTTATATACTTATTTATACATATATTTATCAGATATTCCAACTCTGATGAGTAGTGCTAAGTGAAACTCTACAGTTGGCCAAGAAGAGATGTTACTTGAATATTTATTAGTTTGACTATTGTCACTCTAATAATCTATTAAGTAATTTCTTAATAAAAAGTCTGCTAAGCTAACAAGAGATTAAATTTTAGTAATTTTATATATTTGATAGTGTTATTTGCATTTACATACATACATATATGTATATAATAATGATATAAGTAATGGTTACAAATGGAAGTATATCCCACAGTTAGATGTTTACTTTAAAACATGCTCCATACAAAAGTAGAGCATAAATATATGGTAATTATTATTATTATGATTATTATTATTATTATTATAGCATATGGCAACTCAATAGCTATAAAGTTTCAGTGTTAAAACACCATCATCAGGCAGTCAAATGACATTAACTTTTTCTTAATATCTGTGCTGCTTATATTTATATATGGTCTGTCCCTGATATTGAGAAGCGTTCCTTAAAAAAAATCTCTCTGTGTGTGTATATATATATATAAGGATTCTTTCTTTATGCCTGTGTATATATTTGAAATTGCAAAATTGCTATAGTGTGTGTTTGTCTTGTATATCACCTGACTGACAGGCCTGTCTTCTGGTTAAGATAGACATATCCATTTGGCTTCTGTGGCTTGTTTGAGTGTAGATAAAAAGGCTAGGATCTCAAATGCAGATTTTCAAGGCAGACACTCTTCACTTGGAAGACTGACAAAACAAACTTTTCCTTTTCCTTTCCTTTTCCATATTGGAGTAGATAGATCTATCTATCGCCCGGTTCACACTCCACCCACATCTATTGAACAGGTTAAGAGGCTCATCCCTTGTTCCCTGTTTAGGATATGGTTTCCGGCTTTCTCTTTTCCAATCTTTTCACTATTACGTAGCCCCCTGCACATCAGTGGCATTACCGCCTTGCTTGGGGTGATACGATTAAAAAAAAAAAAAAATATATAGTGCTTGTATGTTCGGTTTGTGTATTTTGTAGAGACAACATTAATTTGTTTAAATGATATATAATCATTTATACGAATGAATGTGTAAACACAACATTCAGTAATGCAAATGATTCTGTATATATATATATATATATATATATATATATCCACATACATAAAATGAATGTACAAACACTATATGGTTCTGTGCATACATATGCATCAGCTGAGGTGTGTGTATATATATATATATATATATATATTCAACTGCAGACATCCTGTTTTGCTGTATCACAGTTCATCAGTACAGTTAGACATCAAATTGCTTCCTGCCAGGATTGAAAGCCCACTAATTTGACATCAGATTTTATATATATATATATATATATATATATATATATATTGATGAGCTGTAATACAGCGAAACAGATCTATCTGTGGATGACTATAGTATTTACACTTTCACACCCTGATTGAGCACTCTGGAAGAGTGGGAGACTTTGTAAACAGTAGCTACTCTGGCATATACGCATCGCTCATTCGATAATGAATTGGAGCACTCTAGCTATTGGGCGTGTTTATATGCACTATAAAGCCTGCTTTCTTCTACCGGATGCTCATGGCCAAGTGGTAGAATCGCCGACCGACACCGATTCGGTCGGGTTTCAATCCTGGGTTAGGAAGCGAACGGAGTCTAAGCCTTACTGATGAGCTGTAATACAGCGAAACAGATCTGTCTGTGGATGACTATAGTGTGTATATATATATATATATATATATATATATGTGTGTGTGTGTGTATGTGTGTGTGTTTGTGTGTAACATATTCATTTTTTTCCTATATTTGTTTATGCAGATTCAGTGTGTGTGTGTATCTATGCTTCTATATCTGTTTTTTGCCTGTCTAGTTTGGGTATTTATTTGTGTGTATATGTAAATGTTAATATATATTTATACCTCTGTATAAGATTATATATTCTGATGATAGTGTGCTTGTCTGTTAATGTACAGATCTGGTTGCTACAATATTTTTGTATGTTGTGTATGTGTGTGTATAAAGGCGACCATTGTCTCTTCTACCAGTCAATAGACTTCACATTGATGACAGCAAAAGCTGCCCTTGGCTCTTGTTTCATTCTTCTTCCATTTTCACTTTGTTCAATTCATCCACTTATGATGGCGATGAGTGCACTCCTGTCTCTATATAATGATGAAGCACAAACTGAAGATGTCAAATTACAGATATTAATAACAAATATTTTGTATTTTAATTTTTTTGACATTATTTGTACACACACACACACACCCACACAAACTATTATACAGACAGGTATATACTATTTGCATTACTGTCAGTTAGCTATCAGAGATAGTGTTTATAGATATGAACAGTGTGGACATAGGGATGTACGCTGCATGTTGGCTGCCAGTTTCATGCCTCAATGCAATCTTCAGACTAAGTAAATATAGACGGTGTAGACATTCATACATTCATACAACAAATTTTTGATGAAGTGGAAAATATTTTCATGTGATGCATTTCATCCCTTAGAACTTCATTGGACTAAAGTGATGGTTTTTCATTTTTCCGTATATATATATATATATATATATATATATATATATATATATATTTGTGTGTGTGTGTGAGTTGAATATATGAATCAAAATCTTACAAGATTAATAGAATAAGTAAAGAACAGATAAGAAAAAAGTGCCTTTAATCTAACATGCTTTACTTTAACAAGTTTCTTCAGAGATTTTTTTAAAGGCAAATGATTTAAAAAACTTTTTAAAAAATAAAAAAAATCATTTAAAAATCCACAGAGACAGTATGTCGATTGAAGTATGACTTCATTTATTGTCTTTTTATTACACATAGCACACACACTTAAACACACATAAGTTTTTCCTCTATATTTAAAATATTCATCCATTGCTTTATTACTCGTGACCCCTCTCTGACCAATGAATTTATTTAGGTTTCTGTTTATTTTATTTTATTTTTTGTTGGGGTATTGGTTTATTTATTTGTTTAGTTTAAAGTATTGACTTTGTCTAGAATATGTTGTCTGCATTGTATATAGTAACTTACATATAGATGTATTTTTCATGGAGGTATTTTACAATTCATTTGTTTTAATTTTTGATTTTGAAATAACAGTGAAATTTGTAAATAATTTTTACTTTGTGCTTCTTTTTATTTGTTCATGAGCGAATGAGATGGCCTTAAACAGCCTGAGTTTGATTATTTGATTATTTATTTATTTATTTATCTTTTATATCTATTTGTGTAAATTCACAATTATGTTTACTTTTTAAGGTTATGGAATTAGTCTATAGTTTTTTGAGTTTTTTTTTATATCAACTGGTTTATACCTTGGTTCTGAGTTAAGTTTTTCTAGTATTAGTTTACATATTTTAACTTGTTCACTTTTAACTGTGTTTATGAATCTGCATGTTGAAAGTGTTTAAAAGTTTTCTCTGTGGTCTTTTGTCATAATGAATGCTTGTGATTTAGTGATGCAATCTATTTAGTCATTAAGGTTTAATCATTAAAAGTTAAAATATAAATTCTTTAAAAGTTTGAAAAAAGAATTGCGTTACTGTTACAGGAAAAAAAGATTAAGCTAAAAATAAACGTTTTTTTTTTTTTTGCTTTTTGTTACTTCTTTTTTGTTTGATTTTTTGTTTGTTTTGCTGTTTTTTTCGTTTGCTATTTTTCTGTTATTTCTAATTCTATTCTAGTCTAATATTTGTGCTATCCTTGAGTAGTTTGTTATATTTCTTTGTGGTGGTGGTGGGGGGGGGGGGGCTTAGTTTATATAAAATTCTAGTTTTGTCTGCTGGGATAAATACATTAGGTATATTTCAATTATATCCATTTTTGTTTTTTTTCAAAGCATCTAAATGTTTATGAAATTTTATATTTCTAAGTTAAGTTTCTTTAGAATTTGCCTAGTTCCTTGTGTCGCATAGAATAAAATTAAAGTTAAAAATTCAATTATTTAAAAATCTGAAACAAAAATAGTTTTCCTGTTACTGAAAAAATAATCATTAAAATAAAAAAAATGATTACACTTTTTTACATTTTTGCTTTTTTTTAAAATTTTTTTGTTTGTTTTATTTTTTATAGTGCTTTTTACTTCTATTTTTGTTTGTTTTTCTTTTTTTCTTTTTGTTTACTTTTCCTTTTCTGTTTCCTTTTTGTTTGTTTGTTTTTTTTTCAGATGTTACTGCCAATATTAATATTTTAAATATTTAAATTGTAATTTTATATGGAAACTAACTACTATTGTATTATCACAATTTCATATATTTATTTGTACTTTTTTCTTTATTATTATTAGTTATTATTACTTTGCTGAAACTAAAATTTTACTGGAAATCTTACTATTTTGCACTGCCCACTGATATTATCTTGCAATTTTCACTGGAGATCAAATGACATTACACCAATATTCATGGTGGTTATATTTTGTTCATTTTTTTTAGAAAATTGAATATGTCTTCTAGTTTTGTATTAAATAAAATGTATTATGACAATAATTTATTTTTCCTTCATAAATGTATTGTTGGTAATATTTTTCTTCAAAACTATATATTTTTTAATAAAAGTCTATTTTTATGTATATATTTCTCTAAAAGTATTTTTATACTTTCATAGTGTTTTGACCCCAGTTTTTTTAGTGGTAACTATTTGCCCATAGCTGGGACCCTAACAGGTGCTACCACTCCGGGTCAGGGTGAACCTGGGAACAAAGCAATTAAGAGGTGGTTCCATGTTTCTCACAACCTCCCAGTCAGAGGCTTTGATGCCGGATACATTTTACTGTCATACCCAGGACTACGTGGTGGTTATAATAATACTGTTATCTATATCAGGCATGTGAAAGTGAGAGTCCCCTGAGGGCCACATGGTCACATATGTGCTGTCATGAGGGTCACACACAACAACTAATTGTGCACATTACAACCAACTGAAGTTATTTAATAAAATTCATCGTAGAATATTTTTGTTACTTAAATCTAGAAACATACAATGTGAATACTAATTTTTTATCAGGATTCATGTATATAAAGTAATGAAGTAGTAATAAGATCCCAAATAGGCATCTATGCTGATGACATTTACTCCTGTCTCAATAAGAAATATTTGACGGCTGACAAAGCAAACCTTGCTGCTGATCTTGAAAAGAACCTCCAATCTGCGGTGGACTAGGGTAAGAAATAGCTCGTAAATTTTAATACTTCCAAAACAAAGCTGCTATCTTTTAATCACCATAGACAATTTCTCCTACATAGATCACTGAAAGTAATACACTGTGCATCATTGGCCTCACTCTTTCAGCTGACCTCAAGTGGAACAACTACATTGAATCAATAGCTAAATCTACTTCTCGGAAGGTTGGGTCACTGTGTTGAGCCAGGAAGTTTTTCTTGTTTGAATCCATATTGCACATATACAAATCTACTATCTTCCTGTGTATTGAATACTGTTGTTATATCGGGTCAGGTGCTCCTGTTATTTATATTGGGGTTCTTGACAAAATCCAAAGAAAAATTTGCAATGTAATCAATCCTGATCTGGTAGCTTGATTCTGGTCACTTTTTCAGCAACGAGATGCGGCTATCTCTTCTACAAATATTTTCACAACTTCTGCTTGAATGAGCTTAGCTTCCTGGTGATTCCTCTACACTAATTTACTCAAGTTACTAGACTAGCAACTAGGTCCCACTATTTTACAGTTAAAACAGTCTAATGCAACCACCACCTTTACTCTATCACCTTCTTTTCTTGCACTTCCACCTGTTGAACTCCCTTCTATATACTTGCTTCCCTGATAGCTTCAATCTCCAAGAGTTTAAATGCAATGTCAGTTGCCATCTCTTATCTTCTTGACTCCCATCCTTTCTCTGACAATCCCTGTATCTTGTTTTTCTTCCTTTTTGCTCCACTCTTACATAATTCTCTTCACACCAGTATTCTCATCCTTCTTTTATCCAGTCTCCGACAGCCCTTTAAACCTGTTACTCTTTCTCTTCAATTTCCTCTTATGTAGCCTCCTGTACACCAGTGGCAATACTGCCTTGTTTAGGGTGAAATGATTATAAAAAAGTTTGATAAAAAAATAAAATTTTAAGCAATAACATATACTTGCAGTTTACAATGGCAACAAATACATTGTACAAAAATTAAAACAGTTCAACATTTATTTGCCAGTATTCAGTCAGTTTTAGTTTTTTATTCTGAGACTTGACACCTCTTTTTGCTGACAATTTTTGATAAGTCTGTGTGAAATATCTGTGCAGTTCTAACTTTGATCAGAGATAACAAATGTTGATCAGTTAGTCTTGTTCTATGAGAAGATTTTGTTGATTTCATGAAGGAGAATAACTGTTCACACAGCTCGATAAAACCAAACATCACCATAACCTTTGTTGTAAACTTTCTGAAGGTTTTAAACTTCTCAGAAAGGTATAAAAAGAGCCCAAGTATTCCTACTTCAAGATATTTTGCTCTGGGTGTAGAATCCAACTGCATTTCTAATAGTTCTGTCTGCAAGCTTTCTGTCTTTGCAACATCAAAAGTATATGGGGCTGAGAATAAAGCAAACTGATGTTCAAAAAATGAGAAATCACTAAATCTTTTCTGAAATTCCTTTGGCAATGTCAGGTACAGTCTCGATATTGGCAGTGTTTTTCAGCTCTTTGTATATAGAAATACGATGTGCATTGTGGTGCAGGATATGCATTGTGGTGCAGTGGATATCGACTCAGAACGACAAATCGGGAAGCCAAGTTCAAATTGCAGTTGACATTCCTCACATTCACTTACGTACAAATACCCTTGGGAAAGGTATTAATCCATTTCTTCTCTCCCGTTATGGGTTAAATAATAGAACAGATTGGGTTCTATAGCCTTGGCTGGCAGTCAGTCTACAGCAGAAAGCAATGGCAACCTACTGCAGGATAATTTTCTGCCCAGTCAGTTAAGTCTCTTTTGAGACATGATCACCCAAAGCGTGTATCATGTATGGCACTTAACTGACAAACACATAGAAAAATGAACTAAATTTTCAATTGATAAATGTTATTTCCATAAGCTTAGTTTTCTAATGAAGCCTTTGATTTCATTATACAACTGAGTGATAAGTTTGTTTTTATCTTGTACTTTCAAATTAAGATCAGTTAATTGTGTGGGAATATCCACTACAAAAACAGATCTTTAAGTCAATTTTGATCTTTTATTTCATTTGTGTTTTGATATTTCATTTCCAAAAACATAATTATCTCTTGTCTCAATAAACAGAATCTTTTCAACAATATGATATGACAGCCAGCCGACTTCTGTGCAGCATGAAACATCAGTGAACTGATTATCCATATCTTCCGACAACTGACTGAACAGAGGGTGGTTGAGAGCATGGCCTCTGATATAGTTCACTGTCTTTGTGACCAAGCTAAGTACATTATTAAAATCTTTGAACACAAATTTTGTTGATGAATACTACAGTGGAAATGATAAATCTGGATGTGAGTTTTCTTTGTGACTTAGCAGCCACTCCATTATCTTTGGCCGTCCATATTTCCAGCACTGTCAGTAGATAAGCATGCCAGTTTACTCAGATCAAAATTATACTCATGAAGAACCTGCTCAACTCTCTCAAAGATGTTCTGGCTTGTTGTCATGTTATGCATGGGGACCAGTTCGATCAGTTCTTCATAAATATTAAATTCAGTGTCACAGGCCCTGATGAATATTGCAAGCTGTGCTATTCCAATGATGTCAATAGTCTCGTTAATAGCAATAGAAAAATGTTCAAACCATGATCATACAGCCTTCAAATGTTGTTTCAAGTCACCTGACATTTCATCAGTCCACTCAGCAACATTGTTCCTGGTTAATGAAATGTTTTTGAATAAGTGTGCTTTCTCTCAACATACAATTTCAGCTGTTTTTACAAGGTATTCTGTTATGCAATCTTCTTCACTGTACAATTTCCCACTTAGGGCTATCAGTTGACTGAGTTCATACTTTGCTGTAACAGAAGTGGCATTCTGTTTTTTGTAAAAAAGTTCTGGTCCTGTGTCAAGTTAGCCTTCAATTCTTTGAGTTTTGCCTTCATATTTATCATAAGACAGATATCTATTTCATAATGGTTGTAATCTTTTGGCATGATGATGGAGTTATTGAAAAATTAAACTATGTATCTTTAATTCACCATTGTGCAAAAATACTATAATTTCCACTTTTCTTGAAACACTCACCCTTCTTCATTCAATTTCCTTCTCTCTTATATGGACGAGCAGTAGCCATTTTAGGGTTGAAGTAGTAGAAAAAAAAAACATTTCAAAATTGATGATGTGTAATCTGAAAAATTACTAGTACATTTAAACTACATCTAACAGTAAAATAAGATAAAGCAATTTTGATAATGCCTCTAAAACATTTTTGATTGACATTTCACCTTTAAAAGCAAAATCTTTTGAAATTTTGAAAGAAAGTTTTCTGTTTACAATTGTTAATGAGCTGCCATATTGTTTTCGTGGTGTGATGGCTGGTAACATGGCTACTAGAGAGAATTTGTTCCCACATTGTTTTCTCAGCCACCAAGAATATTGAATATTTGCTACAATTTTTTAAATAATAGTTTCATACTATACCAACTTAAAGTTTGTCAATAATAACATTTGAAATAGATTTAAGCAGTAAATACTATTCTTATTTGATATTCTATTAAAATAAATAAAAATGTAAAAACATGATTTATTTTCTTAAATACTGTAATTTGTAAATTATAAAAACTGCAATTTTGGCTGTTAAATGACCAAAGTAATATCCTTTTTGCAGACCACAGGTGTAAAGGGCTGCATGTTTGACATACCTAATCTAAATGGTTTAATTTTTTTCTCATGTGTCTAATTTTTGTAACCTGGATCTATGGCAATTCCAAATTATTTAAAGCTCTGATGTAGAAATAGGTGAACAGATGACATTGGTTTAATGCTTTAATATGTGGCGAAATTATCTTTCAAATGCTACATTATACATTTAATTTTTAAGGTTGTCTTTATTTGAATTTATCAATTATCTGTATATTTTTTGTTTTTCCAAATAGTATCGATGCATTAAATTTAATTTTAAACAAAGTAAACTAAATATAACATTTTTTTTAAATTTTTTAACAAGGTATTAAGAGATACGAAAATTTTATTAGAAAAGAGTGCTGAACTACTATGTAATATCAAACTTTCTGTATGACATTAAATGCTGAACAATTTCCTCAAAGATGAAGATTGAAACAAGAGAGATGAAGGATGTTGAGAATTCCATAAATTAATTGCTGTAATGGGGAAGTTTTAAGGAAAATAGGAACAAAAAATATTACTTATACTTAAAATCAGTAGGAGACATTTAAAATTTTTGGAACACATTATAAGGAATGGGGGCTTGGAGAATTTGCTACTCACAGGTAATTCTGAAAGCAGGAAAAACTAAAGGAAAATAAGTATGAACAAGCTTGTGTAAATGGATAGCTGTGCAGGAAGGGATAGGAAGTTGTGGAGAGCTATGATCGCTCACGTCTAAAGGGACATATACATAAAATGAAGATTTCATATAATTATAAATGTTTCTAAACTTTGTAAAAGATAAGATAAATTCAGCATCTGTTCAAGCAGTGCAAATGGATTTCATACACACATAATGAGGAAAAAGGGCTTGGAGAATTTGACATTAACAGGAATTACTGAAGTCAAGATGAGCTGAATGAAACAGTGAATAACATACCTAACATGGGGAGTTGTACAAAGACTGGGAGGGATAATTTACAACTACAAAGGATAAGAAGTTTTGAGAGTTGTGATTGCCCATGTCTTAATGAGATATGCATATAAAAGGAAGAATTCAAATAATTACAAACCAAATAAACAAAAGCAAACTATTGTATTTACAAATCAAATTCAGCAACTATCCAAGGAGTAGGGTGCTGGCCAAATAGACACATTGTTTATTTTCCTTACTTACCTATTGTAGGTTCAAATCCCAGAAGAGTCATTTAAGTTTACTTCTTAAAAATGTCACAAATCAGAAAGCATAACATTTTTATTTATTCATATTTTTTAATCAATTCACCCCAAGGATGGCAATAATATCACTAATACACAAGGGGCTACTGGGTGTGAAAGATTTCAGAAGGAATAGGAAACCTAATCCTAAACAAGAAACAACCCCTAATGTTCCAAAGACAGGGTAGGAGTGTGAACCAGATGATAAGCAATCTTATTTATTTCTATTAAATAGGAACAAGCAGAATATTTTCTGTTATTTTATTACTGAAAATCAAACATTCAAATACAGGAAAATAAATAATATTATAGATTATTTAAATTATATCATATTATTATGATTATTTTTTCCATTTTATTTTTGATAGATATTTTTGAATACTTTGACAAGTCCATTAATTCTCCTAAGAGATTGTAAATATTAAATTTAAATATTATATGAGCAATTTACTATTGGTTTAAAAAAACAAACAGAAAATCTGTTTGTATTACAATTTAAACATTGTACAACTTTTTTTTCTAGTGGAATGTTCCATTCTTTTTAGAGTTTGGCTAAAAGAACCTAACAAAGCAAACTTGACTACAAGACACACATGCTTCTATTGTTAATCAATATGAAGACCTGACAGTTCTTCATTTCATAAATGCTCACTTGTACATTATTTGAAATATTTTCAAAGAAATCTCATCATTTCTACAAAAAACAAAAACAATTTTCAAATTACTGCTTGTTTAAATTTCTGAGATGAGGAATTTTCATTTTTATTTATTGATCTATTCAGACTAATGTGCTCATGTTATATATTTAAAAAAAAATATGAATAAAACTACTAAATAAATACAGCAAGATTTGATAACTATGGTTTTATAATTTTTATATGGATTATAAAATGTTAGTGTATTATGTGCTAAATCCCTTCAGGATGTGGGCGATCATGGGTCTCAACAACTACCTATGCTTTGTAGCTCTTAGCAATGTTTGTCTTCTTACTATTCCTGTTTTGTCATCCATTTACACGAGCTTTCTTGATTTCAATATTACTTGTAAGTGTCAAATTCCCCAAGCCCTCTTTCAACATTATGTATTCCAGAAATGTCAACTGTTTCTTACTGATTTTCAGTCCAAGTATTTCTTTTTGCTTCCCATTTTCCTTAAAACTTCCTGATTATAGCAATGGTTCCATTTATGGTATTCTCAGCATTCTTCAAAAGAACTCCACCTCTGTTGCTTCAAGTCTCCTCTTCATGTGTGCATTAAATTCTAAAATCCGACTTGCCTCATTGTATGTCTCATAAATTTCAAATGTCTCTTTTTGATTCTAATTACAAGTATTCTTTCTATTTCCATTATCTTTAAAACTTCTGTGCTTATCACATACTTTGTTCATATTATTCTTAGTATCCTTCTGTAGAACTTCTGTTGCCTCAAGTTTCTTCTTCATCTGTGGTGAAATTGTCCTGCATTCACTGCTGTATAAGGAGGAGTGATCTTAAGTAGAAGCTTCTGTTATCCAAATGTGCCTAAAATGTTTTACATTAAAAACACTACCCAGATGTTTAAATTTCTATACTTGCTTAATTTTGGTATCTGCATTTTATGGCTTGCATTTTGGGGCATTCTACTTGCTGATGACCACTACTTCTTATAATTGTTAGTTCTTTCTTCCTGCTTTCCTTTGCAACCATTTTTAGGAGTTCTTGTAGTTTTCTTTCTGTCTCTGTTATCAGCATGGTGTCATTGCTATATCTTATGTTGCTAAGATTTTGCCCACAAATGAATTCTGTTCTCTTAAAGAATAAATAAATCCAGTAGTAATACAGATCTATTTTAAGTATTTATACTGCCTATTTTCACATCTTCTGCAGGGATTTTTATTTTTTAACAAAACATTTCATTACTCTGGTCTGTCAACTTGCTATACATCAGTATACCTTTGTAAATATCATATATCTATTATATATGAGTTAAAAGCTTTGTATATCACATCAGTGTGAAACTCAGGTTATGTCTAGGGCCATTCTTTTATAGAATATTTTGCTCTCTAAGCAATCTAGGCATAAAGCACTTTAGGGTTTTTTTCTTTTTCAGTATTGATGTTTTTGTTTGAGACTTTATCGGGATAAAAGTTTTAGGTTTTGGCAAGTTGTCCATTGATTCAATCAATGATTTTGATTTTTCTTATATATATATATATATATATATATATATATGTCAAATTGAATAAATTGCAAATATTGTGTCTGCTTAATTTTAATGAAATCCGTTCATACTCACGGATAATCTTGATAATATGAACGGATTTTATTAAAAATAAGCAGATACAATATTTGCAATTCATTTAATCTGACATGTCAAAAAGAACATTTGCTGCCTAAATAAACAAATATATATATATATATATATTATTTATTTATTTATGTGGGGTACTTATTTGAAAGCACTCAATATCAGTGATAGAGCTAACATATTCAGTTGGATTGGTGTGAGTTTGTGACCCCAGATTTCATGCCTTTGCGATCATCATATATATATATATATATATATATATATATATATATATAAAAGAAAGATGAAAATAGATGAATAAATGAAAATAAACCAAAATAAGTAATATGAATAACTAATAAAATAAGTAAATAATAAAAAAATTAACAAGCTACATATGCACAGAAAAACACAAGAAAACGTAGTAATAACAACCAACAGTAAAATAATCAATAATAAATAAAGAAAAATTTACTAACAATACCATAAATAGCCAAAAAACTGTATTTGGGCCCACCATTTTTTTCACTCAATAGCCACTAGAATAATTCAAAACATAACAACCATCCACCAGAATAACCATTAGAATAATTCAATAGACTACCCACAATGCATCACTGACTTGTATATATAAATAGTCAAGCAAAAAACAATGTACATGACTTGACAATGGCATTCAGCATTAAACAGACTGTCACGAATGAGTGTTGACTTCAATGTCATATATATATATATAAGAAAGAGAGTTATAGGATAATCAGTGAGATACCACTGAATGAGCTTGTGTATTGGATGACCATTGTTTTCACACTGAATATGCATCAATTTTTCTTGAATATTATACATTAGATATGAATGATTTGAAAAACTTTCAAGGATGATTCCGATTAATGTTTGGTACTGAGGCTTCAAATTTGGTCAATAATTTGTTGAAAGTGATCTATCTTCTGGAATGCCTTTTACATGCAGAATACTCAAGTTTTGAATCTTTGTCGACTGCAATCATAGAAAATTAGTGATTGACATTGCATAACTTAGAAATGTGAATATCTTGAAAAATGGCTATGTTGAAAGCTGGTAATTAATCAGAGATACCTTTCTACACATGCATGAACAGGCACTCTCCATGGGAGTTACTCAGTTGACAGAAAGACACATTGAGTACTCTTGTGTATTGTGTGACTTACAGTGAATATCATCAAGGTTTTCTTGAAACATGGACATTAAATGTCAATGATTAAAAAAAGCTTTCAGAGATGATTCAATGATTGAAGTTCACATTAAAGTTTGGTACTGCGTCTTCAAATTTGATTGGGAATCTGTTGAAAGTGATTTGCACTGTAGAAGTCCTTCAATAAGCAGAACACCTGAAAATTTTTGGGTCCATGTGATTGCAATCAAAGGTACTCAGTAAATGACATTACATGAACTAGAAGAATGTCTGGGGATTTCACGGACTCTCTGAAGAGTTGTATATGGTGACTTCCCATTGTTCATGTCTTGTGCAGGGATTTTGATAAAAAGATATTGCAACACTCAAGTCCATTAGCCTTCTATTATCTAGATGTGATGTTCTTTGTGACTTTTTGTTTTTTTCTAAAGCTAAAATCATCACTGTAAGGTAAAATCTTTACAACTTTGATGCAGTTGATGTCAATCCTAAAAAGGAGAGTTTGAAAAGTGTGAAGTACTTTGAAGAAATTTAAGTGCCATTTCCCTAGTTAAGCTAATTTATAATTAACATTAAATGTCATGATCATTTCCAAACAGATGTTGTATATTAATCTATTTTGGACAAGTTTCATTCCAGCTGTTGTATTCTGTGAGTTTTCTTTTATCAAATTTTAATAACCTTTTGAAAATTTCAAACTAAACCTTTCTTCATTATACAGGGATAGATTGTTCTCATTTTATTGTCCATGTTAGGGAATAAATTCTTCCTAGTTAATTTGTTATTATGTGTTATGCATTGAAACACATTTATTTTTCTTGCTTGATCAAGGGATTTAATTCCCTAGGCTGTAATTCCTGTAAGCTAATTAGGTAGTAAAACTCTACAGTGTTATAACTGTTTGCTTTTGCCTCATGAAAATGATATTATTAAAACAAATTAAATAAAAAGAGCTAAGATATTTTATTTTTTTCTACTAATGTTCACTCAATACAAGACCCAAGAGCCTCTCAAGGTAGAGGGTTACTGTGTGGAGTTGTATTAGCATATGTAAAGACAAGCATTAGTAGTATAGAGTTGAAGTAGACTTTAGAAGGAACTGGAAACCAAATCTTAAACAGAAGACAAAGGATAGACCTCTACTCCTGTTTGAAAAATATCCAACTATAGAAAGCAGAATTAGAACAATCTTTATCTAATGATTAAATAAAAGGTTTGGTTTGAAATTTTCAGGCTATCAAATCTGACATCTTCTGTATACTGTGACCATTCAGGACATTAGTGATCATGTCTCTCTATAATTTCTTGTCCTTTGCAGCTCTTAGTAAATTTTGTCTTTTTGCTATCTCTTGTAAACTCTGTTCAGCCAACCATTTATACAAGCTTGGTAAGTTATGCACTGCTTTCCTATATTGCCTCCAATATTTCCTGTGAATATCAAATGGCCTAAGTCTTCTATGTACCCTAGAAATTTTTAACTCATTGATCACATGATCTATGTTCAACATCCTTCTGTAGAACCAGATCTCTGTTTCTTCAAGCTTCTTCGTCTGTGAGAAGATCGTCCAGCATTCACTTCCATAAAGGAGGTCCAATGTTACATAACAGTTTGGGTCTCATTTGTTTGTAATGAAATGTTACTGTTTTTTAAAACTTTGCTTAGCTTTTAGAGATCTTCTTTTGCTATCAAAATGCACTTTCAGATTTTGATTTCGCACTTTCTATCCTCTGTTAAAACACTTCCCAGGACTGACATTGTGATTGTAACAAAAAGATGATGCTACTAGGCCAAATGATTTAATGTATAATAATATTATTTTGGATTAGCTTCTAAGAGTATTAAATTTATACAAAGTGTGAAGAAAAATGTATTTTAAAGTCAAAATCAATTTTTAAATAAACAAAATGTGCCAAAATCAGAGCTCACTGGTATCATGCAGAAAAATTAGCTCCATTTTTTTAACCAAGAACAAATTTACAAAATTAAATACAATTAACTGAACCGAAAATTAGATCATCTAATGAATGATGTAGATTAGAACACCTCATATTAATAAACAATAATTATGTGCATGGGACTCTTTGATAATGTTTCCAAAGAACATCAGATAAAAGTAGTTTCTTATGCCCTGAAACAACACTTTCTTTTTTTTGTTCTTTTTGTTTTACCATATTAGAAAAGATTGGCTTTAAAGCCAATCTACTCTGTCTGGATTATAGTTAAAAAAAAATGAAGACCATCATTGTTAGGTAAAATTAAACTTCATCAAGGAAAAAGGCGTGTTAAAATATGCATTCTACATGAAGTGTAAAACAAGTCAATTACTATTCATTCTCATAATCTAAAGCAGTCACTCTGTCATCAGTTTCATTTAACAATCACAAAACTGGCTTCTTTACACTGCTGAGTCTTCCTTCCATTTTATTAAAATGTACAAACCTCATAAAGGAAAGAACTTGCATATTAGACGCTAAAGTCTCCTCTTGGTGACAGCGTCTGAAAGTGAATCTGATAATCTAAAAGTAGCAATTTTGTTTCCATCTTTGTATCACTTAAAATTTCATTAATATGATCTCAGTGTGGGCATATTTAATATTATGGTGTATGTAATTTTAATTAAGGACAGTGTATTACTATTTATTGATTATATTTATTAATAATTGATGACTGAATCTTTATTTAGAATCATTAGCCCATAATTAATAAATCAATAAATTGTTTGCTTATGACTGTTTATTGGTTACTAATAATTGCATTCAACACGTCTTTCTGGTAGGCATTTTGTATCATTTTGATCATATTTTTGGCTTAATGCACTGTCCAATCAGTTATTTACATTGTGGATGTAAAAACACATACAGACATATACACACAATGATACACACACACACACACACATGTACAGGGTGCATCAGAAATGCCTCCAACATAATGGTAAGACATTAGATAAAGACACCATTGTCACTAATGATTTACCATTATGTAGGAGGTAGTTTTTCTACACCCTATACACACACACACATACACACACATACTTATATATATATATATATATATATATATATATATATATATATATACTGGGTGTAATTCACTCTGCCAGAAATTTAGAAATGGCATTTTGTATTGCTTGGTATTTACATCAGAAGCTCCAATACAAACATTTCAGGGAGTTAGTGTATCAATCTGAGGACAGTGCAGAGGATTCAGAAAGAGTTGGATGAGTCTAGTGGTGATTTTGAAGGTACAGTAATTAGGAAAACTCCCTCTTGTAATTCTAATAAGAAAAAACTTTATTTGTGAGGGCCACAAGCTCAACATGGAGGCCTACATCAAGTGGTTGGCAAAGCTAGTGCTTCCCTATGTCAAGAGGGTGGCTGTTATAAGGCTCTATGTCTGGTAACAGGACTCAGCACCATGCCACACAAGCAGAAGTCAGACATAGCTGTCATTTTCTGAAACCACATCACTCCTTATAACTGGCCACTTAACTCCTTAGATTGCAACTCCTTTGATTATTATGTGTCGGGCAAGAGACCCAAAAAATCTCCTTGTAATACCAAAGATGAACTGAAGGCAAGGATTATGTTAGCATTCACTAACTTAAACAAGGAAACCGTCCAGAAGAGATGCATCAGATTCTGTAGTTGTTTGGAGGCCATAGTTGAAGCCAATGGTGGTTTTATTGAATAAATTTAACCTTTAGTATTTTAAAGCATTTTTGTGTAATTTTGGTAAATATATCTGATATGATAAATATATAATTGAGATGTCAATGTTATTTTCATTTTTCTGTAATTTGAACAACAATTTATCCATCCCACTCTGTATATCTGTATATATAATATTTGTGGTGTTTACATAATACTGTCAATTCATTTTTATGGTTTAGTGGTACTTTATTTTTAGGGAACGTTATAATTTTCAGCTTTTCATTCAGGCACAGAGAACAGATGTATATAATGATTTACAGATTCTTGTTTTTTCCAGAATTTTCCATTTTAATTTGGGGGTTTTATTTGTATCTGCCAAAAATCTGTAAAAAGGGATGTTTGGTTTTGGTATGCATTATTTTTAAGAAAATACCACCTCTGCTTAAAAGTGTTTTTAGTAGATTCAATGTAAACCTTTTTAGTAGTTGGATTTTCATTTGATGATATATCACATTGGTAAACAATAAAATTTGTCAGTCACCTATTTTCCAGTAGGCAATTGTTAGGAATTTTGACAATTAGATAAATTTGTATTATTGTTATTTTCATTATTTGGATAATTATTGTTACTTTGATTTACATGCTGATTTAAGATTTTATTTTAATAATGTTTTTCTAGATTATTTGTACAACTATAACCAAAATTAAGGGTATTTTTACTAAAAATTTTACTTAGAAGGTTATTATTAGGGAAATGTTTCTTAATTAAATTAAGGAACTTCAGCCCTTAGTGCTAATCATTTGGTTAAATGGGGTTGTATGCCAAATGATTTTTCTATTTTTATTTTTTTTCCTGTTATAGTCATATTTGTTTATGTATTTGATATCATGGTTTCTATAGCTACTATTCTTAAGGGCATTATTATAAAAATTGCTATGTTTATGAAATATGTCTTCACAAGAAGAGTTTTTACTAATTCTATGTTCTATGGAAAAGTCTACATGTTTAATTATACTTGGGGTTATTAGACTTTGGTTGAATGTATAATGGATATTCGTTACGTTTTATGTTTGGTTGGTAAGTATTATTTACTAAGTCCACTGTTACATTAAGGAAGTTTACTAATTTTAAATTAATGCTGATTATTACTTCTAAGGCCATCGTCTCTATATAACCCTATGTCATGGGTATTAATGTTATTGTGTGTGGTGATGTTATATAAAGCAAATAAACTAATGCAGCTGGAAGACTCTGCAGAGTCTAACACACCAATTGGTGACCAGAATTATTTTTTATCCATTGTTCTGGTTGTGATATATATATATATATATATATATATATATAAAGAAAGAGAGAGATGTGTGTATGAAAGAATATGATGCATAATATATATATCAGACCAATGGTAATTGAAAGATCAAATGGAAAACACCTGTATCATGTGTTTTGTACTTCTAAACAATTTCTTCAAGCTAAATAGTGAATACATTAAACAACATCAAATGTATGATCAAATTTATTCCTGAAACCAAAAACAAACAATAGTCCAAGAATAATTTCCACATTTGTGTCTGCTCTGACATGTGACTTTCTATCTCTTCTGATTATAATTACCTTGATGAAAACATTTGACATATTATTGAGAGGGACAAGCACCCCCAACTCACAGTGGCCCATATTATCAAAGACTTAGTAAAATGTAGAGCATTGTGGATGTTATAGCCAACATAAATGAGAACCACACACATACGCGCACATACACACACACACTCACATATATAGATATATAGATTTTCGCTTCCAGCATGCACGAACGTGTTCGCGAATCCTCCACACAAACAAAATAACCGACTACTACTATCATTCGTCCGCGAACTGCCCATTACAACAAACACTATTTTCATCTTTAATAATGGCTGATGTAAGCCAAAAGCTCAGAAAGGATTAAATAAAGACATGTATCAATATTGTGATTTTCTTTCCTCTTTCAACAATAATGCTATTAAGCTTATCAGACAATATGAAAAATATTTACATAAAATAAATCGACAAAACTTGTCTATATTATTTAATGAAACATACATCAATATATAGCTATATATATACATACTTTAATGCCCCTCCCCCTAATTTAAAAAGAACATAATTCTTTAAGGTGAAAATACTTTGAAAACTTAATAATAACATTATTACCAACTATAAACACACGCCTAAAACATTATATTACATCACCATCTTTCTTTAAATTCATTCTTAAAGAATCTAACTTAGATCTAGCTAATACAAAAAATGTGTGCTTAAAAAGATCAGCTCCAGGTTAAAATGAAGTGCTACCCAGCTGTGTTGGTTGACTGCACAAACATGAAGACATTAGAACTCCCATTATGCAAACACACATACACAAGTACAAATACATATTACCATCCAATGCCCATTTAGACATACAAGAATCTTCACAAACTTATACATGCAGAATTATCGATGGTTTTAATGCAGATTTGTTATAATCATTTCACCCCAAGCAAGGCAGAGTTGCCACTGGTGTGCATAGGTTACAGTGAGAGAAAAAAACAGAGTACAGGGATTTCCAAGAAAAGGATAAGAAATGGATGGGACTTAGATATTAAAGCAGCTATCAAGGAAGCAAGTATATAGAAAGAAGTTCTACTGATGGGAAGTGCAAGAAAAGAAACTGTAAGAGTAGAGGTGGCAGTTACATTTAACTATTTTGATGCCAATCTAGTAGTATGAGTAAATTCATCTGGTTTGGACAGTGAAAATATTTGTAGAAAAGATAGAGGGAAGCCATATCACACTGGTGAGAAAGTGACTGAAGATATTGCAGATCCTCCTTTGGATTTTGTTGTGAACCTCAAGTTCAATAGCTAGAGCACCTGACCAGATATGGCAATAGTATTCAATGCACAAACAAATAGTAGATTTATGAAACATGATACATGACTGACCAATGAGAACTGACCTAAACAAAATTGAGAATTCTAAAGTTTTTTTATTTGTTTTCTCTCTATCTCTGACGAAGTTTTCATAAAAAGGAAAACATATTAGAATGATATATGTTTTTTATTTGTTTGTTATTTTATTATCCCATTAGATTTTAATTCATATTTGATCTGCATTTGAACTTTAACACTGATATATATATATATATATATATATATATATATATATATATATATCGCTCATTCAGTGAAATGAATTAGAGCGCTCTAACTATTGGGCGCGTATAATCATATGCGCTAAAAAGTCTGCCTACTTCCACCGAACGCCCATAGCCCAGGGGTAGAGTCGCCGACTGACGCCATTTCGGTCGAGTTTCAATCCTGGGTAAAAAAAGCAATCGGAGTCTAACCGTACTGATGAGCTGTGATACAGCAAAACAGATCTGTCTGCGGATGACAATATATATATATATTTTTAATATTTTGCTGGAAAAGTGTTCAATAACAGAAATGGAGCATTTTTAGTACGAATGGTGTGGTTTTTGGGTTTGATTTTTGTTTAATGGCATATCAACCTCTGTGGGTTATTTAATGCCGAAAGGTGGAGTTTAAAGATATTTTTTTAATGTTCGGTTTAGTAAGAAAGTTGATTTAGTCAGATTTTGACGAAAAAAATTTATTTTTGTTTTAGAAAACTGAAGATGTCTTCTAGTTTCGTATTCAAAAATGTATTGCTGGTAATAATATTTTTCCCTTCAAAAATGTGTAATGGTAATAACTTTTCAAAAAAGTAATGTTGGTAATATTTTTCATTCAAAAGTGTATATTTATCTATCAAAGTATTTTTATATATATATTATATTTCTATAAAATTATTTTTATACTTTTATAGTGTTTTGACCCCAGTTTGAGGTTAGCTATTTACCCATAGCTGGGACCCTAACAGGTGCTACCACTCCAGGTCAGAGTGGACCTGGGAACAACAGCAATTAAGAGGTGGTTCCATGCTCCTCACAACCTCCCAATCAGAGGCCTTGCTGCTGGATGCAGTTTACCGTCATACCCAGGACCGAATGGTGTGGACATAGTTCTCATCACTGCATGATGATCCTCTAAGGTTTAAAACTGTGTCAGTGACCATGTAGTGTTGATTTCTAAATCCACACTCAAGCATATGTGAGATGTGACTATTAACTTATTCTGTTAACTGTTGTGTAAGGAGTAAAGATATATTATTCTTGAATCTATTCAACTATTTGATGTGTATCAAAACAAAAAAATATTATTACTGAAAACTGTGGATTTATTTGACTACTTGATGTGTAGAGAATAAAGGAATATTAAACCCTGAAAAATAATCTCAATTTGATTTTAGATGCAATTCAATCACCAGAGGGGAAAAAAAAATACAAGCACTATTCTGGAGTCTTATCTCTTATATTGTGGTAAAAAGAACTACTGACTTTTACTTATACATTTTAATGAAATTCTTTCTATTTGTCATTACAAACAGTTGAATTTAAAAATTCATGAAACATGAATGGTAGAGTAACACCCAGTATCAGATAAGTGTCTTATTGATCTTACGTCTGGTATCACATACTCTTTCAAAACTTTTTTTTTTTTGCTATATAAAATTGTTTACAAAATGTTCATCTTGTGTTTGTTGCTCGTTGACACCTGCTTGTGCATTCCTATCTGAGTGAACCAATCTTTTTTTTTTTGTTTTTTTTTTTAATCTTGGTGTTCATATCTCTATATATTGCAAATTCATAACTATATATATATATATATATATATATATATATATACAAACACTAACCTTTAGCACACAACAACATTAATTGATGGCCTTAATTAAAACGTGAAAGATTAGACTCAATTTTACTTTTTTGTTAAGGTTTCGTCTTGGGTTTTTTTTCTTTCAAATACAGCTTATGCTTTGTGTCTTTTTTTATTCCCCTTTACCCATTTGGTAGTACCTTTTGGGTTTGACGACTTACGTTACTGATTTGTTAGCAGTAGGTTTTTCTGATTTTGGTCATGATTAGTGCTGCTGTTTTGTTGGTACGTTTTGTAATATATATATATATATTACATTAAAATTATTTTTAATAGACACCAATATTTTAGTAGGCACTGTGCTTGTCTTAGATACTTTTTTATTTCATCTACTGGCATGAATATTTAAGAAATCTCAAAGAAAATGTGCTCTCATGCTCTCTGCCAGGGATCAAACCTGAATCTTCCTTTACAGGAGAACTTGTTGAGATGTGATGTGCTTTAACCTCTTGGCTTCAAGGAGTGTAGTCATTAAGCAAGTTTCTAAGAGCAATTTTTCTTTAATAATATTTCTCAGATGTTCAGTTAGGCTAATGATTTGTGTGTGCATGTGTGTGTGTGTGTGTGTGTGTGTATATATATATATATATATATATATATATAGGAAAAACTACTAAAAAGTTGTAAGTTTTTTGTTTTTTTTTTTGTTTCTGATGAAGGACCGAGGATGGTCTGAAATATAAAATATAATAATAGAAATAAACAAATACTGTCAAAAAAATACATTTTTAAACTTACAACTTTTTAGTAGTTTTTACTATACATATTAAGACAGTATACGTGGATCATCACTATGTTATATATATATATATATATATATATATATATAAATTGTTTGAACATTATTTTTTATCAATACTCGTATTTAAGTAGATATTCTGTTTATTTTTAATTAAACAGTATTATATATATATATATATATATCTACCAGCCTGATTATTTACAATAAATTGTTATTATGAAAATGTGTGCCATTCAGCAGGATTCGAACCTGCAACCCCTATTTACATAGGGGAAGCTACCATTTGATCTGGCAATGTCTTAGACCTCTTGATCACGAATAGCCTCCAGTCTAAACGAGGTTTTAATCAAGCCTATATAACACAATTTTCGATTCATTGCAAACAACCATATCTGCTCTGAAATGTATCGTAATGTCAACATGTTAAGAAAATTAACGAATTTTAATTTTTAATTTCGTTAAAATTCGTTAATTTCCGTAATATATATATATATATAAAAGCTGAGGATATGCATCAAAATCTGACAAAATGAATAGAATAAGTAAAGAACAGGTAGGAATAAGTGTCTTTAATCTAATATGTTTCACTTTAACAAGCTTCTTCATAGATTTTTTAAAGACAAATGATTGAAAATAAATTTATAAATAAATTTATTTATAAAAAGTTTGCTTAATATTTGTATACATTATTTTGCTAGAATTTTAAAAGAAAATGTATTTTGTTTTATCATTCACACACATACTAACTTTACTGACTCATAAACACACACATTCCTACATGATTCTCTCATACACAAACATTTATACATGATTCTCAGATTTTATTTTAAAAAAAATTGTACATTGCTTGATATTTGTATACATTATTTTGCTACAATTTTGAACTAAAATATATTTTGTTTTGTCATTCACATGCATATTAACATTACTGACATATAAACACTTAATTTATCTACAGTTTATATGCACTTGACACATTCATTAATTTTGCATACATACACTTTCAAAATAAAAACCTATTGTTTTATATTACGCATGGCACACACATATTAACAGACATAAGTTTTTCTTTTTTTAAGTTTTTCTTCACATTTAAAAATATTCATCTATTGCTTAATTACATGTGACATCTGACCAATGAAATCAAACCTCAATCAATATACTGTCTCTGTGAAATTTTTAAAAATATGTACACATACACACACACAGCACCACCACTACCACCATCTATACCAAAGTAAAATCTTGTACTACCTATTCTTTAAAAATAATATTGTAGAGATGTTTGAGATTCATAATAAATGTTATATTGTCAATGAGAAAATGATTTTGAATTATTTTACAATTTTTCCTTTGGTTCAACCAGAAAAAAGCAAAATAGAATATTGAAAAGTCATTGAACTATAAGGATTAATGGTAATTATTAATTCCAATTGAAGGAGACAGTTTAGGCCGGTTTATTGGTTAAAAGCTTGATATAACCACCTGTATGTTTTTGTTGATGTTTTATGATTTTTATAAACTTAAGATTATCCTGTTTAAAAAAGAAAAGCAAGAAAACATTATTTCTGATTCAGTTAGAATGATTCAAGCAAATAAAAATGTGCCCCAAACTGATCTAGATCACCCCACTTTACTGAACCAGATTCAAGATTTACATTTACAATTAAAATGAGTTTTAAAATTGATTGTATTTGTGCTTTTTCCCCCCCATTTAATGAGAGAAATTTAAATTTTGGATTAATTAGTGTGCAAAATTGAGTCTAATCTTTCACGTTTTAATTAAGGCTATCAATTAATGTTGTTGTGTGCTAAAGGTTAGAAAGGTTTGTTTGAATTATGTTTAGTGATACAAATGAGTTCAATTCCAAGAATTCTCAAATGTTAGTGACTCATAGTTAAAAATGCTTTATTTTCTATTCTTTCAATTATTTAATATTTATGTGTGTGTGTGTGTGTGTGTGTGTATATATATTCTCAGGCAGAGTGTATCTGTAGGAGAGATAAAATGAATAAAAGTAGACAAGAGGAAAGACTGTACTTAGCTGACACGTTTTGTCCTCTGAAGAACTTTGTCAAGGAAGAATACAGTTTTCCTCTTGTCTATTTTTATTCATATATATATATATATATATATATATATATATATATATATAGAATGTAAACATAAATATGTTATAATATCACTACAAAAGTAACCATTTTGTTTTGACACTATCTGTGTCTTGATAAAATAAATATTAATAGCTCTACTTTGTATTGAGCACTTTTTTTAAAAATAGTGTTTCTTTGGATACGGAATATTATTCCATCCATACCTACCTTATACTTGGATATATATATATATATATATATATATATATATATATATATATATATATATGGGAGTTGAGGGGTTTATTTTTAATCTATTCCTATTATTCTAAAAGTCATTTTGTGGATATACATGTATGTTTTGTTTTGTTTTGTTTTTGTTTTTTTATTTATTTTAAATCATGTGAATTATGTCTATTGGTCTGTACATTTGAGGAACCTATATTTAGATAAAGTTCTTTGTTTAAGATTTCTTTATTTGCTTGTTAGTGGTTTCAGCTATTTTTCTTGTTTCTACAGAGAATTTTATCACAATTTGTCCAATGTCTTCTGAGCATTTTTTGTTTACATAAGCCATTAAAAAAGATTTATATTTTTATTTTGAGAGGATTGTATCTATGTGTTCAGGATAACAATGTATAACGTTTTATATATCAAGAACAATTTTGAAGGAAACATGTATGACAAAAGGAAAATGTCTTTGTGCAACATTTTTTTGTCATTTAGGATTTTATCTGACTAAATTTGTTTATTTTGATGTGAACACAAATGAGAAACACTTGGAATGTTAAATTGAATGTTAAATTAAAAATAATGTTTTTATGCCTGTTTCGGGATTATAATCTAGTTAATTTCTTTTTCTTTTTATCATTTTTGTTATTAAATATCCCACATTGTGGTAACAGAAAATCTTCTAAGAATGGTGAAATGTAAGAACCTGAACGCAAATTTACTGTGAATGAACTAGCAATTAAAGCAGTTTCGAAACATTTTTGTCATATTGAATTGTTTTTTTCTTATCTATGTACTAGGATGTGCATCATGGTACAGTGGATATCGGATCGGAACAACAAATCGGGAAGCTGAGTTCGAATTTCAGTTGAATTCATTGCATTCACTTATGCGCAAATACCCTTGGGAAAGGTATTAATCCATCTATTCCTTCCAGTTATGGGTTAAATAACAGGACAGACTGGGTCCTATAGCCTTGGTTGGCGACCAGTCTACCACAGAAAGCAACGGCAACTGACTGCGAAATAATCCTCTGCCCAGTCAGTCATGTCTCTTTCGAGACATGATCACCCAAGCGTGTTTCACGTATGGTACTTAACTGACTGACTGAGTGACTAGCTGTATAGCCTGGCGTTGCTTGGGGATTTTTAGTGGTTATGTTGAAAGGGTAAGGTCAAGTGCTTATTCAAAAAGCCCCACCATGAGGTTGCCATGACGCATAAGTTGAAAAAAATGCAAAGTGAGTATTGGTTATTTTTGTTGTATTTGTAAAACGAGATTTATGCTTGGTTAGTTTTGCCAATAAACAGGAATGGTGTATGTACAATTGGAAGAATGGGGGCAGGCATTACGGGATCCTGTAATATGATGCAATGATGTTGTGATGCAGAAGTGGATGCATTGTCCCTGTGACATTGGAGGGGTTACCACCTTGGAGAAAACATGAAATTGTTATGGCATATGATAAGGTAGATGTTACAAAAATACCCGATTTTTGTTGAAATACAACTAAGTGTTTCAGAGAACTAAATGATCACAAAAAGCAACATTTTTCATTAATTTTTGCTTTACCCTGTGTGTTAATTGAAATTTTTGTTTGCATATCAAAGTATCAGATCTTGATCTACCAGTGACTTGATTTTGGTTGAGTTTGAGTGAAGCTTCTTGGAGAAATGTATAAAAGTGTGCAAAAGACCACCTAAAATTATGTTTGTCATCAATTTCTGATGAACCCTGTACATTGATTGAAAAAAATTTTCTGTATATCAAAGGTTTGGATCTTGATCTACAAGTTACCTGATTTTGGTTGAATTCACATAAGGCGTCTTGGAGGAGGAGAGCTTGTAAATTCTAAGTGTTCCACAATTTTTGCTGACTCCAGAGACTTTCTCATCATCAGGATGTGGCTTCCCTCTGTCTCTTCTATAAATATTTTCATGGCTTCTCCTCTGATGAACTTGGGTTGCTGGTGCCCCCTCCACAAGAATTTAGTTGGGCAACCAGACTGGCAACAAGGTCTCATCTTTTTACAGTTAGATCAACCAAATGCTCGAGACAATTCTATTCCAGCAGTTTTTTTTCTCGTGCTTCCCGGCTGTGGAACTCTCTTCCATATACTTGCTTTCCTGATGGCTATAAGTAGTGTTAATACTTTGCTTGAGGTGAAATGATTAAAAAAAAAACCCTGTAACTCGATTTGAAAAATTTTTGTGTACATCAAAGGTTCATGTCATGATCGACAAGTGACCCAATTTTGGTTGAAATCAGACCGAGGATTTTGTAAGAGTAGGATTCATTACAATGGAGACACACAAACTCACACACACACACACATGCAGACAGACATATCCATTTTCATATATATTGATATGCATTGTGTGTGTGTGTTTTTTTTTTCATCATTTTGTAATTATTTACACTATTTACATTCTAAATGTTGTCCTCCTCATCGTTGTTGTTACCACAACCCTGTTGTACCCTCTGATATTCATCAAATGTATGTATATCAATCCAGGTAACCTCTACGGAATTAAAAACTTAACCATTCATTTAATCTATGGGAGTGGAATGTTCTTGTTTCCTTGTTCATAACTAGAGATATCTTGCCTCATTCTTTTTATTATTGCTTGCCCACTTGCATTGAGGCCAAGTATACACTGCTTGGTTCAGGGACTGAACTTTGGGAATACATTTCTGATTGCAAACTTCTTTCATAAAATAGGGAAACTTATTGAATTCAGAGATAAAGTAAGTTATTTTTAAAAGTTTAGCCTCAGTGTTAAGTGGTGCTTTATTATTCCTTTTTTTTTATAGTTTTCTTAATTTCCTCATCAGTCAGTTTGTTATTGTTTATGTTTGGAGATGGTCTTTGTAGTGATTGGATCTATATTAGTATATGTTTTATTTTTGCATGCATCTTTAGTTTAGTGTGGTCAGAATTAAAATGTGATTCAATGTTTTTTTGAGTTTTTTTGTGGGTTTTTTTTTTTTTTTTTGTGAAACCAGGACAGTTACTCTTTGGTAACTTTGATTGTATAGTACAGCTCTATTGTGTTGAATACACCGGTTCCCGTCCGATCACCGAAGTTAAGCAACATTGAACCTGGTCAGTACTTAAATGGATGACCATTTGGGAATACCAGGTGCTGTAAGCATAAGGACCAAGAATGGTCCACCAATCCTCCAGTTTGTTACAGAAACAGCAACAAAAAAGTTGCTGCTCTATGCACCATCTGGGTATGATGGATTGATGATGATGATGATGATGAACTTTGATTGTAGGATATTATTGTGATTTTTCACTTTTCTCTGCATTTTAGCACACTGTCTATACTGTTTGGCTTCATTTATTTCATTTCCAATTTTCTCAGGACATTGGTTTCTCAATGAATTAACTATTTTTAAAAATTTTATTTGTTAATTGTTTAGTAATTTCCTATCCACTTTTTCTGTTTTGTTTCTTTCTTTCTTGTATCAACTTTTCAATTTGGGATTGTTGTCACATGTGTGTATCTTTATTCTTCTATATATATTTCAAATGATCTCCCGTGCTTCAGCTAATGAATATATAACATTAATTGATCCTCTGATTTGATCAAAATTTATTGACATCAATTTTTGTTATAAATTGCTTTCTAGCACTTATAATAAGTCTTGCTTAAGCTACTCACATTGACATCTGTTAGAAATATTCTAGACTGACTTCAATGATTTTACTGTCACTTGAAATTCTTTATTTAAGCATCTAGACTAGTCCATTTGTATCACCAGGGGTTTATTATTTACTCCAAACAATTCTGAACTCTAGTTTATTACTGAATTCTAAAATTACCCTTTCATTCTTAATGGCTTGGATGTTGTACCTCAGTGTTTTTTGTAGCTTATGTGGACAGAAGTAAGCTATTTTGCTGACTGGTGTTGTCAGTTTTGTTACAAGTAGTCTGTGATCAGATTCAAAATAGGAGTTGTATATTCTAACATCTGTCACAAACTGCTTAATCCTAGAGTCTGAGATGCTGAAGTCTATAATCTTTTTTGATACATTATCTGGGCTATACCATGTGATTCAATGTTTCATGGGATGGTCAAACAATTTGTTAAGGATGGAATATCATTTTTGAGTAATAGAAGTTTAGAACAAGTTTGGGCTTTTTTGACATAACCAAAATAATGTCTGTTTTGCTTTGTAATGTCAACCTTTCAACATTCCAAAACATTATTAGAATTACAATTATAAATGTATGGCTTGTCTAATGTATAGGATTACTCCACCTTATTTGCCAGGGGACTTCTCTTCATGTATACTAGGTGACATTGTATAAGGTAGTATAAAAGGAAAGGACTCAAACTTTTCTTGTTTTTTTTTCTTTCTCTCTATCACAAAAGACTTGTCTGGTTTCCTCTCTAGAATGTACAAACCCATACACTATATCTAATCATATAAATATATATTTATTTCCTTTCTACATGCATAAATAGCTGCTACTTTTTTTTTTGTTGAGGCAGGGCTGAAATTAATCTAGCACAAAGCAAGGTGTTAATTTGAGCCCAAGCCAGATGTTCCCCTTGATTTCTAACTCAGACCCTCACAGTAGTCCAAGTACACTGTTTTTCTTTGTCAAGACACCATCTCTAGGAAAGGTTGCCATTTAAGGATCAAAATCCATCCTAACCTTATATATATATATATATATATATATATAAATCTAGGTAAAGAGAACCAACAATTTTACAATTCCAAGTTCTCTGACATAGGGGTCTTTGACAAAATCTAATGGAGAATCTGTAATATGGTTGATCCTGACTTGGCAGCTCAGATACAGTCACTTTCTCACCGGCATGATGTATTGCTTCCCTGTGTCTCTTCTACAAATACTTTCATGGCTTCTGCTCCAATGAACTTAGCTCACTGGTGCTTCCTATATATGAATTTACTCGAACCACAAGATTAGCAACTAGGTCCCACCCTTTTACTGTGAAACCAATAAAATGTAAATACAAATTCTACTCCATGAGCTTCTTTTCTCACACTTCCCACCTGTGGAATTCCCTTCCATTTACTTGCTTCCCTGACAGCTACAATCTCCAAGAATTTAAATGTAAAGTCAATAGTCATCTCCTATTTCACTAATTTGCATCCTCTCTCTCATGCTCCTTTCTTCGTCCACTCCACTCTCATCAGTATTGTTATCCTTCTCTTACCTACTTCCTGACACTCCCTATAACCTGTCACTCTTTCTCATAACTTTCCTCCTATGTAACCCCCTGTGCACCAGTAGCAGTAAACTACCTTGCTTGGGGTGATATGATTATAAAAAAAAGAATTTTACTTTTTTTAAAAAAGTGCCCAATATAATAAATATTGTAGAGCATAATATAATCATATATTCAAATTTGTCTTTAACTAAAAGCAAATTTAATTATATGATTATATATATATATATAACAGCAAATATCTAGAAAAATGAATGCCAAAATAGTTACTATTAAAAAAAGAGAGAACCTCAAGAAGTGAGAAGTGAGTGTAAAGTGACAAAAAAAGGACAAATAACTATGACATTCTACATGCACATGCAGAAAGGCACATGAGTTTGAACACATACACTATATGAAAAAAAATTTGCTCCAATGTTAAAGTGCATATAAAAAAAGAAAAAATCAACATAAACAATCAATTGCAGATATCCCTTAATGAGTGGATGGAGTGATTCCTAGAGGGTCTGCATACAAAAATCTGGAGTTGGTTTGCCAAAGGTAACATCAATCAGCTAAGTAATGTACCTTTTACTTCATATATATATATTGCTGTGGTCCAGTTTAAGGGATTACAATTATAAGGTGAAAGAGTCCTGTGTTCACTGTGAGCAGTTAAACTACAAGTGTACTCCTCGGTATTTACTAGCCTTCCCACGCAAGGCCAGATGTGACACATGGTCATTTTATAGTGGGTATTCCCGGCCATATAGCCGGGCCAAAAAATGTCTGTCTATCATTACCGAGTCGTGACTCTACCCTTCGGCGGAGCCCCGACTGGGTTTGTGCTCTCTGCTCGGAAGCAGAGAGCGCTCTCCACCCGAAAGCAGAGAGCTGATAGTGTCATAGTCGAGTACAACAAGGGTACTCCTCTGCTTGAAGGTAGAAATATCTGGCATTATATAAACCAGACGAATCCATATTGTCCATGGATATAGGGGTGTTAACTACCCCAGAATATATATATAAATATATATATATATATATATATATATATATATAATGGTAGACTTTGAAAAACAGTAGCTACTCTGGCATATACGCATCGTTCATTCAGCAATGAATTAGAACACTCTCACCTATTTGGCATATATAATGATAATATATGCGCTAAAAAGTCTGCCTCCTACTGAGCACCCGTAGCTCAGAGGTAGAATCGCCGACTGACGCCAGTTCAGTCGGGTTTCAATCCTGGGTAAAAAGCATTCAGTTGTCTAACCATACTGATGAGCTGTGATACAGCGAAACAGATCTGTCTGCGGATGACATTATATATATATATATATTGTTTAATTGCTTAGTTTTGGTCATAATAAAATTAGACTATTACCCAGTTGTATTAAAAAGTGTTCAATACAATTATATTGTAGAACTTTTGAATATTCTTCCTTTGTGGACAAGTTATTATGCAAAATAACTCATTTATAAATGAAGAATATATCTAAATCTAATCTAAATCTAAACTTATTTATAAATGGAACTTTGTCTCTGTGTGTGTCCATTACCTATAGACTCCAAAACGGCTGAATCAATTTTCTTGAAAATTTACACAGTTGTACTATAAGCGTCTGCGAGTGTTCTTAGCTAGGTTTTGTGTTGAGGTACCCCCGATAAATATCGAAAATCGATAATTGAAAAAATCGGGTTATAGAAGGAGTGATCCAATTTTAATCGAATTTGATACATTCATAGACAAAGATATAAGAAACAATATTCAGAAGTTTCAAGGTTGCAGTTCTTACAGTAGTGCAGAAAATCAATAATATATATATATATAAAAGGCAAGATGTTTGTGTGTGTGTCTGTTTATCTGCCTGTATCTCTGTATTTTTTTCAGCCCTTTTATTTTAGTTTTTGCTTCAGGTTTGGCTCTAAGTAGGTATAATTGTAGTTCTTAGTCTCAGCCATGATACCATTTGCTCAGAGGACTTATTTAGCCTTCAAAATTCAGATGAAAAAACTTATTTGATATCGATACCAGGAAATAAAAATTTGACTTACATCCATTCATTTTTCTTTCAGTCTATGGTTTTGCTTTAACTGGAAACAACTATTGCTTTTTAGTCTTTTGTGCCAACGTGCAAAGAATCTGATCTCCAGGACCATGGATTAGTTTTAAAGCTTTCATTACACCTGAGCAATGCTAGGCTATACTGCTAGTATATATATATATATATATATATATATATAAAGTTTTTTGTTTGTTTTTTTTTCCAATAAGAAGTGCATCTGCCCTTTGATAAGTCTTGTTTCTTGTCCTGTGTGGTGACATACCACCATTCGCACCATCAGGAAAACTAGCGTGGGTGCTGATTTTGACACCAACGATCCATTCCAAGCCATTCATGTTGCAAGTTGTACTGAGTTATGTTACCAATAACAGACCTAAGTGTGACCTGACCATAAAAAGCTGTTTTCATGAATGTAGATATAAAAAATAAATGTTCATGCTGAATTCACTTATTTTCAAAATGTTAACACATTAAACTGAATGTTTTTTACACCTGCTAACATCCTCACACAATATAAATGTATCATTTCTAGTAGAAATTCAACAATGTATTCTTTAATCTTATTTGTTAAGTTTATTTATTGTATGTCATTCTGATACAAAATGCAGTATTGAGCAATATTGGTTATAATGTATCATTTGAAGACATAAATGTCTACATCACAAAAATATTGAGCTTGAATTAAAATGATTATAAAAAAGTGTTGTCTTGAGTCGTCATATTTAAAATCTACTATTCAGGACATGGGTGACCATGGCTTTCCACAATTTTCTGTCAGTAATAAATTTTAAAGACTCTAATATGACAATTTGAGTTGTTTTATGCATTCATTCATTCATTCACAAACACACATACACAATATATATCTATATTAATGTACTAGCAGTATAGCCTGGTGTTGCTTGGGTGTAATGAAAGCTTTAAAACTAATCCATGGTCCTGGAGATCAGACTCTTTGGACGTTGGCATGAAAGACTAAAAAGCAATAGTTGTTTCCAGTTAAAGCGAAACCATAGGCTGAAAGAAAAATGAATGGATGTAAGCCAAATTTTGATTTCCTGGTAATTTTCTGCACTATTGTAAGAACTGCAACCTTGAAACTTCTGAATATCGTTTCTTATGTCTTTGTCTATGAGTGTATTAAAATCGAACCACTCCTTCTATAACCCGATTTTTTCAATTATTGATTTTTGATATTTATCAGAGGTACCTTGACAAAAAACCTAGCTATGAACACTCACAGACGCTTACAACTGTGTAAATTTTCAAGAAAATAGGTTCAGCCATTTTGGAGTCTATAGGTAACACACTCACACACTCACACACACACACACACACACACACACACACACACACACACACACACACACACAAAGTTCCATTTATGAATAAGTTTAGATTTAGATATTTGGACAGCAACCTCTCCTTTAAACATTCAAAATTTTTTTTTTTAATTTTTTCAATATTCTTACATTTTTTTCATTTGGTGGGAGTAAAGGAAGTGGAAAAATTGTCTATTGTACCAAGTACTTTTTGGCCACTTCTTTTAGTCATTTTCAAGGGGGTTTGATTTTGAGTTGTTAATTTCTTTTCATGTTTGATTGTGTAAGATGCTTTTTTGAGGTGTTTTGAATACTAGTATGAGTGTTTATTCTGAGCTTTGCATGTTGAATATGGCTGGAATTCAAGTGAGTGCCTTTCTGTTGTTTTTATTTTTTTAAAAACTTTTAACATATCATTCAGTCAGTTAAGTGCCATACTTGATACACGCTTGGGCGATCATGTCTCGAAAGAGACATGACCTACTGGGTAGAAGATTATCCCGCATTAGGTTGCCATTGCTTTCTGCGGTAGACTGGTTGCTGACCAAGGCTATACAACCCAATCTGTCCTGTTATTTAACCAATAACTGGAAGGAATAGATGAATTAATACCTTTCCAAAGGATATTTGCACGTAAGTGAATGTGGTAAATTCAGCTGGAATTTGAACTCGGCTCCCCGATTTCTCGTTCCGAGCTGATATCCACTGCACCACAATGCACATCCTAACATATCATTACCACTGCTAAATAAAGTGAGGTTGATAGTGGGTTGTGAGGGAGAGGTTCTATTTTGAAGGTTTCTCTCACAATAAGATGTCTCTGATGATTTGATTTATATACATCTTTTTTACTAGAATTTTTCTTAAGGGATCTTGTAAATCATGGGTGGCTAGATGTGTTTTTATGGCACTTGGATGGATGTAACATGTGACATGGTAGTATATCTGGTATAGGATATTAATTTATGACAAGAAACATAGTCTTGTACTAAGCAGTGAAATTGATATTCCTTATTAGTCATAACTAGTTTAGATTTGATAGGGTTATTTTATGTGTATGTGTGTGTGTGTTTGCATGTGCATGCATCTGTGTGTTAATAGGATGTATAACAGTTTTCCAAAACAAAACTATAGATAAAGTGGAAAAGCTTTTTTAATGATGAGTTTCACAGATGTTTGTTAGGCTCAGCCATTGAGGTACCCAACCTAACTCTTTGTTTGTATATTCCTAAGGCTCAAGTAGTGGGGCTTATAGGGTCTAGTACTGATAAATATGAGGAGGAAAAACATTTTAAATATGGAAAAAAAGATTAAACATGAAATAAACGCTTTATTCAAGTTAAATATAAACTAAATATTTATTTCACTTTTTGATTGGATGCCTGGGGTCATGCACTTTCTGCTCCTCCCGCCTCTGTTTACATGCGATTGGGTTCAGCTTCTTCAGGTTGGAATGAGAGACAAAAGGAAATTTTGAAGATAAAGAGAAGCATGAAATTAAATCCAACAACCAGAAAGTGTTTGTTTTTTTATATATTAGAGCCATTGGGGTCAAGTTGATTTTCAAATCAACCCACTCCAAGTTGTTTTTTTCTCTATTATGTCATATACCACAATGAGCTATTATTGCTTTTTGTGAAGATTGATGGCATTCTGTATAGTTTTTGAGAATTGTGAGATTAGTGCACTCTCAGTGCATTTTCTGCCTTGTGATTCTTTTTCTCTCCCGATAAGACTGGCATTTATTACATTGAAAATATGGTCAGGTGTATTACAATAAACTAACTACTAGTGCATTTAAAAAAACAAAAACAATTTCTAGTCTCTGTTCATTGGATTTGATAAGGTAATTTAATTTAATTTATTGTCCCTCTTTATCCTAAAAACTCCCAATGTATTTTCCTTAACACATGTTGGTGAAATATAGTGTTAAAAAAAGTGTTTTTTTTTTGTTACACCCCCCCCCCACACACACACACAAATCACTATTTTTTGTCTTCTTGAACCCTATTCCTTTTTGGTCTTTTTCTCAATCCTCCCCATTAACAGTTTTGTCATTCTTTTTCACTTTCACTCCCTGTGATCTAGTGGCATTGTTATTTTGCTTGAGGGAAAATGTGATCCATAGCTCAGAGGTAGAATCGCCGACTGATGTCAATTCGGTCAGGTTTCAATCCTGACTAAAAGCAATCAGATGTCAAACCATACTGATGAGCTGTGATACAGCAAAACAGATCTGTCTGCAAATGACTATATATATATATATATATATATATATATATATATATATATATATAAAATCATTATTATGTTAGAACATGTGAGAAATATGCATGGCTCTACTTTTATATTAAACACTGTTTTAAATTAATGTTTTGAATGTTGCAAATATTTTCTTTGTTTTTATTCATTTGTGTGTGCAAATTGTGATCAAATACAGATCAAATATGGTTTGGAATTCGATAGGATAAAGACCAAATAAGAAACATTTATCATTTTAACATGTTTCACTTTTATTAAAGCTTGATCATAGAAAGAGAAACGGCGAAAAAATTTAATTCTCTCATGTTTTAAGTTTTAATCAAAGTGAAACATGTTAAATTGATGAACATTCCTTATTTGTTTTTTAACCTTTCATATATATATATATATATATATATATAGTCTGAACATGAAATCATTCATGGTTGAGTGATCTAAGATGCATATATATGTATAAAAACAAACATTATTTTGATCAAATATAAATATGATATATTAATGTATAATTTTGAGCCAGGGTAGGTATAACGTAGCAGAATATAATTTAAAACTGAAGTGGCTATAATTTATTCTTTTCAAAGATGAATAAGCAGTATTCTCTTGCTGAAAAAGCTGTATTCATAAAATAAACAATCTTGTTTTGTGGCACACATTTTAGCTGAGCTTTAGAAAAACGATTTTGTACTCGAGATATGATACAGCAGCTTATATTTTAAATGATTACACTCAGCAATTCATAAAATCATAGTAAGCATTCCAGAAATATTTTTCTTCACCTTTTTTCTTTTACTGTTTATCCAATAAAAGGCCCAAGAGTCACACAAGGGAGGAAAAATAACCCAATCATGTTTTTTTCTAACTGACCATGCCCAAATTTTGAATTTTAAATTTAGTTTCTTTAAGGCATTCATCTTCTTTTGTAAAATTATATAATTTTTACTCAGGATATAGGCATATTCTGTTTAACTAAAATATAAATTTGAAATTGACCTCCAATCAGTGGTTAACTGAAACAAAATTTGTAAAGTTTAACAAAACAAATTTTTCAAAACAAAACTACTTTCATTTAATCACCTATTTTGTCTCTATCAGTATGGCTGATGCTAACCCCCCAAGAGAGTAACTCTGTACATTATTTGACTCATCTTTTCCACTGACATGAAGTAGAGTGATTATACTGAATCAGTTGCTAGGTCTACTTTTAGAAAAGTCTGTTCACTGTGTTGTGTCAGACATTTTTTCTCATCAGAATCCATTTTTCACATTTATAAATCTCATTTTATCATAAAAATTAAGGGTGTGGAATTAGTTTATATTAAATACTTGAAATACCTTGGTGTATGGATTTGCTAAATCAAATTTAGTATAAGGGATAAGGAAACTGAATGTAGAATAATAGACTGCACTGAGTTAGTTTCACCTAACATTGCAAAAAAATTATATTGCTATTTACTGTGTTGTGCTACTCAAAGTTTCCTGTGTGAGGCAATAATTGTGATTGAAATTTTGAGTAGCACCATGTATTAAGGAACAACAACATTATTTTATATAAACAGGGTGCAGTAGATGAATTGTCATTTAAATAATGCAAAAGAGAAAATAACACTGACATCTCATTTTAACAGGTCAGTCAGTTCAGTGCCATACATGATACATGCTTGGGCGATCATGTCTCGAAAGATACATGACTGACTGGACAGAAGATTATCCTGCAGTAGGTTGCCATTGCTTTCTGCAGTAGACTGGTTGCTGACCAAGGCTATAAAACCCAATCTCGTTCCGAGCCGATATCTAATGCACCACAATGCACATCCTTAACAGGTATATTTATCAAAATTACATGAAAATTTCTTGAAATACTAAAGTGTAAATTCATTCAATAAAATTGCCATTGGCTTCAACCATGGTCTCCAGACTACTTTGAAATCTTATGCATCTCTTCTGGATAGTCTCCTTGTTTAAAATTAGTGAATGCAGCCATAATCTTTGCCTTCAGTTCATCTATTACAAAGAGTTTTGTTGGTTGCTCACCTAACTGTGCCACTCATATAATAATCAAAGGAGTTGTAGTCTGGATGTAAGGGGTGATGTAAGGGGTGATGTAGTTACAGTAATTTTCTGGCTTCTCCTGCTTGTGTGACATTGCGCTGAATCCTGCTGTCAGACATAGTGTTGCCCTTGGTCAAGAGAGTGGCTGTTGGAAGACCCTATCTGCTAAAGTCACTTGATGTAGGCTTCTGTGTTGATTTGAATTTGATTTAATTTTTCATCAGTTTCATGATTTCTTTGTTAAATTTTTTGCGTTTCAGTAATTATTTTCTCGCCCTTCATATTTTTGTATGCCTCACTATTGTTATATGAAATGAAAACAAACCATGGTATAGACTCATAGAATATCATGCTAGAACAGCCAAACTTCAGGATCTCTCTAAACCCACAAAACAGCTATCCTGATGTGCTCCCCTCAAACTGGAAAAACCATAACAAATATATATATATATATATATATATATATATATATAAGCTAATCTAAACTTATTTATAAATGGAACTTTGTCTCTGTGTGTGTGTGTCTCTGTTACCTACAGACTCCGAAACGGCTGAACCGATTTTCTTGAAAATTTACACAGTTGTACTATAAGTGTCTGTGAGTGTTCTTAGCTAGGTTTTGTGTCAAGGTACCCCCGATAAATATCAAAAATTGATAATCGAAAAAATCTGGTTATAGAAGGAGTAGGTCCGATTTTAATCAAATTTGATACACTCATAGACAAAGACATAAGAAATGATATTCAGAAGTTTCAAGGTTGCAGTTCTTACAATAGTGCATAAAATTGATAATATATATATAAAAAGCAAGATGTTTGTGCGTGTGTCTGTTTATCTGTCTGTATGTCCTTTATACAAGTCCACAATTTCTGATTCTCACCAAACTTCACACAAATATTCTTCAAGCTGAGTCTGAGCTCCAGAACCATGGATTAGTTTTAAAGCTTTCATTGCACCTGAGCAACGCCGAGCTATACTCTTAATATATATATATATGTTAGAAAAAGAAATAGGGTTGTTGCAACGAGAGAAATTGGTATAGAATAAAAAGTGTAAGAGGTCGTGGACTTTTTATTTAAAGTTTATATTTATTGTTGTTTATATATATATATATATTGTTTTATTACTTAGTTTTTGGTCATAATAAGGTTAGACCAGTGCACATTTGTATTAAAAAGTGTTCAATACAATTATATTGTAGAACTTTTGAATATTTTTTGTTTGTAACGAGTTATTACGTGACCTAGGTTTCTACCATGAGTGGTGCCTTCAGGCCATTTGCAATAACTGATTTTGAAATTGAGATCAGTACCTACCAGCGACAGTCTGTTTCCTATTGAAACACAATTATCAACCATTGGATTTTTTACTAATTTTTATATTTAATTTTATATTTTATATGGTCTCTGTCCTTGATATTGAGCACTTTAACCCATAAATATTGCATACCATAAACTATATCTTCTGACACCTATATACATATATATATATATATATATATATATATATATATATATATTTGATAGGATAAAGAATAAATATGATGCATTTCATTATACTATCATTCTGTTGGATTCGAATTCATATGTGATCTACATTTGATCCCTATAAATATACATATATACATATATATAATCATTCATAACATGTAGGACATACACCAGATTTTGACATTAAATTTCAAGCTAAAAAATGTTTTATACACCAGAAAATAAAGTGAAATATTTTTCTTAACAAGTTAAAAGAAAGTAGATAATGTATAAACACATTAAGAACCAAAGTAAGTTTACATTTAAAAATCAATTCAAGCACCCACTAAAATACTGAATCTAACTACACTGTAAAAAAAAAAACAACTTGAATAACATAACCCTGGAATAAGGATGTTGAGTTTTTTTATGTGTTAGCATCTATCACTTACTGATTTTTAATATTCTGGTTGGTGAAAGTCCAAGATCTTCAGCTGTCATCATTGTAGCCTCCCAGCAAGTCTTTTATACTTGAGTTGTCTGTAGATTTGTGCACTTGTCAAATATGATTAATAAACAGTTTCAATTTTCATCCTCTTAGCACTGTTAAAAATGAATGGCGCTGTGTGTATATAACTTTGTGTGTGTCTATGTGCTGTTGCTGTAATTTGTTGTGAATCCATTCCTATTATTCTAAACAGCGATGTACTAAGTTATAGAAGGATGTAATTTATATCTAATGGAATCATGTAGCATTATTTATACAGGATTCTTTTTAGAGGTTTTAAATATAAAAAAAAAGATTTATTAAGAAATAAGAAAATGAATATAGTGTAAATTTTTAATAAAATGTTTCAATAAACATGAGACGATACACTGCAGTATTTATTAGCTGTTCAGAAAAATATTCAGACAAATTACACACTAAAATGCTAATTATAAATTGGAATAGGGGTTAGAATTTAATTATAGATTCTCAATTTTTCCTGATTTTTCAGTACCTTTCTCACTTTTATTTTCATTTTTCAATGCATTTCTTTCTTTAATCCTAATTTTTCAGCATATTTCCACAGTAAAATCATTAGCAATGTACATTTATATTTATGTTTCCACTTGCGATTGAGCCCTGTAGAGAGGGGAAAATTTCATAAACAGCAGCTATTTACGGCTTTGTGCTATGTTCTCTAGTTACCGTGTAGAATGCTTGCTCAAAGCCTAGATAGAACACTCTCACTGTTGGCATTGTTTACATTTCGTGAAATACATTACACACTATGAAATCGGTCTTTCTCTGACATTGTGCCTATGGCCTGGTAGGTGAATATCTATCTGCTGTCAAATCAGTTGAGTTTCAGTCCCAGTTTGAGGCAAAACAGTTAATCTAGTTGCACTGAATAGCTGTGATACAGTAAAACAGGCCTGTCTATGGATGGTTTATACATACATATATATATATATACAAGTTGCTATTACCATACCAAGCTGTAATACTTTTAAGAAAAGAGATCTTAATGAAACCAGATACAAAAGTATCACAACATTTAAGATTTAAGGTGCCTTTTGACCAACACTTCTTCAGAAAAAATTGTTGGTAAATTGAAACTAAGTAGATGATAAGAAAAAGAGGGAAAGGAAAAGAAATTATTTTTCCCCAGTTAGGTAATAGCTTTCCTGAACAAGGCCAATTTGTGTTTTAATACATCACTCAATAAATCCCAGGCCTGACATATAAATGGTACCACTAATAAAAAATCCACATGCTTTTTTTTTTATGAAGTACTAACTTTCAAATGGCATGTGACAAAATTTGAGCTCAATCGGGTTATTAGTTTACAAATTACAGTTAAGTAAAGCGTTGTTGCAAATTTTTTAAACGATGGAAAAATCAGAATTTCATGTGTTGATAAAGCATTGCTTTCTGATGGGAAAAATATTGTTGAAGCAAATCAATGGCTTAATAAGTATTATTTGGACTCTGCTCTATTGGAAACAATGGTTAAGAGATGGTACGCTGACTTTAAACAGGGTCATACAGACACAAATGATGTTGAATGCTCAGGTCACCCAAAATCAACAATTGTCCTGGAAAACACCAAAAAAAAATCCACAAACTCATTTTGGCCAATCATAAATTGAAGTTGCATGAGATAGCAGAGGGGTTTAACCGGAGGACAGCATATTCACCATTTTGCATGAACATTTGTCAATAAGTTCAAAGTGAGTGCCACATTTGCTCACAGTTGATCAAAAACAATAATGTGTCAACAATTCAGAGCGTTGTTTGCAACTGTTTCAATGCAACAAGGAGTTTTTGTATAAATATGTAACAATGGATGAAACATGGATCCACCACTTCACTCTGGTGTCATATCAGCAGTCAGCTGAGTGAACAGCAGAAGGTGAAAGCTGTCCCACTTTATCCAGCATTGTTTCCATCAACTCTTTTGTTTCCAGGAACTCTTTTGGGGCATAGCAAGCAACTGCTTAGTCACATTCTCTTGGATTTCTTTGACATCTTAAAATCTTTTTCCTTTCAAGTAGTTTAGAAGATGGAAAATTGCAAGGCATGAGATCTGCAGAATATAGTGGTTGGTGAACATGGGGAATGTTGTTCCTGGCCCAAATCTACTGCTCAAACCATGATCACTGATGGAAATTCTCTGGTATGGTGAGGCAACCAAACTTTATACAATTCCCTTCCAGGTGCTGCTATAAACAATGGAAGTGAGTCAGAATGTTTTAATTTAGGGTGTATGAAGTCAAGCTCAACTTGTGTCAAGTGGCTTCACTCTGCATACTTTAGCTTAGTTAGCATAGCAACATTCCAATACTTTTTAATCAGATTCTCTTATTTAGATTCTTAGTTAGTTTTGGGTCATAATTAAATTAGACCAGCACACAGTTGTATTAAAAAATTGTTCAATGCATTTATATTGTAGAACTTTTGAACATTTTTCATTTGGAAATGAGTTATTTCTACAACCTAGTTTTCAAAATTTTGGTATCTTCAGGTTAGTTTGCAAGAACTGATTTTTTCATTTTTTAAATGCACAAACAAGGATTTTTTATGAATGTACGACTGGAATTTTCAACTGAAAATTTTCAAAATTAGGGAGGACTTATTTAAGGATCCTATAACACTTTCATCCATGTTTGTATGATTCTAGTATATATTTATAGGTCTGATTACATATGCGCATAATTTCCGATCTTTCATTTAGTAATTTTTTTTGTTCTGGGAACAACATAATAGATAACTTTTCTCCTGGCACAATCTACAGACATTGCCACTGTTGTATGGTTTGGCTATTTTAACTATACTCTATACTTATATCAGGGTCTTTTCCATTTTTCAGTTGTAATTTCCACATATGGCTAGCCAGTTTGGTTTAATTTTTGAGGTTTTTCAGTTTAAATGTAGATTTATGATAATTCCATCTGATTTTAAAATTGTCTTTGGTAGACCCCAAATATGTTTTTCTTTGTTGTTTATCTGCCATGTACCTCTGCTTTGTAAATAACTTTTTCTGTTTTACAAAGTCTGTTAAGCGGGCATTTTTTTTTTGTCTCAACAGTTAGATTCCTTGTTAATGATCTTGTTTTGTACGTTGTTATTTAGGTTTCTCGCATTTTTTTTTATTATATGTAATTTTCTAAATTACTAGTACGGCTATAACTTAATTTGATTAAATTCCTATTGAAAATTTTGTTTAATTCTGAGTTTTTTGAGAAGTGTCTTTATTGATTAATTTAAAAAATATTTGTCTTATTTTGGATTTTACTTCTAAGTTAAATGGTTGGTTGAATCAAATAATGTTTTGGTTTCTGTTATTATTTTTTGTTTGTTTGTTTGGCTGAGGTTTGTATTCTAAAATGTTCTTATGGACAAATTCTTTCAAGGCATTTTTATAATCTTTTGTCTTTTCATCAAAGATTGCTTTGTTTGACAATTTTTTTGATATCCTGTGTTCTATTTCTTTATGGATGTATTTGATTATGCTTGTTGGATGGTTAGATCTTGTGTTTACACATTTTAAAGTAGTGTTTGTTTTCATATATGGAAAGACACTGTCAGTATATAAATTAAATTCTACATCTAAATATTGAACTGCCTTCTTATTTGTTTCAACGACTATTTTAAAATCTAGATCTTCAAAGAGTTTGAAAAGCATTTTTCTTACTCTATCATTTTCTCTTTTGTTGATATTTTTCAGATATTATATATATATATATATATATATATATATATATATATTGTAATTTTGTTATTACAGTGCTTTATAAAAGCATAATATCACTTCACAAAAATTTTCATATTTCAGAACAGAACTGTTCCTCTTCAGGTGATATGTTAAAATAAATGGTGAAAATTATTTATTTTTGAAAATATAAGATGAATTCATAGTTATTTAGAAAATTAGGGAGTGGTAAGCATGATAAATCATTTTCACCATTTATTTTAACATATCACCTGAAGAGAAACAGTTTTGTTCTGAAACATGAAAATTTTTGTGTAGTGATATTATGCGTTTATAAACCATTGTAATAACAAAATTATGCTTTTATAAACCAATTATAACAAAATTTTCAAAAAGCAATGGCAACCTACTGTGGGATAATCTTCTGCCCAGTTAGTCATGTCTCTTTTGAGACATGATCACCCACAGCGTGTATCACGTATGGCACTTAACTGACTAAATAATAAAATTACAATATTAAGCTCTACTCTGTATCAACCACTTTTTATAAAAGGAAATACTTGAATCGTGAGTTTTAATCTACGTGTTCTTTCACTTTTTTGTAATATATATATATATTTTCTAAACATATACTGTTAAATAGAAGAGACAATGAATGTTAAACGGCTCATGATTAAACATAATAGACATTCATTGTCTCTTCTATTTAACAGTATATGTTTAGAAAATTATTTATTGCCTCGATACACTATATATATATATATTTGTATCTGAAAAATAGTGGAGAAACTATTCAGACTACCTGTTTTGTCTCTTTCTCTTTATTGTAGCTGACTTCAGGCCAGAACAAGAGGTAAAACCATATGTAAGGAAAAGTGCATTGAAATATGAAAATGAAGTAATAAATATCAGATAAAGATCTTTTATTACTATTTCTTCATATTCCACATCTTGGAAATGACTGATAGATTAATTGAAAGCACTTGGATCCACAGATCATTTCACCAGTTTTTCCATGCACTATGTCCAGAAAAGAAATCACTTGTATGAAGACAAAAACAATTTAAAAGCTTAATCACAGTACTTTGTCAGTTCTCTCAATGAAACTCATAAAAGAGAAATTGCTGCCCTCCCTCCACACACACACAATCAATTGCTGTTACCCCCTGAGGAGTGGATGGAGTGATTCCTGGAGTATTTGTCTATGAAACTCTGGAGTCTGGGTGCTAAAATATCAGTCAGTTAAGTGATAAGCATTTTACTTGGAGGCATGGTAGAATAATGTATAGTGGCTCAGAGTGAAGAATTGGGATGCCAAGTTTGAATTCCACTTGAGTTCATTACATACACTTACATGCTAATATCCTTCATAAAGGTATGAATTCATCTCTTCTCTCCCCAGAAGTGGATAAATAGCAGAACAGACTGGGTTCTATAGACATGAGTGGCAACCAGACTAGGAGGAGGAAAACTCTGAATTAAAAACCTGCAGAATGTCATTATGGGAACATGTGGCATACTGTGCACGTTTTCTGTATTCAGCTCTTCCAAAAATAGTGGTTGGTTCTGCACAAGCCTTTCCCACTATAATAAAATGATATAGGGAAGTAATCTGGCTGTTAGTTCTAAGAACTGAGCTGCTTGACCCTCATACATAAAAAAATGATAGGAGAGTCCAGTAATATGTATAAAAGAAAATATTTCACCAAAAAGATAATCAGTCATTGTATTTCTGGAAGATAATAATTTTTAGATCAGCAGTCTTATCCAAGATGAAAAGAATTTACTATACAGATAACAAAAACCTAATAAATTCAAATAAACATGTTGCAAAGTCAGTTAGTCAGTTAAGTGTCATACGTGATACACACTTGAGCAATCATGTCTCGAAAAAGACATGACTGACTGGGCAGAAAATTATCCTGCAGCAGGTTGTCATTGCTTTCTACAGTAGACTGGTTGCCAGCCAAGGCTATAGAACCCAATCTGTCCTATTATTTAACCCATAGAGTTGAAGTAATACCTTTCCCAAGGGTTTGTGCATAAGTGAATGCAAGGAATTCAACTGGAATTCAGACTTTATGCAACCATTTATTAGTTGCATAAAAATACATCAGCATACATTTGTGGTAGACTGTTTGCCAGCCAAGGCTATAGAACCCAATCTGTCCTGTTATTTAACCCATAACTGGAGGGAGAAGACGGATTAATACCTTTTCCAAGGATATTTGCACGTAAGTGAATGCAAGAAATTCAACTGGAATTCTAACTCAGCTCCTTGATTTCTCATTCCAAATCGATTATCCACTGCACCACAACACACATCTTTATTGCAAAGTAACATCTTTAATTAAAACAAATTCAAATAACTTTAAGTCAAAACTTATAGGCTTTTAAAAAAAATATGATGTATGAAATCAGAAATTCTTTTGTCACCTGATGAGTAGATTTCACAATCTGAAACTCTGAATAGAGATGAGTTAAAATTCATGTGTGTGGGTTATTATATAACTATTAGCACTATTGTCTGATGCGATTTGACAATGTAAGATTTCATTTAATACCAAGGAGTTTGATAAACAAATTGAATTTGTATCCCTTGGCTACAACTTGTTGGGAAATAATTATCATAAAGAAAAAAAATATTTGAAACCATTAAGAGTAAAAATACCATAAGAAAGCTAATACTCAACAAAATAAACTTAAGATATTCAGTTATATTAACATGAATTATGTAGTTTAGATTAGCATCATGTCTTGTTTTCAGTTATCATAATAACTGAATACCTCATTACTTTATAATTGATAAATATATGAAGTTAGATTGTTTTTCCTATCTCTCTATATTTCTAAGATGAGGTAACTATGTACATCATTGAAACTGTAGTCCTCATCTTTGTTTTCATATTCACAATGTTTTGGCCATTGTAGGCTCTTGGCTTCTTCATGTGATATATGTTGGCATTTTGAACCAAATCTTTTATTTTGTCCACTGGGGTAGATATCTCAGTTTCAGTTATTTCTCTTTAGTAAGTTTCCAAATTATTTTCATTCACCTCTGCTGTGTCCAGGTATTGAACTTGCAACTCTTTGGGCCAAATCACTGGATTACTTCAATCAATGCTTTTTTATCCACTGAACCATGTGAGTACAAGTGTTAGTTGAAGTAATAATAATAAGACATTTGTTTCCTTTGTACAGTATATGTGTTGTAGCAACAACTTCTGTTTGAATCTCAATAGAACTGAAAAATGAGAATTAACAGCATCAAGTTTTGCTTAATGTTACTGTTATAATGGAATGACTTGTTATAATGTTATAATGTTATAATGGAATGACTTGTTATAATGTTATAATGGAATGACTTGTTATAATGTTATAATGGAATGACTTGTTATAATGTTATAATGGAATGACTTGTTATAATGTTATAATGGAATGACTTGTTATAATGTTATAATGGAATGACTTGTTATAATGTTATAATGGAATGACTTGTTATTTTATTGTGAGATCAGGTTGTAGAACTGATAAATATATAAAGCTAGTGTGCGAGTGGTTAGAATGCTAGTATTCTGACCATGAAATCTGGGTTTAAATCTCACAATGGTTTATTTGACAAGGAGGTGATTTCTTGATAATATTAGCCTGGGGAGATGATTCCAGCCTGAATTGAGAAGTTTCACGAAAATCATACCACTGGTTGACCCAAGTTTTGTGAGTGAAATTTTGTAGATGAATCTTTTATGAAATCATCAATACTTGTACAAGCATAAAGTCGCAAGCCATAATGGAATGACTTGTTATTTTATTGTGAGATCAGGTTGTAGAACTGATAAATATATAAAGCTAGTGTGCGAGTGGTTAGAATGCTAGTATTCTGACCATGAAATCTGGGTTTAAATCTCACAATGGTTTATTTGACAAGGAGGTGATTTCTTGATAATATTAGCCTGGGGAGATGATTCCAGCCTGAATTGAGAAGTTTCACGAAAATCATACCACTGGTTGACCCAAGTTTTGTGAGTGAAATTTTGTAGATGAATCTTTTATGAAATCATCAATACTTGTACAAGCATAAAGTCGCAAGCCATCGTGACTGAGGTTTTGAGCATGCTGGCCTTGCTCAATCTGTTGATTATGACAGATTGTAGGTTGTCTTCTAGAAACTGTAGCTAAACTTCACTCAGTAGTTTCAGGATGTTAGTAATTATGGCTCTCTGATTTCCTATCCTTTTTGGCTCTTAATAAATTTTCTCTTTTGCTATCTCTCCTAAACCCTGTTTTGCCATCCATTTACTCAAGCTCACTAGTTTTCCCTTGCCCATCTTGCCTTCAATCTGCCCTGTGCCAATCAGCATAGTTGCAGTATAAACAACAGGCCAGCTTTGTTGGTGTTGAACAAAAGCAAATGTGTCTGAGTAGGTGTCTGCAATAGAAATACTCTAGAAAGCAAGCATGCTAATTACATTGTTTTTCATATACAAGGTGTCCATAAAGTTTGTGTGCACTTTTAAAGATTTATAACTTTATTTGTACTTGTGATAGAAATAATTTGTAAAAAGGATTAGAAAGAAGCAAATCTATATTTTTAGAGGTTTTATTGAAATTTTATTTAAGTTTCTACATGTCCTCCATCATTAACAATACAAAGGGTAATATGATTTTGCAGTTCATGGAAAAAATTTGCCAACTGATTTACAGTAATGTCTGAAATCACATAAGTTATTTTAGCTTTCAAATTTTCTAATGAGCTAGGTTTGGTTGCATACACAATTGTTTTCACATGTCCCCATAAAAAAATCTAATGGAGTCAAATCTGGCAAACATGAAGGCCAATAAAATGGTCCACCATTTCCGATCCATCTGTTTACTTATCTAAAAATTGTTGCAAATTTTGTAGTAAAAAATTATTTGATAACTATATATAAAACTAGGTACATTAAACTTTATAACATTTTTTACAAATTATTTCTATCACAAATACAAATAAAGTTATAAATGTTTTAAGGTGCACATTGACTTTATGGACACCCTGTATATTAAGATTGTAAGAATAATGAAATTTGTTTTCTTGTCTTGCATAGACATGGTGCAATGGAGAAATTGTCATCTAAATTACACAAAAATAGAAATAACACTGACATCTCATTTTAACAGATATTTTTGTGTAATTTTGATAAATATATCTTGAAATACTAAAGAGTAAATTTATTCACTAAAATTGCCTTTGGCTTCAATCACAGTGCCCAAATGATTTCAGAATCTTCTCTAACTTCTCTGGATGGTTTTCTTAAGTTAGTGAATGCTGCTATAATGCATGCCTTCAGTTCATTTTTGGTATCACAGGAAGTTTTGTTAGTCTCTCTACACATAACATTCAAGATGGCTGCAGCCTGGAGAGTTAGGTGGCCTTTTTGAGTTTGAGTTCCTCACTAATAATTTTGGGAGTTCTTATTAAAACAATCAGAGTGAGTTTTCTGAGTTGCCATACCTTCGTAATCACCATTAGACTCATCCAACTCTTTCCAAATCATCTGCACTGCCCCCAGATTGACATCCAATGTTGAAATGTTTGTATTGGAGCTTCCAGCATGAATTTCAAGTAGTTCAACATGCTGTTTCCAAATTTCTAGCAGCGTGAATTGCGTCATGAAGCTGTTTTTCTCACAGATAGTACCCTACTATACTGTGCAATTGGCAAAATCAAAAGCAAACAACATGTATGCACAAAATTAAAAATATAAAAATTTATCCACTGTACTCTGTATATTTTATGATGTATCAGAGTGATAATTTCCCAGTTTGTACCTCCATAGAATTGGAAAATAAGAATCTCTTTTTTCTATGTATTTTTTCTTTACCCATTTAGTAACAAAACTTGTATTTATTTATTTATTTTTTATCTGTTTAGCAAGGATGACAAATGAAACTCAAGAAGTAGAAATTATACTTTTAGGTTGAGATGCCGCTACTAAAGCAGATGAAGGATACAATGTCCTTTTTGGGTGAACGAGAAATAAATTCTCAAATCTTAATATATCAAATCCTTTGCTTTTCTCTCCTCTTCTATCCCACAATCATCTTTTGGCATCCAATATACTTTATTTTTTTTTTGCCTGTAAGATGCACAGTGAAATTAAAAATAAACTAAACTATGCAAATATTACACTGTATCCAATATTTTGATATTATAACTTGAAGACTGATTATCAAAGTTGAAAATGCACATCAATGTAGTTTGGATGAATAAAAATGAGTTGTAATCCTCTGAATATGTTTGTAAATCATGCATCTTAAAGGACAGCAGATATGGTTTATAAAGAGATGATGATTCAGTTCTATTATTAATTTACTTCTTTATTTTTGCTACTACAAAATACTGCAATATTATAATGTGATTTAACAAAAACATTCATACCAACAAGGTGTCTTTATTTCACTCATAAACCAGTACAATGTCTGTTTTGATAAAAATATGAATTATTTTGCATACATATAAAGAAATACTTTTTACAAGAAAAACTGATCTAGAATGTGTGTTTGCCTTGGTTTATTTTACTGCATATCAAACATTTCCAGGTCATTAATGCCAATTTTTAATGTACAATAGAAAGATAGATACAGGTTTGATCTGCACAGGAATGAGAAGAGGAAAAATAGGTTTGATTTGCATGTGAATCAAAAGCATAGACATTGATCTGGTTTGCATGAGAATCTGTAAGTAGGCATATGTCTAGTCTACACAAGAGTTCAAAAGGTAAACATATATACAATAAATAAGTAGCCCCTTTTTATTTGGATTTACCCCTCTGTATGGAAATGCAGTGTATGCTTAATTCCAACTAACCAGTCAGCTAGAAGATTGTTTTGAAGTAGAATTTCCTCTCAGTCTGATTAAAACTTATTTATAAATGGAACTTTGTGTGTGTCTGTGTGTGTCTGTTTGCCCATTACCTATAGACTCCAAAATGGCTGAACTGATTTTCTTCAAAATTTACACAATTGTACTATAAGTGTCTGCAAGTGTTCTTAGCTAGGTTTTGTGTCAAGGTATCCCCAATAACTATCGAAAATCGATAATCGAAAAAATCAAGTTATAGAAGGAGTGGTCCGATTTTAATCAAATTTGATACACTCATAGACAAAGACATAAGAAATGATATTCAGAAGTTTCAAGGTTGCAGTTCTTACAATAGTGCAGAAAATTGATGATAATATATATATATAAAAGGCAAGATGTTTGTGTGTGTGTCAGTTTATCTGTCTGTATGTCCTTTATACAAATCCACAATTTTTATCTGATTCTCACCAAACTTCACACAAATATTCTTTAGGCTGAGTCTGAGCTCCAGGACCATGGATTAGTTTTAAAGCTTTCATTACACCCGAGCAATGCTGGGCTATACTGCTAGTTTGAAATTAAAAAAAAATGATAATGGGAATTAGAAGTAGTTCTATTAAACAGGCATAAAACTGTCAGAACATCCTTTCTTCAAATTATAAAAGGCATAAGTTAATCAAAATGTAGAAATAGAATTGGCAAACTACAGCTAAAATTGTTTGAATTCTCTTCATATTAATGCCTTTTTGAAAGTTTTAAACTTACTAAGAAAAGAGAAGATAGGTGAAATATGTACACAAATCCTTCTTCTATAATTACCTTATTGACCAGGCAGTAGCAACAAGAACCAACCATAGTGTTAATAATCTTGTCACTGATATTAAGGAGAGGGTAGTTGTACAGATCTTTGTACAGATCTTTCTTCCGTAATCATTTTTAAGCCAAGAGCAACAAAAAGTCTGTTACACCCGCTGATGGAAAGCAGTCATTTTACAAAAAATTTTTCTTGAATAACAGATTTACCAAGCACTATATTCAGTTTAAGGATTCAGATCAAAACAGTGAAGATAGTACTGTGGTTTTAATTTTGCTTTTTTGTGATGAAACACTTGAATAATTTGTTATGATTTTTTAAAATCTTTCTTGTTGCTTTTAACTTTATTAGCCAATACAGTTTTTGGTCTTTAAATTGAATTTTTTTCAAAGAGACTTAAGCTTGTATTAAACAGGTTTTTGTGGGAAGCAGAGAAAAAGAGAGTACATCCAATCTCTTATCCTGAGTATCAGGAAAGATGCAAATTAAAAAAACACAAAAGTCTTATTCCAGTTTGAAATTTAAAAGAAATTATCATTAATTAAATGATATGAAAATTAATAGTAATACAGAATACACAGTTTACAAAACAGGCTTGCGCAAAACTTTTTTGTGTGCCACACAATTAGGCAAGATAACAAGTTCTAATTATAATTCTGTTCATTTCATAAAACAGTTATTATCAATTAGAAATTATCAAGAAAATGTTTACTTACTTTGATTTATTTGACTGTTGAAAGGTGTTGAAGAGAATGGCAACTTCACAAGTGCCACTGCATTTCTGGTTTGCTTATACAACAGCTCAGTTTTACAAACTGAGATATGAGATAAATCTTATATTTTTGTTAAAATTTCAAAATCAGGCTTAATACCTTTCATTTTGTGACAAACTTACACAAAAATATAGAAAGATAATTGGATAAGTTAATTGGATATAGAAAGTTAATTGGATAACACTATAAATTTATAGAAATTTCTGTTTTCTTTTCCTTTTCTTTCTTTGTATTTCTACTTTTTTTCTTACTTATTATTTATCTTTTTTAGTTTCATTTTTTTCATCATCATTGTAGTAGTCAATGTCTTTTCATTTTTTTGTTCAAAACCCTGAAACTGCCTGCAGCCATTCACCACTGATAGGCAAAACCTTTCCGCTTTCTGTGTTCACCTCATGAAAACTGCCAATGAATTCCACCTATGAAAGTCAAATCCCTTCTTTATTGTGATTTTTTTTCATCCTCATATAAGTTCAGCTCCTGGTAACCAGCTAGCATGTACATTGTGAAAGCCAAATTCTTACTGCTTGCCTGAAAAACCAGGCTTAAATAGCCAGAAATTGGTTGTGAATAAGATAAAAAATTAATATTCTAGGTTTGTAACCTACTTTCTCCATTAGTTAAAAAATCACAATTGTATTGCTTTAGACCACACTTTTTGTAAATGTTATTTGTTTTTTTAACAAATTTGAAAAACAAATTTCATACATGTATCTTTTATATATATATATATATATATATAAAAATCTAATCTAAATCTATCTAAACTTATTTATAAATGGAACATTGTCTCTGTGTGTGTGTGTGTCCGTTACCTATAGACTCCAAAATGGCTGAACTGATTTTCTTCAAAATTTACACAGTTGTACTATAAGTGTCTGCAAGTGTTCTTAGCTAGGTTTTGTGTTGAGGTGCCCCCGATAAGTATTGAAAATCGATAATCAAAAAACTCAGGTTATAGAAGGAGTGGTCCGATTTTAATCAAATTTGATACACTTATAGACAAAGACATAAGAAATGATATTCAGAAGTTTCAAGGTTGCAGTTCTTACAATAGTGCAGAAAATTTGATATCGATACCAGGAAATCAAAATTTACATCCATTCATTTATTTTTCTTTCAGTCTACAGTTTCGCTTTAACTGGAAACAACTATTGCTTTTTAGTCTTTCGTGTCAACGTCCAAAGAGTCTGATCTCCAGGACCATGGATTAGTTTTAAAGCTTTCATTACACCCAAACAATGCTGGGCTATACTGCTAGTATATATATAAACATCAGGTTTCATTTTGGCAGTATTTTTACATCAATTTAAACTTCTTATGTACAAAGTTTTACTAATCAAATTTTATTCAACTCATTTTTTTGTTGTCTGGCTTCAATATAACATTTTTTTATTTAAAAAATGTGTTAGTAACTTTCTTCTTTTAATAAGTGCTTTTTTAAACATTTTCCTTAAAAGAATGTGCAATAAACAAACCTAGACTATTGTATTATTTTTTTTATTTACCCTTTAATTATTTTTATATAATTTTACTCTTTTCTCATTAAATAATTTATTGGAAACCTATTTGGTTTATATGAACAATCCTTTTAACTATTGAATTTTAATTTTTTAAATTCTTCTTCTTTGTAGTGTGTCTCTTCATGATGTTGACAATAATGGCTCTCCACAATTTCCTGTCCACTGTAGCTCTTAATAAATTCTCTCTTTTGTTATCTCTCCTAAACAATGTTCCGTTATTCATTTACTCAAGTGTGTTAGGTAGGTCATGTATTGTCTTCTATCTGTCCTGTGAGTGTAAAATTTTGCAAGCCTTATTTTCTTATAATGTGATCTAGAAATGTCAACACTCTCTTTTTGATGCTAATTATAAGTGTTCATTTTGGTTATATTTTCTCTTAATATTAACCATTGATCACATGTTTGGTTCATGATATTTTTAGCATTCTTCTGCAGAACCATATTTTGGTTGCACTAAGTCTCTTTTTTATCTTTGCAGAGATTGTCCATTATTCCCTGTCATATGTTATTATCTAACAGTCCAGTACTCTTTTTTGTTTTTGTTTGTTTCTAATGAACTTTTCCATTTTCTTGATACTTTGTTTAACTTTTGGAAGGCATCTTTTGCTCTCCCAATGTGTCTTCGGATTTCAGTATCAGATTTTTTATCCAATGTTAAAACAGTTCCAAGATATTTAAATTGTACTTGTTTGATTTTTGTATCTTCAATTTGTAATTTGCATGTTGGGTTGTTCCTTTTCCTAACAAACATGTACTGTGTTTTGTCAAAAAAGAAAATATCTAATTATATTTTATGGTAACTGTGCAAATGTAGGAGAGATAAAAAATTTTGACAGGTGAATTTTGGAGAAAGTTTGGTACGATATTTTTACATCTTAATGAATTAGTCGGGTAAGTGCCATATGTGATACATGCTTGGGCAATCATGTCTCAAAAGAAACATGATTGACTAGGCAGAAGATTTTCCTGCAGTAGATTGCATTTACTTATTGCAGTAGACTGGTTGCCAACCAAAGCTATAGAATCCAATCTGTCCTGTTATCTAACCCATAGCTGGAGGGAAGAGATAGATTAATACCTTTCCCAAGAGTACTTGCATATAAGTGAATGCAACAAATTCAACTGAAATTCAAACTCAGCTCTTTGAATTCTTGTACTGAGCCATATCCACTGCACCACAATGCACATCCATCTTAAGGAATAAACAATTCAAAATGTTTATAAACTAAGCTTTTTTGAAAGATGAATAAAAGATATACAGCAGTCAAGGAGATGGAAGATGGCAATTGAAATTGAATTTAAATTTTTGGAGATTGTAGCTATCAGGAAAGTAAGTAAACAGGCAAGGTGAGAAGTGCAAGAAAAACTGTTGGAGTAGAAGAGGTAGTTACATTTAATTATTTCAACAGTAAAAGAGTAGGGCCTAGCTTCCAATTCATGTGGTCAGGGCACCAGGGAAAAAAATTTATCAGAGCAGTTGCTATGAAAATATCTGTAGAAAAGACAGATGGAAGCCATGTCATGTCAATGAGAAAGTGACTGAAGTGAAAATGCCAAGTCAGGATTGATTGCATTGCAGACGCTTCTTTTGATTTTGCTGAAAATCTTGTGATGAATAGCAGGAGCACCCAAACAGATATGGTAACAGTATTCAATGCATGGATGAATGTTAGATTTATAAATGTGCAAGATTGATTCTGACAAGAAAACTTTCCATAATGACCCAAACTTCCTAGCAAGTAGAAGCAGCTATGGAACTGAGGTAGTCATTCTATTTCAGGTCGGTTGAAGAAGTGAGGTGCAGTGTGTTGCTCTCTAGAAGACTAGCATCATCTATGTTGATGGCTGACAGGAAAGTATCTCTATGATGGTTAAAGAAGAGCAGTTTTGTTTTAGAGGCATTAAAATTTACAAGCCATTTCCTGCCCCATTTAACCACTGATCAGGGATTCATTTCAAGAACAGCATCCAAATTTAATTAATCAGCCTTGGCAGATTTTCTTTTTGAGACATGAGTAAATGGTGGTGTCATCTGCACAGATGTCTACTTGGGAACTGATGACATCAGGAAGATCATTGATGAAGATCAAAAACAGCATAGGACCTAGGATAGAGCCTTGAGGAACACCTGCATTTGTGTGAAAGAATTTGGAAGCTTGCCCATTTAAAACAACCTTTATTTCATGATTTGATAGGAACAATTGGATTAAATCAAACAATAATCCAAAAATACCATACTTCTTTAATGAGTTTGATCTTTACAAGTAGCCCCATGCATGCAGTCTTGTACATTACTTAACTAAGCTTAGTCAATACCATTAAAGCCAGCATTCTGTTTTTAATAAGCAATAAGGTAATGGCATAATGACCCAGACTCGATGCCTTTGACCAGATAATTCATAGCCTAAGAACTCAAGAGATATTAACTGCATAGTCTGTGCTTATTAATTAACTAGTTGTCTGCTGAACAAAGAACATGTACTCTTCTTTAATAAGATAATTCAGAGAATAGAAGCATAACAGTACTGTAGATCAGTGGAGCAAAATAAAAGAATTAGTCATTGAGCGATATTTTCCTTGAAATTTTGTATAATTGGCTACTTTCATTCAACAAATGAAATGAAGAAATAGAAAAAAAAGATATTTGTTTAAGCCTAATCACCAGACTACAACTTGTAATATTTTTTCTTTCTTTTTTTTCTTCTTATAGTCAGCATTGATTATTTTGATTAAGGAGGTGCAGGTAAGTTCAAAATCTATTTGAAACTGTTCATTTTATACAAATGCAGAAAGGCATGAATCCACATTTCCTTCAATCTTAAAGCTTAAAATAAACATGAGTGTAACTTGGATGAAGCACAATGAGTAGCAGCCTGCAAAAACTTTTGTAAATCGTGCAACTTAAAGGACAGCAGATATTGTTGATAAAAAGATGATAATTCAGTTCTATTATTAATTTACCTCTTTATTTTCTCAACTTCAAAATACTGCAATAGTATCAAAACTTGTTAGAGCTGTTTGATTGAACAAAAGAGTTTAAACCAGTGATTCCCAAAGGTGTGGTTCCACACCACTGGGAGTGGGAAGAAAAAATAGTTGGTAGTGGCACATTTGAACTACAACATACACCACACGTTGTACTTGAAGTGTATCTTGCTCTCACTTTACAGTGTATTCCATTGTTATAAGGCTTACAGCCATATCACATTGAATACACCGGTTCTTGCTCGATCACCAAAGTTAAGCAACATTGAACCTGGTCAGTACTTAGATGGGTGACCGCTTGGGAATACCAGGTGCTGTAAGTGTTTAGTGACAGATGTGTGTTGTGGTGCAGTGGATATCGGCTCTGGAAAGAGAAATCGGTGAGCCGAGTTCGAATTCCAGTTGAATACCCTGCATTCACTTAAGCACTGGTATCCTTGGGAAAGATATTAATCCATCCCTTCCCTCCAGTTATGGGTTAAATAACAGGATAGGACTTGGGGAACCTGCTCTTAAAAACAAATCCCAATGAATCTTGATACTCGAAAAGAAAAAGTATTACTAGACACAAAACTTATATATAAAAAAAAACAACAATAAATTGTAGAAAGAAAAAGGTATTACCAGAATAAATAAATAAAATTTAGTTGGCAATAAATGACCTGCCAAAGTTGATATGCCATAAAAACCAACCAACCAACCATTATTATAAAAATTATTATGCAAAATACTAAGATAGTCATTTGATATGCAATAATAGCACCAAGAAAATCAAATTAGAAGTTGACTAGACACTTGGGTGGAGGACATTAGGGTTATGTTTTGGTATACAAGGGAGCAACAACCTCAAAAGCTTGCAGAATTGTTGATTTAGACCAATGAGGTGTCACAATGTCTGTTTAGAAAAAAACAACATGAATATATTTTGCCTATATTTAATGAAATACTTTTATTCTAAAGAAAAAGAAATCTAGAAGGTGTTTGCCTTGATTTATTTTACTGGATATCAAATTTTTCCAAGTTATTAATACTAAATTCTGTTGTATTTGTCTATACTTCCGAGATAAGATAGTATTTACATTATTCAGACTGTTGTCCTCATCTTTATTGCCATGTTTACATTGTCTGGCCATTGTATGGTCTAGCCTTCTTCAGGTGCTAGGAATTTTGATTTTGATCACTCAGTCAGTTAAGTGCCATACGGGAAACACGCTTGGGCGATCATGTCTCAAAAGAGACATGACTGACTGGGCAGAAGATTATCCTGCAGTAGGTTGCCATTGCTTTCTGCAGTAGACTGGTTGCTAGCCAAGGCTATAGAACCCAATCTGTCCTGTTATTTAACCCATAACAGGAGGGAAGAGACGGATTAATACCTTTCCCAAGGGTATTTGTGCATAAGTGAATGCAATGAATTCAATTGGAATTTTTTTCACTTTTGCTATTAAGCATCCCACATTGTGATTTAAGAAAATCTGTAAAACAAAAGGAAATGTGGCAAAAAACCTGGGAAACAAAGGATGATTATTCTTAAATGGACATCATGCATCAGATCAATAATATATATGGTCAGGCACCCCTGTTCATCTCAGTGTTCTCGACAGGCTCCAGAAGAGAATCTCTAATGTGGTTGGTCCCGACCTGGCAGCTTGACTCCAGCCACTTTCTCAACATCAGGATGTGGCTTCCCTCTGTCTCTTCTATAAATATTTTCATGGCTTTTGCTCTGACGAACTTGGGTCACTGGTGCCCCTTCCACAAGAATTTACTCAGGTAACCAGACTAGCAACAAGGTCTCATCCTTTTACAACCAGATGCAAGCAACAATTCTAGTCCAACTGCTTCTTTTTTTGCACTTCCTGTCTGTGAAACTCCCTTCAATATACTTGCTTTTCTGATGACTATAACCTCCAGGAATTTAAATGCAAAGTCAATTCCCATCTCTTATCCACTTAACTCCATACACCCTGTGTATCTTGTTCTTTTTCTTTCTCTCTACCTTTGCAACTGTCTTCTCTCCTGTGTTCACATTCTTCTCCTGCACTTTCTCTTTCACCCACTGCAGCTGGTTCATCTTTGTCTTTACTCTTTTCCTGTCTAATACTTCAACACTCTTGTGTAACCTCCTGCATATCAGTGGCATTAACACCTTGCTTGGGGTGAAATGATTATAAAATAAATAAATAAAAGATGGTTTTAGACAACTCTGCATCAGATTTCATAAACTGACACTGTAGGATCACAAAGAATTTTACTAAATTACAAAACCAACATTACTTGAAGATTTCTAACAGTAGCAACAATTAAAATGGATAGTATGTAAAACTAGAAGGGAAAGTTGTGATGTACCATATTGTATAAGACACATGTTTTTAGTTTGAAAATATAATGTCAAAACCTGCTGGTGTCCTTTACAACAAAGTTATTGTTAATAATAAAATATAGTTTAAAGGTATGCAACATTATGGGTAAAAGGGTCCAATATCAGAGATAGAGCATATGTAAATATAATAGCGAAAACAGGTCAACACTAAGTGGATTCATTTGAAAAAAAAAAATAACGGTAAACAGCAAAACTGAAAAAGTGCTGTGGGGTGGTGATAAATAATGAGCCATAATTAAAATAAATTTATTACTAAATTTCAGTTTTGGTTACTTTTGTTGTATGTTTGAATTTTTTGTTCCAATGAATCTTTCTGAAGAAGTGTTGGGCGGCAAAAAAGTTTCCTTTTAAAGAATGCAATATATCATTTTTAAAACCACACACACACACGCACATATATATATATATATGAAATGGTTTAGTTAATCTGAATGTGTTATTTATAACAGCATCATGAATTGCACATTACCAATTGAAGCACTTAATTTATATAATGTTGGTAATTGTTTAATTGATATTTCAATTTTCATTGGATATTTAGCCAAACTGTCTTCAAAATAAAGATATCTTATACTCTGAAACATGATAATCAAGATGTTGTATTTCCACACTACTTTAAACAAAAGATTTGGAAGGAAGATGCAAGTTATAAAGAAACTGGAAAGGGTTTCTGGTAACATGTGCAATTTCATGTTCCCACTTCTGAAAAGGAACAACCTTTCTTTTTTTCCTTTCCAATGAGATCATTTAGGTGTGTTTTCAGCAGCCCTACTCATGAAGTAGAGATTTAGGCCATCCCAGATCTGTTATTTCTGAACTAAAGAGAAATTGTTTACATATTGAACACACACTTCCACCTAAACATTATACACAAAGTCCATAATCTTGTTAAAATCCACAATATAAATTATCAGCTTTTAATGAGAGCAGGGAAATGTTTAAGAACTTTATTCAACTCCTAAGCTGAGTACCTTAAAACATATCTTTTTATTCATATTGAATATAACCATTTAACTTTTATGTGAGAAACAAACTCTCTCAATTTGTTTTAAGTATTGTGGAATATTGCTTTGTGCCCAATGATTTAATATAAACATTTTCTCTTCTGGACAATTGATCAAAACTAAATCTTTAATGTTTGATTACTTGTCCTGAAACAAGCTACTGAAACTTCAAATACGTAAATTTGTAAATAAATTCTTTATCTTGTTTTGTTAAAAATAATATTTGTTTCCTCATCATTATCCCTACATACTTCAGTCCCACCAACAAAAGAAATGGCAATACCTCTTCAAAATTATTTTTAGCATTACAATCACTGGGGTATATCATTCTCATCCTTTGCATAGAGCCTCTTTTGTTAATCATGTGTTATCTCCCTCTAACCCCCTAAGTTACTTTTTCACCACTGCTGTAGCCTGATATTGAACTCACAAATCTTTGGGTCAAGTCACAGGAACTAACCAAGCCTATATCCACTTAAGGACACATGGCTCAGTGGATATAGACGTTGGTTAGTTCCTGTGATAAAGGCACATTTTTACACTTGCTTTTAGTGAGGGTTAGTCAGTAAGGGAGATAATTAGGAGATTAAAGGTAATATCTCTTAAAAATTGTTCACTCAAATTTTGTAGAGCTCATCCATTTAATTAAGCAATAGTGAGTGAAATTTTTTCTCCAGTAACACTTTTAGCATTAATGTTTTTAACTTATTCAAGTAAATGTGCGTATTTATGCATATACTTCTGTAGAACTAGATAAAGATACACTACTGTTTTCAATCAACTCAACTGCAATATGTAAAGAATGCATTTTTCATCTCTGTCATTACAAACCTGCATTGAGCTCAACTTTTGTTATTTTATTGCTTGGGAAAATTGTGAATAAAATTCTTTGTTCCAATCAAAACTTTCTGTCATATTGATATTCACCTCAATGTTATTCTATTTTTTTTAATCACTTTGCTCCCAAAAAGGCAATAAAGCCACTAAAATGCAAGATGTTACTGAGTGTGAAAGAATATTAGAAAAAGGAAAACATTATTAAGGAGAGAAAACAATCAAAAGACAGGAATTAAGAAGACAAAAGTAACAATCGATATTGCATTTAAATGTTTAAAGATCAGAGTTTACTGGAAAGTCAGAAAAGTGTTTCACAAGCAAGTAGTGTGAGAGAAGAAACTGCAAGCATAGAGCTTACAGTTACCTTTAGCAGTTTCAACTGTAAAATGATGCCAAATTCATATTGTGCTAAAATTAAAAATGTTGAGGTACCAAAGAAAAATGATCATAAGAATAATTACCATGAAAAAATTCATAGAAATGGCCCAGGGAAGCTCTCACAATGATTGGAAAGTGACTGTCTATGATATTCAATAGGCAGTACATCAATTCATCTTTATAACTCCAGGGAAGAAAAAGCATTACTTATTTATATTTTCTTTGACTCAACCTTCCAGGATTGTTTCATTATACATTTTGACCAAGTACATGTCTTATATGAGTATAGTGCCCATAGAAATAATAGGATTAGTTTTGCATGGATTGGCATTTCTACCTAGGATTACAATATCCGTATACTCTGTCTCAGATAAAAATATTGTTCTCTACCTGACTGATACTGGGATTGAAAAACACCCCCTGTATGCAGTCTTTTATCTCACTGTAACTTCTGCACACTAGTGGTAATCCCACCTTGCTTGAGGTGAAATAATTTTTAAAAAAAATGAAGGAAAATGAGATGTATTTTTATCATTTGAAACTCTTTTTTTTTCTGGAAAAGAAAAAAAAATGCTGTAAAAACATCAAGAAAGTTCTATTTATAGAAATGAGAATACAGTTTCTAAGTGGTTTGCTGTGAATATTCCAGCAAGTCTGCAGTCACTGATGATGACCAAATCAAAATGATGATTACGATTAATCCAGACCACACAACATATGACATGGCAGAGTTACACTGTATGTCTGAGCATTTTAACCCTTTAGCATTCAACACACCCTGTAAATATAGGCTTTCAATATTAAGCCTGCCAAAACCCACTCCATGTTTCCTATGCCATAATATATTATAATGACATCATCACAAGTAACACAGGAAGTCATGACAACAGTGAGATTGTGACCATAAGAAGTGAAACTTTGAGAGCCGATATTTGTGGAGTGGGTTTGAGTGTGTTCAATGCTAAAGGATTAAAGCATTTTAAAACATTTGAATACTTGAATCATTACAATATTTTGGTGTCTTACAATTTAATGGACCCCATTTCCATCTGCAATTTTCTGCACAAATGCAGCAAAAAACCTGTTTTTGAAAGAATGATCATAAGCCATAAGAAATGGACTGTTTCAATTTTTTTTTAGTAGAACTTTTCAATCTAGGCAGGTTTCACTGTTTAAGAAAATAAAAAGAGAGATAACAACTCAAACACTAAAATAATGTTTATAGTAATAACCTACGATGTCAGATAAAAAATCCCTTCAAAGTGAGATTGTGTGTGTATTCAGTTTAGTTTGGCTGAAATTGTTCTTGTTCACATCTTAAAAAAAAAGGAAGACATTTTATATCTACTAAATTTATTGACCATTTGTTATACATGTTATTGGTAGACAAGAAAATAAATGGTAAATATATTTAATACACATAAAATGTCTTTTTAGTAGAACATTTTCAAGAACAACTCTTGTGTATCTATCTATATCTATCAGGTCGGTGCAAAAGTTTTTGCCGATTTAAAATTTCATCTTGAAAATGAAAAACTGTGTGCTTTTGAAAATCTTTATTCATAACAATAACAACCTTTGCTCTCTATAACTTGATTCCATCTGTCAACGAGTTTATAAATGCTTCACTTGTAAAATTCTTTAAGTTTTAATGTGAAATATGAATCTAACTCATGTTCAATCTCCTCTCAGGATGTTAACCTAAGGTCGTCTAAATGGTTTTGTAATCCTCAAAATAAGTGATAATCCAAAGAAGCTAGGTCAGGAGAATATACAGGATGGGGCAAGATGGTACTTCCCATCACCTGTGACAAGCCTACCCAAAAATGGTGTCTGAAGGTGTTGGGAAAGCAAAGATTCGCAACAAGAAATATGTTGTCGCAAGTTCTCTGGAGAATATTGCAGAAAAATATGAATGATGCTTTAAGAATCTGAAAGAAAAAGTTATAAATTAATCATGGTGATATGTTTAAGTAATAACAATATACATAAAATAAATTCTTCTTCTTCTTCTATGTGCCCTGTCCCTTCAGGACGTAGGCGATCATAGTTCTCCACGTCTCTCTATCCCTTGTGGCTCTTAGTATGTTTGCTCCTGTTACTCTTGGCAACCCCCTTTCCCTCATCCACCTGATCAGGCTCTGCAAATATGTTATCCGCTGCCTTCCTCTGTCTCTCTTTCCTTCTATCTGGCCAGTCAGTATCAGGTTCTCCAGGCTCTCCTTCCTCATTGCGTGTCCTAGGAACTTCAGTTGTCTCTTCCTTATTAAATTCCTTTTTGTTGCCATTCTTTCCTCCACCTCATCATTGCTTGCATGCTCAGTCCATAATGCAGCCTTGGTGATGTGCTGGGCTTCTTCAGTCTTCAGAGTTTCACCCTTAGTTTGCAGATGACTGGGACGTGGTCACTTCCGCAGTCGGCACGTAGATATATTTTGCATTGGACCACTGTGTTCCTGAATCTCTTGTTTATAGTTATATAGTCTGTTTGGTTCTTCGTGTTGCCTCCTGGGCTTCTCCATGTCCATAGACGTCTTGGGTGTTCTTGAAACCAGGTGTTAGTAATTACCTGGTCATTGGTTGAGCACCATTGGACCCATTTTTCTCCTCGTTCGTTGCAATCCTCTAGTCCAAAGTTGCCGGTCATGTCTCCTTCCCTCACTTTACCTACCTTGGCATTCAAGTCCCTCATTATAATCCTAATTTCTTGACTTTTGCACTGAGCCTTGGCACTGTCCAGTATTGAATAGAATGTTTCTATTTCGTCCTCCGAACTTTGAGTTGTCGGTGCATAACGCCTCTTTTATAAACCAGAAAAAATTTTGCATTGAGCTGATAATATATATGCATAAAGTTTTGTTAAAAATGATCAACAAGGCACTGTGATTAAGCCTTTTATTAGTTTTTGTTGTGTTCATATAAATATTTTCTTTTCTGAACATCAAGTGTGTAAAAATATTTTCAAATGTTCTGTATATCCAAGGGCTTTTGACTGTTTTTTTTTTTAGCCATTATCAATGATTTTTTTTCATTTTTCATTTTTAACTGAATGTTTACATTGTTTCTAAAGTGATGGGAACATTTTATTATTTTTCAAACAAGATGATCAGCACAGTGTGGTCATGTTCACTGTTGATGTTATTGAGTGCTGGATTTATTATTAGTGCTTCCATTATTTTTAGTCTTTTCTTACATGTGGATTAGGCTATTATAGTTGTATTTTCTATTAGGCTATTATAGTTGTATTTTCTATTAGGCTATTATAGTTGTATTTTCTATTAGGCTATTATAGTTGTATTTTCTACAAGTATATTGTGGATGGAGTTTGGTGAATTTCTGCCTGTGTTTAAATGAGTCCTGATTGAACTATGGTCAGAGAGGTGTATTATGAGTCCTCGTAATAAGCATGTAGTGGTATATCAAAAATAAGTATTCGTGAATTTGGTTTGATCAAGAACACAGTTCCTTAAGAGTGCATGTTAATTCATAAATAATATTGGTTCTCTGTAAATTAGATTTTTCAGGTGTGTTGTTATTGTTAATGATAAGATTTTTTTTCTTCAGGTGCCATGTCCCTTTAGGATGTAAGTGACCACGGGCTTCCACTTGGCCTTGTCTCTTGTCGCTTTCAATATATTTCTTCTTGGTATCTCTCCCTAACCCTACTATGCCATCTATTTGCTCAAGCCTATCAAATATGTCTTGCACTGCTTTCCTCTGTCTCTCTTTCCTTCTATCCGTCCTGTGAGTATTAAATTCTCCAGGCCCTCCTTCCTTATTACGTGTTCCAGGAACCTCATCTGTCTCTTCCTGATGTTAATTATGAGTTTTCTTCTCGTTTGCATCCTCTCCAATGCCTCATCATTGCTTATGTTCTCAGTCCATGGTATCCTCAGTATCCTTCTGTAGAACCAAATTTCTACTGCCTCAAGCCTCTCCTTTATCCTTGAGTAGATCATCCAATATTCACTGCCATACAGAAGGACAGATATCACATAGCAGTCCAGCACTCTTTTCTTTGTTTCCAATGAGATTTTCTTGTCTGTCAGTACTCTGGTTAGCTTTTGAAATTTGTCCTTGGCCATGCCAATGTATCTTCGGATCTCAGTGTCACCCTTTCCATCCTCTATCAGAACATTTCCCAGGTATTTAAATTTCTTTACATGTTTTATTTTAGTTTCTTTGACTTGTAGTTGGCATTTTGAGGTGTTCTTTTTGCTGATGACCATACATTCAGTTTTCTTGAAGTTTATGCTTAGTCATTTCTTCTCACTTGCTACCTTCTGTAGGAGGTCCTGCATTTTCTTTTCCATGTCTGTTATCAGCATCATGTCTTCTGCATATCTTTAGTTGTAGATAATTTATTTTTCTTGTTCTAGTTGAGTTTTCTTGTTCTAGTTGAGTTGTGTATTTCTTTATAATATTTCTAAGAGAAAATTCATTTTGCTTATAGTTAACATGTATTTTTTCTTTATAGAAAATGTTAATGTCATTGCTTTTATTTGTATGCTCAGTATTACTATTGATTACATAGAAAGTAAAGTCTAATCTGGTGATTAGTGAAGTAGTTTGGAATACCATTGTTAACTAGTGTCTGTTTCCCATTATTTAATTATTTATGAAAAAGAGATGAGAGAATAAATTCTTATGTGTTCTCTTGAGAAAATTTTTTATTCTGTCTATTTTATATCTAAGTGGGTATTCACTCATAAAATTGATTTGGTAAGAGTTTCTACTCGTGAGTTTTTTTTATAATGAAGTAGTGAATATGTTACTAATGAATTCTACAAGAATGTCTAAGAATGAGAGTTTATTTTTTTAGACTAATTTCATAGGTAAAGTTAAGGACAGAGTTTTTGTTTTGAATGTGGTTTTCAGATTATTAATTTTTTTTTGTTTTCTGCTAAAATAGAAATATTATAGTAGACATATTTTAGGTTTAGTAATGCTTTTAAATACTTTGTTTTTTATGTGGGACATCTACTAGTTAGAGAAGCACAGACTGAGTGGATTATCCATACTAACACAATGAGTTTGAATGTAAATATTGCCATTATGGCCGTAGAAGGTGACATTAATTGTGCAGGCATGCAATAATTTTTTGAGAATACTAGTTTTGATGGATGGAGGTTGAGTCAAATTATTTTTATACACAGAGTTAAAGATTATATATATATATATATCAGCCACTTGCCATCAGTAATTACTCAGGGTAGGCAGTTTGTGATCTATAAAAAAATAAAATATTTTGAATTTTATGCATAATAATCAAAATGACCTTCATAATTTTGTTGGATTAGGTGCATATTGTGCCATCAAAGGAAAATGAAGCTGCTGCCTACTTTGCCTATATATATATATATATATATATATATATATATATATATATATTGTAATTTTGTTATTATGTTATTATTATAATGGTTTATAAAAGCATAATATCACGACAAAAAAATGAAGACACCATATGGTAGAAACCTAGGTTGAATAATAACTCATTTACAAATGAAGAGTATATATATATATATATATATATATATATATATATAAAAGAAGAAACTCAAACGTAAAAACCACAAATTTATTCGCCTGAAGAGAATCAATTTTAGACTCAAAACACTTGTAGTGTCATGGACAATTAATGTTTCATAACATGTATAATTACAAAAACAATAAACATACACTTCAAAGAAAACGTTCATAGCTTCTCACACTTTTTATTCTCTCTCTCTCTCTCTCTCTCTATATATATATATATATATACTCTCACACCTTGATTGAGCACGATGGAGGAATGCCACACTTTATAAAAACAGTAGCTACTCAAGCATCTACGCATCGTTCACTCAGTAATGAATTTGAATACTCTTGGCTAATGGCATGTGTTTACATTGTATATAACACGCTAAAGTCTGCCCTCCTCTACCTAGTGCCTATAGCTCAGAGGTAGAATCGCTGAATGATGTCAATTCAATCAGGTTTCAATCCTGGCTAGAAGCAATCAGATGTCTAACCGTACTGATGAGCTGTGATACAGCAAAACAGATCTGTCTGCGAATTACTATATATATATATATATATATATATATAGCAAATTGTGTTTCTCAGTTATATGAATATAGCTGTTAAACATGGTAACATTATTATATTTACAAATATGGAGATGTTTATTTTTTGTGAATGTTTAGCTCTATTATTTATCAAGTACATCCAAGAAAATAACTACACTGCAGCCATCATTGTTGCAGTAATATTTACTAGCTTTTTGGCTTTGTCTGACACAAGGCCACAGTTGTGAAACTGTCAGTGATAATTATGTTCACTACAGTAGTAATAGCCAGTGAGCATAGCTTACTAACCATTATATAATGATGAGGTGCTGCTACCATTGATCTATTCCAAAGTATTTTATCTCGAAGATCAAGAAACAGGCAGAGATTGAGAGGAAATATAGAAAAAAGGTATTTTTCAGATTCAGTTGAGGTCTGTTGTTTAAATAATCTCTTGTAGGTCGGGGGAGACATATCTAATCCTGTAAACAATGTTGTGTTTGAAGATCTTGGACAAACAGCTACCATTCAAATAACAGTTAATTTCAAAAGTGTATTTGTATTATACAATTTTTGTAACCTCTCTCTCTCTCTCTCTCACTATATATATATATATATATATATATATATTACAAGGAAGTAAAAGAACAGATAGATTAAAACCCACTGTTCATGCATTTACTTTTATAAAGAGTGCTCAATATAAAGTAGACTGTAATATTTTAATTTTGTTATTACAATGGTTTATTAAAGCATTATATCACTACATAAAAATTTTCATGTTTTAGAACAATATTGTTCTTAATTCCAAGCTATGGAGTGCATCAATATATCTATAACCTGATACGTAATTATTAGCTGATTATTTTTAGCTGTTATTTTTAATGTATAATGTTTGGCATAAATGCTAAATATTTAAAACTAAATCAAGTGTATTGACAAAAGAGAAGACTAATGTTGAAAAAATAATTTATGCAAAATAAGTATTAGGTTGTTACAAACATAATGACTGCTCAAAGTGTTGTATTTTGAAAAGCCATTAGTATTCAGTATATATTAGGTGAATTTTGGTATACATAATAATTAATATGTGCTTTTTAATAATTTATAACTTATTTTCAGACAAAAATATTCTTGAAGCATAGAAGCTCTTAATTATGAACATGACAAAACATGATCTTTGTTTACTTTTCTTGCATGAGTTTGAACTTGGGCACAGTGCCTTCCAAACTTCTGCCAACAGAGCATGAGGAAATGGGTCAATAAGTGATCAGACAGTATGAAGGTGGTTCCAGAAATTCTGTACTGGTGATGAGAGCCTTGAAGATGAAGGTGGAGGATGACATGCAGTCTTGACAACAAACAATTGCAATCAATTGTTGAACAAAACCCATGCCAAAGTTTCAGAGAAATGTCTTAAATGCTTGGTGTCAGCACTGCAACAGATTCATGCCATTTACAGATTGAAACAGTCTCATGCCATTTGCCAGGTGAAAAAGCTTGAGGAATGAGTTCCTCATGATCTCACTGAAAATCAGAAACTTAGATGTTTTGAAGTGTGCTCAATGCTCTTTCTGCATAACACCAATGATTCTTTTCTTGACCAAATAGTCACTTCTGATGAAAAGTAGATCTTTTATGATAAACTCTTTTCTTTTTCTTTTTTTTTTTCAATTGGAGTAGATAGACTAAACTATCGCCTGGTTCACACTCCACCCATGTCTATTGAACAGGTGAAGAGGCTCATCCCTTGTTTCCTGTTTAGGATGTGGTTTCCGGATTTCTCCTTTACGTAGCCCCCTGCACGTCAGTGGCGTTACCGCCTTGCTCAGGGTGATATGATTAACAAAAAAAAAAAAATCCTAAACAATCAGGTCAATTGTTTGATTGTGATGAGTCCCCCAAACATTTTCCAAAGCTAAAGTTGCATTAACAAAAGATTATGTGGTCTGCAATTATTGATTATGTGGTCTGCAATTGCTGTTATCCACTACAACTTTCTGGAAACCAATCAGAGCATTAGTGTAGATCTTTACTGTAATTACCTTGCTGCAGAAAATAAGACCTGCATTAGTAAATCAATGTGGTTCATTTCTGCTTCACAATAATGCATGGCCACATGTTGCAAGAATGTCATTGCAAAAACTCACAGATGAGAGTTTACCACATCCTCCATAGTCTCCTGAACACTCACCCACTGACTATCAATATTTTAAGCACTTAATTTTAAATTTCACCACTTATTTTAAATGGTGAAACTTTTAGGTTCAAACCAGAGGTGGAACCAGCTTTCAAAGATTTTGCCACATCACAACCAAAGTAAAGGAATAAATAATCTCGTCAATCAATGACAGAGGTGCATAGATGCTCAAGACTTCTATTTTGACTAATTTCAACATTTCTGCAGTTTATTTTTCAAAAATAAAATTATGTTTCTGAAATTTGCCATTATTTTTGTAAAACCTAATATTTTTATCACATTACTTTTTGGACTTAGGTGCAAGCATTTTATTTTCCCTTAGTTTAATACATAAATTTATGAGCAAATGATATATAAATTTTTATCTATCACAAACAGTTTTGAAAGACAGGATGACAATTGTGCTGACAAATTGGAAAAAGTTTTTATGAAATGTGTCATTATTAGGACTTCATTGAACTTCATTTCCAAAATTTTTTTTCCAATTTGTCACACATCTTTTCTTTTAAAACAATTTATATTAAATGTGTCTTGTATACAAATGCTAATATTCAGGCTTGAAGATTGCATTGAAGCATAAAACACTGTCACCACTTTGTGCTGATTGCAGTGTACACTTATAAATTTTGCCCAGAGGATGAAGGGGTTTGCATAGGGTCAACATCTTACCTGTAAAAACTACAAGTTACAGAATCACCAAACTGTGATGGTAAAGGTTATTGATGACCTATGCTCCACTATATATATATGTGTGTGTGTGTGTGTGTGTGTGTGTATATATATATAATTTCTCTTAATCTAAAAAGTGATATAAAATGTAATCTATTTCAGTAATTGTAAATTTGTGTTGATTGCAGTGCACACTTATTTTTATAAGTTTTACCCAAAGGATAAAGGGGTTTGCATAGGGTCAACATCTTACCTGTAAAAACTACAAGTTACAGAAGCGTCAATGGTAATTAGCTATCCCAGAACAAATTGTGTTGGTAAGGGTTATTGATGACCTATGCTCCACTGGGAACAATGGGCTAACCCCCCCCTCCGCCACAAATACATGTGTGTGTGTGTGTGTGTGTGTGTGTGTGTGTGTGTGTGTGTGTGAGCATGTATATATATATATATATATATATATATATATATATATATAAGTTGTCCTAATCTAAAAAGTGATATAAAATGTAATCTATTTCAGTAATTGTAAATTTAAATGCCACCAATTGAACGACATAGAAACTAATTTTCATTTTATTTCATTTCATTGTTACTTTGACATAGTTAATGGTCAACTTCATGATGACAGTCAGTTTGATGATATATCTGTCAAGAAATGAAGGAGACAACTCATCATTTGAGAGAAGAAATTGTATATAAACAGAAAAATAGAAGCAATAATGAAAAAAATCTACACTTTACTGAGACAAAAGCTTTTTGTTCAGACTGACTTGTGCTAATGCCTCCACTTTTATTACTATGGTTAAGATGTTGGATTTTATGCAACTGGTTTCAAGACACTATAATAATAATAGTAATGTTAATAATAATGATAATAGTAGTGTTAATATAAGTAATGTTAATAATAATGACAATAATAGTGATAATAATAGGAATGTTAATAATAGTGATAATAATAGAAATGTTAATAATAATAACAATAATAATGATAATAATAGGAATGTTAATAGTAGTGATAATAATAGTGATAATAATAGTAATGTTAATAATAATGATAATAATAGTGATAATAATAGGAATGTTAATAATAGTGATAATAATAGAAATGTTAATAATAATAACAATAATAATGATAATAATAGGAATGTTAATAGTAGTGATAATAATAGTGATAATAATAGTAATGTTAATAATAATGATAATAATAGTGATAATAATAGGAATGTTAATAATAGTGATAATAATAGAAATGTTAATAATAATAACAATAATAATGATAATAATAGGAATGTTAATAGTAGTGATAATAATAGTGATAATAATAGTAATGTTAATAATAATGATAATAATAATGATAATAATAGTGATAATAATAGGAACGTCAACAATAAAGATAATGATAAAATATTAAATAGGACAAGAGAATAAAGTTACTGTTAGTATAATTGAAAGAGCATCCCACTAACAAAATAATGCTGGTGTACAAATATATAAAACTTCATTTACTTATCATGATACACAGTCTGATAAAGCTATACCAAGCACATGCATCTTAATCAATAATAATAATAATAATCACCACCACCACTGCCACCACTGCCACCACCGCCACCAGCAGCTTTACTCTTTTTTTTCTTATTTACCTTATTTGTTTTGGTGCATTGGATAAAGACTTGAAATGAGAAACCAGAGAGCCCAGTTTGAATTCCAGTTGAATTTGTTGATTTTTACTTACGCAAGAATATCTTTAGGAAAGGGATTAATCTGTTTATTCTCCCTCATGCTATGGATTAAATAGCAGATTTGATTCTATAGCCTTGGTTGGCAACCAGTCTAGTGCAGAAAGTAATGGCAACCTACTGTGAGAAAATCTTCTGCACAGTCAGTCATGTCTCTTTTGAGATATGATTGAACAAGTGTGTATCACATATGAGATACTTAACTGACTGATATACTGATTATTGTTTTCATCTTTGTTGTTGTTATCACAAAATTTCAGCTGTTCTGCCCTCCAGACTTCAACAGGCGTTTGCCGATTGAGGTAACCTTCAAGAAGTTTTAAACTGAAAATTTCATCTTATCGTTCTTGTTTTGCTGTGTGATTATATATCTTTTTTAGTTTAGTACTGGTGCATTGGATATCAGCTCAGAACAAAAAATCGGGGAGCCGAGTTCAAATTCCAGCTGAATTCATTGCATTCACTTATGCGCAAATACCCTTGTGAAAGGTATTAATCTGTCTCTTCCTTCCAGTTATGGGTTAAATAACAGGACAGATTGGGTTCTATAGCATTGGTTGGCAACCAGTCTATCGCAGAAAGCAATGGCAAACTACTGCGGGATAATCTTCTGCCCAGTCAGTCATGTCTCTTTCGAGACATGATCGCCCAAGAGTGTATCACGTATGGCACTTAACTGACTGACTGACTGATCCCTTATTACTCATCCTGTTTTCACTAAGTCCAAGACCCAGGATTGAACTCAGAATTGTGCTGTCACCAAATTCCTGAACCAATGCATTAATCCACAATGCTATTGTCATATGGGACAATCTTTGGTGTAGAAAGCTTAGAGATTTGAACTTATTTTACTTACTAGTAAGACTTACTGGTTACACTCATCCAGACTTTTCTTTACTACTGTGACTTTTTCTTTTTTATCTTTTCAAATACATCTTAAAATAAAAAGCATTGTCCAATTATTTTGTACTAGCAGTATAGCCCAGCATTGCTCGGGTGTAATGAAAGCTTTAAAACTAATCCATGGTCCTGGAGCTCAGACTCTTTGGATGTTGACACAAAAGACTAAAAAGCAATAGTTGTTTCCAGTTAAAGCAAAACTGTAGACTGAAAGAAAAATGAATCGATATAAGTCAAATTTTGATTTCCTGGTATCGATATCAAATAAGTTTTTTTTCATTTTAAACTGAATTTTGAAGGCTAAATAAGTCCTCTGAGTAAATGGTATCATAGCTGAGACTAAGAACTACAATTATACCTACTTAGAGCCAAACCCGAAGCAAAAACTAAAATAAAAGAGCTGAAAAAACATACAGACATGCAGGCAGATAAACTGACTCACACACAAACATCTTGCCTTTTATATATATATTATCGATTTTCTGCACTATTGTAAGAACTGCAACCTTGAAACTTCTGAATATCATTTCTTATGTCTTTGTCTATGAGTGTATCAAATTTGATTAAAATCGGACCACTCCTTCTATAACCCAATTTTTTCGATTATCGATTTTGGATATTTATTGGGGATACTTTGACACAATACCTAGCTAAGAACATTTGCAGATGCTTATAGTACAACTGTGTAAATTTTTAAGAAAATCAGTTCAGACGTTTTGGAGTCTATAGGTAACGGACACACACACACACACACAGACAAAGTTCCATTTATAAATAAGTAAAAATTTAGATTAGATATATCCATATACCTGTTTTGTTATGTTTATTTATTTATTTCCACATCACGATATAGATTGTGATTATGAAAATCTTTCTATTCATGGATGTGTGTATACTGCAGTGGTTAACAACAAGGAAAGTGGGACTAGAGTTCAAATTCCAGCTGGGGACATTTCATTCACTTTTGCAAATTTGGAAATGTATAAGTCCCTCTCTTTTCCTCTTAGGTTAATAGTAGGATGAACTAGGCTATCTAGCCTTGGTTGGCAACCATGCTATAAGAAGGACAACTTTGACTTCCAAAACCAGTTTCCTGTAAGTCTAATTACTCCACCTCATAAAAATCTATGATATCTATAATGGAATAACAGATTTAATGAACTGTATTTTGAATGTTTTAGGGAGACATTGTAGTGATAAATAATCACAAGATTTCCCAATCCAGTGTATTTAATAAACTTTAAACCTTTTGAGCATTTGTTTGATGTTCTAACCATATAACTACACACAGGAATATTGATTTGAAGATGACTGTATGTAGAAATGCTTGGTAATTGAAAAGTTATGAACTTAAAGCCAGTCAGAAAGGATCAGCAAGGATTGGAGCAACAGGAAAGATTAACAAATAACAATGCTGCTGCCAATATCGAAAGAAAGCTTTCAATTTGGAGAGCTTTTTTAAACATGTTTTTCTTTTTCTTTCTATTCCCTTGTTGTTTGGCTTTATTTTTTGGGGTCATATATAGAAATTTATTTCCCATTTTTGTGTGTGTGCATGTTTTCATTTCATTCATGTCTTCCTGTTTCATTATGGAAAGAAAATAATGCAATACTTTAAAGTTTCACTTGGTCAACCCCAGTAATACACTTCTTTGATTATTTATATTACACTTCTTTGGTTATGTATATAATCAAAGAAGTGTATTACATATATATATATATATATATATATATATATATATATATAAAACCTGCTTGTCAAAATAACTTTTATCAGTAAAATTATATATATATATATATATATATATATATATATATATATATATATTTGTTTTCAGTAGTTTTACTGATAAAAGGTATTTTGGCAAGCAGGTTTTTTATTGTAAAGTGCTTTATATTGGGGTGGAGATAGTGTTGATAGTTTTAGTGCAAAGAATTTGTCACTTTAACTGAGCAGATCCATGCCGACTTTGAAGTTTTGTGAGAACATCATTATGATGTTGTCACTCATCACCATCAAAGTTAGCATGACCCTGGTCAGTGAAAGTGAAAATTCTTTATACTAAAACTATATAGTTACTGATTTTCACTTCTAGGTCTTAATTATTGCATTTCTACATTTGGTTATATTTCTATATGTATAATGTTGGTAAATATATTTTTTAAAATGAAATGTTACTGTTATTTTCATTTTTGCATAACTTAATTGACAATTTATCCATTGCATTCTTTATATATATATATAATCTTTTTATTTTGTATGTATACATATGTGCATAACAAACATTTAAGTATCAGTATTTTATATATATATATTTGTTTAAACATTGTTTTTAATGGAAACATGTTTGAGTTATTTGTTCAAAAAATATATGTCCTCTAGCAGGTTTTGAACCTGTGTTTTCCTTGGGGAAACAGTCACTTGATCTGCCATGTCTTAGACTACTTGACCACAAAGAACTTACAGTCAAACAAAGCCCAAAATAATGCCTTTGAACTCACATTTTGGAGGACACATATTTTCCTAACAAGATTTCTCAGTTATTCAGGCCAATAGATATAAATAAATACAGTTTAATGATAAAAAATGGAGTATCTACTCAAATAAGAGTATCCATTTAAAATAATGTTTAAACAAATTAAAAATATGTCAAAGTCAATCCATTTCATAACAGATTTTGTAAATATATATATATATATATACATATATATTTGTCATCCATATACAAGCCTGTTTAGCTGTATCACAGCTCATCAATGTGGCTATACACATCCACTTGCTTGTGGCCAGGATTGAAACTCGACCAATTTGGTGTCATCTGGAGTCATTACCCACTAAACCATAGGCACACGGAATCAGAGAAGGGAAATTTTAACGTGTTCAATATAAGCAGTGAATACACACATGCCAATTCATTTCTGAAGAGTAATATATATATATAGTTTATAAAGGAAAACTCAACACGTCATATTAGTTATCAATTTGGTAGGTAATATCCATTCGTAAAGAATTGTTTTCCAGATAGTAGATATTCCTGGAAGAGCTCGACTAGATAATTAGGAACAATATAGGTATAGTTGTCAGTCCGTAAATGGTGAGGATAATCCAGCAAGATTTCCTTAATATAAATTATTAAAAGGAAATCTTGTTGGATTATCCTCACCCTTTATTTGTGCAAAAGTGAATGAAATGTCCCCAGCTGGAATTTGAACTCTAGTCCCACTTTCCTTGTTGTTAACCACTGCAGTTTACACACATCCATGAATAGAAATATTTCCATAATCACAATCTATATCGTGATGTGGAAATAAATAAATAAGCATAATGAAACGGGTATATGGATATATACAAAATATTTGTGCAATGCTTTTTATCTTTGCTATAATCTAAATTGTTGTGACCTGACTTTATGTCTCCACGGATATGTTTATTATACAAATATCATATGATTAGATGTCTTTTCTCCAACAAGAGAGAATCATTATATTTTTGCAAAGGTCACATGAAAACATGAATCCTAAACAAAACGGAATTAACTCTATCAACAAAACTATCTTTGATCACTAACCTTTACTTTGCCAAAGAAAAAGATTTGATGATTTGCATATTTCCTGTTTGTGCAGATATTACAATTGTAAACCTTCTGAAAAATAAAAAAAAAATTGTGTTATATTAATGCACTGAAGGTAATGTATTTAAAATACTCATTCATCAAAGACCAAGATTAAACAGTTGACTTTTTTCTTGCTTATTTACAAATCCCAGTCTCCCTTATTCTATCTCATTCACTTTCTTAGACTAAAATGTTTGTCTTATTTCTATCTTTTACTATCTTACCTGTTTCTGTCTGTGCATTTATCTCATCTGTTTCTGTCTGTTTGTGTCTACATATCTGTCTGTTTGTGTCTGTGCATCTTTCTCACCTATTTGTGTTTGTACATCTATCTCGTCTGTATCTGTGCATCTGTCTTCTCTGGTTGTGTCTGTATGTTTGTCTCATTTGGCTGAGTTTTCATGTCTGTCTTGTCTGTGCATCTCTATCGACTGTTTGTCTCATCTGCATCTGAGCATCTGTCTTGTCTGATTATGTCTGTGCATCCGTCTCATCTGTTTGTGTCTTTGCATCCATCTTATCTATATTTACGTATTTCTCATCTGTTTGTGTCTTTGCATCTGTTTTATCTGTGTCTTCACATGTGTCTTCTCTGTGTTTGCACATATCTCATCTGTTTGTGTCTTTGAGTCTGTCTGATCCGTGTCTGTGTGTCAAACTTGTCAGTTGGTGTCTGCACATTTGTCTTGTCTGTCTGATCTGATTGTGTCTTCACATCTGTCTCTTTATCTGTGCATTTGTCTTGTCAGTCTCAGCTGTGTCTGCATCTGAATCATCTGTTTGTGTCTTCACATCTGTCTCTATCTGTACATCTGTCACATCTGTGTTTATGCATCTCTTTTGTCTGTGTCTGCACGTTGGTCTCATCTGTTTGTGTCTAACTCATTTTGTTTCTGTCTGCATGTTAATATTTATTATTTCTTTTGCAGGAAATGTAATGAAAACTACTTGGGATATTTCATCACTTGCTGCTGTTCCTAACAAATACTACTGTTTGGAAAGACATTAACCACAAAAGCTTTTGAAATATAATTTCATAAAGTGTCATTGCTATTTAAAGTGCTTTTTGACCATTTAACTCTTTTTTTTTTGTGCTGCATTTATTGTTGCAAAAAAGTTTTGTTTGAATAATTCTATAGTCTTTTTCATCTATAAAAGAGACATCTCTTTTTTTATTTGGGCACCCAAAAATTTATTTTTCTTTTCAGAAAGAGATTTTTTTCTTTATAGAAAGTACACTTGAAGAGAATTGGATAATGGATTGACCAAAATATTGAGCTGAAAACCAAAACAGCACAAAAAATTAGTTCAATAGTCTGAGTAACTGTTCAAATAGTGGAACTTGTAAATTCTCTGCTTACTCCAATGGCAGATCTTGTTTTGTGGCATCTGGAAATGAACAACTCTTTTTGTTAAAAAAAAATTCAATAGCACATACTCACCTTCATTTATTAGACATTGAAATGTGTCACTTTGTGCTCTCCATAGCTTGCTTGACTTTTTTGACTAACCTGATGAATATGTATGAGTGGTCATAAATTTAAAAGTTTTGAAAAACCATTAACATTTTTACTTTTGTATATAAATACTAGCAAAACATTATATCCTAACATTTGCCTTGATTAAGTTCCTCAGAATAAAACATATCAGCTAAGATAAGTTTTTCTTTCTCTTTATTGTTTTATATATATATATATATATATATATATATATATATATATATATATATATATATATATATATATATACACGTGTGTGTGTGTGTTGCATTGAATAATATCATTATGTCTATTTTCATAATAATCTATATATATATATTTATTATAAATTATATTTTAGAACATGTACATAATTTTTCTATATATATCCACGACAAAGGTACGTTTGTTTCGACATTGAAACTTCAATGTCTCATCATATATATATATATATATATATATATATATATATATATATAGGAAGAACTACTAAAAAGTTGTAAGTTTAAAAATGTATTTTTTTTTTGACAGTATTTGTTTATTTCTATTATTATATTTTATATTTCAGACCATCCTCGGTCCTTCATCAGAAACAAATGATTTTAAAATTTAAATTAGAAGCGTATTTCATGGGAGCGTCCGTGGAGAGAGTTTGTTTACATCACGTGACACAGAAAGCGACAGATTTTTAAAAAAATATTTGTAAACATAAACCTATCTTTAATAATACGTATAAATTTTGTTTTAGAGAAAATCTTTTTGATTATATCTAAAAAATGTTTAGCTATTGAAATATTTGTAAAGATTCAAAACACCTAAGTCCCTATTTAACCCTAGCTTGTGTGTATTTAATTTTAAAATCCAGTATTTTTCTTTCTTTCTGTGTGTGTGTGTAGAACTAAAATCAGAGTCTATTAGTAAACATTTGCAATTTTCTAAAGTGTGACCCAGTTGATTGAAATGAACTGCTATTGAAGAATATTGGTTGTTCTGCTGTATGCTAAGTTTGTGAATATTGAAACGAAATCTAAAGCTATTACCAGATTCTCCAATATATTCACTATTTGGACATATTGAACAGAAGAGAAAATATATAATGTTTTGGATGTCACAGGTGAGGCGTGGTGGGTGCAATTTGATTTTGGTGTTGGGTTCAGAGAATATTGTGTCATTTACTAAATGTTTACAAATTAAACACCGGGGTTTCTGACATTTGAAATTTCCTGATAGGTTTGTATTTTTTAGATATTTAGTAGAAGTGAGGATAGTTGATAGGTTGGGTGTTTGTTTCATTGCATTTATGGGTGGTTTATCGAAAATATCTTTGATTTTTGTTTGATTGGAGGTTCTTGTAATCATTTTTTAAATTTTTGATAAGTGTGTGGGAATATTGATTGTGGTTAAAAAGCCATGGGAATTCGGTTGTTGTTTTTTCTTTTCTTGTATGTGAGAAGTGTGTTACGATTTATGTGGATGGTTTTATTTAGTGCTTCTTTTATTATTTTTATTGGGTATTTATATATATAAAATAAAAACAATGCATTCTTTTTGGCACAGTGTATTTTCTCTTAATAAATGTTGTCATAGACTATTGTGAACTTTCAGCTTTCTAATAAATAGCAGGATGTAGCTAACAAAATAAAAACACAAACACCATATGGTTCTCAAAAACAACTGAGACAGATGAAATTACTCAAACAAAAAATAAGAGACAACATGAACTTCAAAGAATTTATCCACATTTTCAATCCAAATATCAGTCAGTCAGTTAAGCATTTTATGTGATACACACTTAGGTGATTGTGTTTCTTTCTATACATAACTGACTAGTCATAAGATTTTACCGCTGTAGGTTGTCATTTCTTTCTGCAGTAGACTAGTTGCCAACCAAGGCTATAGAATGCAATCTGTCTTGCTATTCAACCTATAGTTAGAGGGAGAAGAGATAGATCGATATCTTTGCGAAGGTATTTATGTGTAAGTGAATCCAACAAATTCAACTGAATTTGAACTTGGCTCTACGATTACTTATTCCAAGCCAATGCCCATTGTACCACAACCCAATATATAACTCATATCCTCATATATAATACCTTATTTGAAAAATACAATAAAAAAATTAAACAATAAAAAATTTGAAAAATACAATAAAATTAAACAATTAAAAAATTTGAAAAATACAATAAAAAAATTAAACAAACCAACCTTGTTAGTTATATTTAACCAAACCTGTTTATGTGTAATGTATATATATATATATATATATATATATAAAACTCCAATTTACATTAAATGCAAGACTGGCTCTTGCAACCAACATCATGAGATTTTCCTTTTCCTGTCAGTTGCCAGACACCCCCAGGCATCTATCAATCATTATCAACAAATATTTTACTCCACGGGTTACCTTCATCTCCTATATTACAATTTTCCCCTTCTCCATTAAGTACATCTCTTAACACTTTTTTCTTATTAAAGAAAGAAGAAATAAGTGATTCCTCCTTCTATTCTACTTCTTTTACACTTTTAGTTTTTTCTTTTCTTCGTCTTTTTTTTTTTATATTTCTCCTCCTACTCTCACTTTTCCTTTTGTTCTTCTCATCATCTCCCATTACTACTTTGCTGTTCCTGTAAACATATAAGAACCAAGGCTAGAAAACAAAAAAAAAAACCCGAAATGGTGATTACTGCAGAGGTATATAATGCACTCTTTGATCAGTGGGGATGTTGAATGTCATTTCAACGTTTTCCTCTTGTTATTTTCATGCTCTTATTGTTAAGAGTGCAAACACAAATTTTTCCATCCACAACCTTTCAAGAAGCATTGTTCCTTTTGTGACTGTTATCACAATGAAAGTGATTTATTTAAAATAATTAGAAATACACATAATTTTGCTGATAGGTTATCAGTTGTTCGCCATAGTTACTGATACCCTTGATATATATGGTGCAATGAATGAATTATCATCTAAATGATGCAAAAATGAAAATAACACTGGAATCTGCATTTAATAGATATATTTACCAAAATTACACAAAAATATCGTGAAATACTAAAGGTTAAATTTATTCAATAAAATTGCCATTGGCTTTAACTATGGCCTCCAGATGACTTTGGAATCTGCTGCATCTCTTTTGGGCAGTCTCCTTGTTTCAGTTGGTGAATGCTGCTATAATATTTGCCTTCTGTTTATCTTTGGTATTACAAGAAGTTTTGTTGGTCTCTTTCCCAACTGTGCCCTACACATAATAATTATATACAAAGGGTGATGTGGTTGCAGAAATTGTCTTATAGCCATGACTGAATTCTCCTGCATGGTGCAGAGTCCTGTTGTCAGGCATAGGGTCTTCCAGCAGTCACCCTTTTGACCCAGAGCAGCACTACCTCCTCAAGGCACTTGATGTAGGCCTCCATGTTGAGACTAAGGCACTGTAAGAAGATGAATGGAGGCATAATGTCACCTCACAGGTGATCACTCCAAACACCTTCATAATCATCATTAGACTCATCTAAATGTTTCCAAATTCTCTGCTCTGTCCTCAAATTATTATTTACTTAATTTGTTTATTTATATATTTCAATTTTTTTAAAATTCTTTCTAAAAAATGCAATAAGAATATCATAAAATGAGAAATAATCAAGTCAAGTAAATAAAAATGTAATATATTAAGAAAAATAATAGATCACCTGAAGATTTCATAAAAAAGACTGTCACTACTGACCACTTCTTAGCAGCAGATTTAGCTATTAATTCAATGTAGTCATTCCACTTCAGATTAGCTGAGAGAGCGAGGCCGAAGAAGTGCAGTGTATTGCTCTCAGGGAGACTAGAGTGATTCATACTGATGGCAGGTAAGAAAGATTGTCTATGATAGTTAAAGGATAGCAGCTTCATTTCAGAAACATTAAAGTTTATAAGCCATTTCTTACCACAGTCTACTACTGACTGGAGGTCCTTTTCGAGGGCAGCAGCAAGGTTATTTTTGTTTGCATCATCAGATTTCTTAGCAAGGTGGGAGTAAATGTTGGTGTCATCAGCCTAGATGCCTACTTGGGATCTAATTACATCAGGGAGATCATTAATGAAAATCAGAAAAGGCGTAGGACCTAGGATAAAGCTTTGAGGGACAGCTGTATTCATATGATAGGATCTAGATCATGCCCGTTCATTACATGATTCGATAGGAACGATTTGATTAAGTCAATCAAGCATCCAGATATACTATAACCTTCTAGCTTGTGCAAAAGGCCAGCATACCAGACCTTGTTGAATGCTTTGGAGATATCCAGGGCAACAGCTCTAGCTTGGCCCTTCTTATCAAAAGCCTGGTATATATACTCAGTGATGGTTGTTAGCATGTTAGCAGTAGACCTGGTGAAGCGGAAGCCATACTGTCTGTCAGAGAACAGGCGGTGGGCTATGAGATATTGAACCACTTTAGCATTTATGATGGCCTCGAACACTTTTATTAGATGATAATTGGAGAGGTCTGAGGGTTTTCCTGAGTTCTTAAAAACAGGAGTCACAGATGAGGACTTCCTGCAAGCTGAAAAGCATAAAGCCAAAAGACAGTAGTTGTAGAGTTTGGAGAGGACAGAGAAGAGTTCAGAGGCACATTTCTTTAAGACAATGACTGGAATACTGTCATCTCCACTCGTCTTATGAGGGTCAAGTTTTGAAATTATTTTAGAGTGAGGGGGTAATGTAAATGTTACTGGAAAAATAAAAAATAAAAAATAAAAATAAAGTCCATCAGTGGATGAAATGTGCCGGCTAAAACAAAATATAATTTTCCTCTTATCTCTTTTTTCATTATATACATATATATAAAATAATTATATTGATTATATAAAATATATAAAATACAGAATTTTCATATTGGTTATACCTAGTTTTGTGTTATTTTTCTTTCGCTTTATACCAATGAGTATCTTAATTGCAAATATTACCATTGAGTAGCATGATTAAGCAAGGTATATTTCTGTATATATTTTTAAAAATATTTATAAACTAATTAATATCTGGGCTTTAGGGATCATTAAATACATGACAAGAATGTATCTCTCTGATATATTTGTGTATATATCATTACTTAAAAAATAATGATACAATTTACATAAAACACAATTTTCTTTTGTCACTCACTCCCCCTTATGATAATTTGTCACTCACACACTCTTATGATGACGTACGTGAGTTAAAAACAAATAAATTTTGACTAATTTATCTTCAAACAACAACCACCTTTTTGAAAGAATATTCACATATTTGAAAAAAAGATCAACAAATTTAATAAACATAAAATGTCTATTTTTAACCTAAATCTATATATTTTTGAATTTTCACATTTAATTTTTTGTTTTTAATGTATGATATTTTTAATTACTTCACTATTAATTATTTCTCACTATGTCAGTTTTTTATTGCATTTGTTAGAAAAATATAGAAAGATTTTTTTACTGTCATATTTTATGCTTGTCTGAATGCATATTGAGCTATGAAGATATGAGGAATGTACATAAGGTTTTCAAACACGCAGTGATATTTCAGTTTAAAAACTTTGAAAGTGGAGATTTCAATTTAAGAAACTCAATTGAAAGTTTGACCCAAACTATCAATCAATGATGAAGATTTGAAAGCTTTGGTGAAAACTGATCCGAAATCTCAATCTGAGAACTTGGTGTCTCCATTAGAACCATTTCAAATCATTTAATAATGATTAGAAAAAATGATTGATAAATGGATTCTATTTAAATTGAATTAGAAACAAAGAAGTCAGATAGATGGAAGTTTGCATTAATCATGTACAACAGTATAAATTCTGTCCATTTTTATCTTGAACTTTTTGTTATTAGGTGAATCAAAGCAAACAATTATTAATATTTGATGACTGTTGCTTACATCTTAATTTCAGTTGTTTTTTATTGCAGCAGTCCAGACTACAGCTATTATTCTTCAACTATTAGTAAACTGCACAAAAAAAAATAACAGTGTGATAAACTCATGTTGAATAGAAGCCAATGTTAATGTTTAGGTGGAGGCTCATTTAGGTTAACTGTGAGTCTTCAGTATTAAATTTTAACAACATTCAAAATAAATAACTTCACATATAGATTTATTTTATATATATATATATATATATATATATATATATATATATTGATTGTTTAATTACTTAGTTTCTGGTCATAATACGATTAGACCAGTACACATTTGTATTAAAGTGTTCAATACAATTATATTGTAGAACTTTTGAATATTTTCCATTTGTAAACGAGTTATTACGCAAACTAGGTTTTTACCATGAGTGGTGTTTTCAGATGATTGTCAATAACTGATTTTATATATATATATATATATATGGGGCATTTAGAATTGGAAGATATTTTCCACTACAAAATAAAAAATGAGAAAATTTTGTTTAAATTTTTCAAATTTCAAAAGCCATAACTTTTGATCTACTTGAGATAAATCACTTAATTCTTTTTTAAAGGAAGCTAAATGCATCTATTTTAGCATACAAACTCTTATGAAAGCTATGTGGCATTTTGAAGCAAAAAACTTTATACGTGTATAACACAAACTGAGTACTACCATAGCACAACTTTTACTCAACAAAATAGTGACATTATGATCCCCCAAAACAAATAAAAGGTTTAAAATATGTCCAATAGCAAACATAAGCTTACACATAAACACACTAATGAATTTTCATGAAAAAAATTTTGAAAGAAAAAAAAAATGAATAAACTGACATGTTATCATAAAAGTAATCATTATACAGTGTCATTGGTTAGATAACAGTCATAATGGGTAGACAAAAATATTAATAGTATAAAAAACATAAACAGTACCAGTATGTATCAGAAGGTACCTTCTACACCAAGACTCATCATGAGCCTGCACAATCAGACAGAAGCATATTTGACATCATTGTGGACCATAAGAATTTAGACCTTGAAGAGAGTACCTGATGATACAGTTTAGTTGATTTCCAGATAGAGGAATGAAATAGTGTTGTGCTTAACTGGTTTTCACATACATGGTGGAAAGTATCTTCTTGTACTGAGGGCCTCATATATATATATATATATATATATATATATATATATATATATATATATATATATATATATTCCCACTAAGCAAGTTGATAGTGCCACTAGAATGCAGGGGTTTACAGCAGTAGTGTAGCTAGAATCAGACAGATGGAGCAATCTGCTCCAGGCAGCACTTTGTGTCTACTATAGACTATAATTCTGTATAGGCTGTATTGAAATAAAAGTGGTTTCAATATCAGGACAGTACTCACAGTTGAGGAATCTTTTTGATTTTGAGTAACTTAATAGCAGAAATAAACTGAAAACACTTTCAAGCTTCTTTAGTATTCCAATTATTTTATATTCAATGTGAAATTGAATATAAAATAATAATCATCCACAATGATGTCAAATATGCTTCTGTCTGATTGTGCAGGCTCATGATGAGTCTTGGTGTAGAAGGTACCTTCTGATACATACTGGTACTGTTTATGTTTTTTATACTATTAATATTTTTGTCTACCCATTATGACTGTTATCTAACCAGTGTCAGCTCATAAAATATTTCAAAATAGAAAAACAGCCCTTCCTGACAAACCCAATGAATAAAAAAGAAATATTATCCAACCAACTCTATCACATCTACAATTGGAAAGAATCTCTCTAAACTCAGTACAGAATTTGTCACTGCTACATCCAAAACAATAAGAGACTTAGTCAATACTAAACAAAACAATAAGCAAAAAAATTAAAGGAGTAATTTACTTGATGTAGTAATAATTGTCACAAAAAGACAGATAAAAAACTTCAAGTAATCTAAATAAAAGATTATATAAACATGAAAAAAAAACATTTTACAAAATAATACATCAAATGCATTGGTTGCCCACCACAATAAGACTGACCACAATTTTTATATAAAATCGAAGGAAAAAATAATTCACTATGATGAAAATGTCTTGAGAGTGCCTTGCTTGCAAGTAGTAAATTTGAGACCCTGGTTCTTTCTACATTTCCCCATTCCTGGCAGAACATCTATTATCCCAGTGTGGGATACCTACTAACAAATGCAATGAAAACAAAAAGAATCCCAGCATTCCCTATATTGTCCACATATGTAGTAACATCAATATAACAAATTTAGTCCAATGAAGTCCTAAAAGAAGAAACTTAGCACAAGTAGACTTTTTCCACTTTTTTCATACATTCCTCCCGTTTTGATCCCGGCCTGAAGCAATCAGATGTCTAGCCACACTGTTGAGCTGTGATACAGCAAAACAGGCTTGTATGTATATGACTAATTATGTTCTCATTAACCGATTGAACTCTAGAGAAAAAATGTTAAAAACTGCTGCTGCTTCTGCGATTTATGCATTACTCTTTAATCATGATTTGGGTTTTCTCGGCTGCTGGTGTGTGTATACACCACATATATATAACACATTAAAATCTCCTCTTCCTCTCAGCTTAGGTCTAGGCTCTCTGACTGATACCAAAATTAGTCGAGTTTCAATCCCAACTAGAAGCAATCGGATATCTAGCAACACTGACGAGCTGTGATACAGTGAAAGAGGCTTTCATCCAGGTTTGTATGATCCTAAAATATATTTTCTGGTGTGATTATATCTGAACATGTTGTGTAACATAGCTCAAAAAAAAGAGAGAAATTTTCATTCTTCAACAAACTATTCATCTTCTACTGTGAGTGAGAATGTGTGTGAGTTTTCTTTGAAAAACTTTAGAGGGGGGCATCAGTTTGTAATGGTGTTGCCTCATTTGTTGAACTAAAATATTTTGCTGTATTGGAGATTACATACATACATACATACACACACACATATATGAGAGAATGGCAACCTGTCAAAACAGAGAGGCTAATCCAAAAGATTTTTTCAAATTAAAATATAAAATATCAGTTAGATAAAATAGAGAGCTCAATGGATATTATCCAGAGAAAATAAAATATAAGCTTTCCTTTCAGTATATATATATATATATATATATATATAGTCATCATCTGTTTTGTTGACATCATCTGTTTCGCTGTATCACAGCTCATCAGTACGGTTAGACATCTGATTGCTTTTCCAGGGTTGAAACCTGACCGAATTGGCGTCAATCGGTGATTCTACCTCTGAGCTATAGGTGCTCACTAGAAGAAGGCAGACTTTTAGCGTGTGATATATCATGTATTCATATGCCAGTAGTGAGAGTGTTCTAATTCATTACTGAATTAGTGATATATTTGAATTCATTGCATTCACTTATGCACAAATACCCTTGGGGAAGGTATTAATCCGTCTCTTCCTTCCAGTTATGGGTTAAATAACAGGACAGATTGGGTTCTATAGCCCTGGTTGGCAACCAGTCTACCGCAGAAGGCAATGGCAACCTACTGCAGGATAATCTTCTGCCCAGTCAGTCATGTCTCTTTTGAGACATGATCGCCCAAGCGTGTTTCACGTATGGCACTTGACTGACTGATATATATAATTATTTCAACTTTATTTTTAGTGGATACTCATATTTTAGTAGACAGTCTATTTATTAAATAGTATACTTATTTATTTTCATCTATTGGCCTGAATATTTAAGAAATCTTATTAGAAAAATATACGCTCTATGAAACTGCTTTCCCTCAGAGGGAACCATTATTTGATCTGATGTGTTTCATACCTCTCAGTCATAGAGTGTTTCGATGATCAAAGTTGTATAGTACCTTTCAACATATATTTTTCTCTGATGCTAGAAATAGACATATCTGGTCAGTTTTGTATCCTAATATAAACAAATTAATTTCTAAAGGAGAGAATGGATTTTTTATTTATTAATCTGACAGATATTATTTAAAACTTTATTTTTAGTGGATACGCAATTTTAAGTAGACACTCCATTTATTTATTAAATAGAATATTTATTTATTTTCCGTTACTGGATATTTTTTGTTGACTAATAATGACAAGTTCTGTCCATCAAATTTTTTATTAACTTTCTCAAATTTCGGAATGAGTTGTTTTAAATGATCAATCAATTTTATTTTCCCCTAACCCAAAGTACCTTTTGAATATTGCTACATTTGTTTTCAAGGATTTCATATTTTATTTCATATATTTTTTATTATCATTATTATTATTTTTTTTTATTAAATTTTTTAAGATTGTTTTTTTTTTTATATTTTATTTATCATTTTCTTGTATATTATATTTTTTAATTTAATTTTTTAGTTATTATAACTATATTTATATTTTAATACTAGTAGTAGATACAACCCAAAATGCCAAATACAGGTGGGGGATAACAGAATCAAACAAGTCCAAGAATTTAAGTACCTAGGAAGTGTTCTAACAGGAGATGGAAAGTGCGACACAGAGATCCGAAGGCGAATTGGCATGGCAAAGGACGCGTTCCAGAAGATGAGCAAAATACTAACACACAGGAAAATCTCAATAGAAACGAAGAAAAGAGTACTAGACTGCTACGTGATGTCAGTTCTTCAATACGGCTGTGAATGCTGGACAATATCATCGAAAATGAGGACAAAACTGGAAGCGGCCGAAATGTGGTTCTACAGAAGGATGCTACGGATATCATGGACTGAGCATACAAGCAACGACGAGGTGTTAGAAAGAATGGTAACAAAAAGGAAATTGATGCTGAGCATCAGGAAGAGACAACTGAAGTTCCTGGGACATGCAATGAGGAAGGAGAGCCTGGAGAACCTGATACTGACTGGACAGATAGAAGGAAGGAGAGACAGAGGAAGGCAGCGGATAACATATTTGCAGGGCCTGATCAGGTGGATGACGGAAGTAGAAATTACCATTTATTTTTATACCGTAGATACATCCCATTATCTTTAAAACTAAATTTATTGTTAAATTTCCATGTGTTGTTTTTCTAAGAAAGCAGAAGAATTGCAATTCTAGTTTATACTCTTAACTTTAACTTCCTTTCTCCTTATACTGTTCATTCTCCTTTTCTTTTTCTTTTCTTTTCTTTTTCTTTTCTTTTTTTCTTTTTCTTTTCTTTTTTTCTTTTTCTTTTCTTTTTCTTTTTCTTTTCTTTTTCTTTTCTTTTCTTTTTCTCTTTTTTACGTTTTATGATTTTTCTGTATTTTTCTTTGTCTTCTTTTCTTTTGTTTTTTGAATTTTTTTATAGATTGCCATTACAAATATCTATTCTCGATATGGGCACGTGAGTATCTGTATATGATTTTTTTCTGGATGATTTTGAATATTAACTGTTGTATCATTTTTGGGTATGAAGAGTGGCAGGTTTTGGCTGCAAAATATGTATTACTCATGAAACTGTAGAATATCTAAATTTTTTTCTTGAGTACATATATATATATTATAAATTATATTTTAGAACATGTACATAATTTTTCTATATATATCCACGACAAAGGTACATTTGTTTCAACACTGAAACTTCAATGTCTCATCAGGCGCCTGATGAGACATTGAAGTTTCAATGTTGAAACAAACGTACCTTTGTCATGAATATATATAGAAAAATTATGTACATGTCTAAAATATAATTTATAATAAATATTCACAGCTCTATATATTATATATTGAGCACTGTTTTAAATTAATGTTTCGGACGTTGTAAGAATTCTTTCTTCATTCTGTATTCACTTGGATATATATATATATGATATGCGCTAAAAAGACTGCCTTCTTCCACTGAACGCCCCGTAGCCCAGGGGTAGAGTCGCCGACTGACGCCAATTTGGTCGGGTTTCGAGCCTGGGTTATGTAGCAATCAGAGTCTAACCGTACTAATGAGCTGTGATACAGCAAAACAGATCTGTCTGCGGATGACAATATATATATATATATATATATATATATATATATATATATGTGTTCTTCTTTTTAGAGAATAACAATGATTTTTCTATATGCATCCTACACCCAGAGCTGTGGAGAAAGAGATGGATTCCAAGAGTATTTGCATGTAGGTTAATATAACAGAGACAACTAGAACTTGAACTCTGCTCTCCAATTTCTGTTACATTACTTGCACATCCTGTATATTAACAAAATAGTGTATTTCAAATGGTGACTAGTTTATTAAAATAGAAAATTTATCATTTTGCAGCAGAATATGGCCTATCCCAAATATAACATCATTTAAGTTGAAAGAGTTAAAGATGGAAAATTTATTGCCCCTTTGCCTATTGACCTGACCTCTATGGATTACTATTTTTTTAAAGCATTTTCCTGATAATGAAATTGCAGTCTTCCTTATAATTAAATCGAAAATTTTCAATGAACATATTATTTTTTTTAATAATGAATACTTTCAAACTAATATCTTGTGCTTAAATTAGAATAAATCCCAACAGATTAATTAAGATTATTTTGCCTGAACAATTATTTCTTCAATAAATTTTTACAATTTGTTATTTTAAGTAAATTGTCAATTTTATTTTGAACAACTATATAAGGGTAGTCTAATAATGATATTAGCTGAATATTATGCTATTTACATTGTTCAGGCTGTTGTCCTCATCTTTATTGCCATATTCATGTTTCAGCTGTTGTACACTACTGGCCCGAATGTTCAAGAAATCTTATTAAAGAAAAATTTGCACTCTTAAGTGGAAATCAAACCTGCATCCCTCATGGCAGAGAGAGTTTCCCTTACCACTTGGCCATGACTGTCAGGTGAATCCATTTTTATGCTTTCATATATATGACACATAAAACTTATTGTACATAGTATATTTTTGAAAATGTGATGCATTTATGGGTACTCATATTCCTTGTGAGTGACTCACTTTAGAAAGACAACTTTCTGATCTTCTCCTCCCTGATCAACCTGAATGTCACATAATGGTTGCTTTTCTTTCCTTCATGAATTGAACAATGAAAGTTTCATTCCTAATTTCAATACTGCTTCATGATTTTCCATTCTATCTTCTGATTGACCAACAATTCAAGTTCTTTTGAAATCTGATAATTCCCCTTTCTTGTAATATGAGGTTTTGTGAACTAATTGCATAATCATTTCTCTTACAGTTTTATAGTAAACTGAGGAATTCTCAATGACTATAGCTTTATTAAATATCAAATGGGGATAGAGTTGCTAAGTCTCTAGAAGGAAAATGCATAACATGGAGTTAAGGTTTCCAAAACAGAGGATTGCAAATGTTGTGGGCAATTTCCACAAACACCCTTATGGACAGATTAATAAACAGAAGTCCATGGACCTTCAAAACTGAATTAAATCATTAGTACTTTTTAGCCATAATGAGTATGTGTGTGTGTGTGAGAGAGAGAGAGAGTGAGAGAGAGAGAGAGAGAGAGAGAGAGAGAGTCAACAGATATGATTGTTAATGTGTTTCCTTGTTTAACCCGAGAACACTAACCATGGGTATAGTACCAAGCGCAAATGGCGCCATTTTAATGACAATTTAATTAAATTTTCAGTATCTGACTTTCTTACTGAAATAATGTTTTTCAGTTCCTATTAACTTTGAGTACAAATTTTAAAGTGTCTGCATGTAAAATATTTCAAATAAAGATTTATATTTAATATTTTTTTGATATTTTCAAAATCAGGTATGATATACCGATGGTTAGTAGTGGTGTAACTTGATAGTTAGTGTTCCAGGGTTAACTACATCTTAATAAAAGCAAAATTTACATGTAACTTTTAAGAATCATCAATTCTCAAAACGAGGGACAAAAATGTATTCTACATTAACTGACGCAGAACAATCATCACCCTGTAATGAGAGAGATTTATTCTCCTATTTGTATTTTCACCATTATTGGCATTATTATATCCATTATATAATAACACCATAGTTCATGGATAGAGCATCTGAAAGAAAAGAGAATGACAAGCATGCCTTGTTCTCATAAAGATTTTTATACTACTAAGATATACAAAAAACTATATATATTCATATATACATATGTCCCCCGTGGAAAATGATACATCACCTATATCTACACAGCAAAGCAAAGTGTAAGGAGAAACAAAAAGGAAGTGTCTTACATATGATGTGGATATACGTCTCTGTCTGAAGCTATACTTAGGACTCCAGATTCAAACAGGCTGGATTCATCTATATCCTAGGTTGAGATATATTCCATGAATGAGAAATAGCAAGTCTTGTGTTTTCTCAAATTGAGCTGTTGTAACTACCACTGTTGTGACTATATCAAGTGAAATCACTAAGTGGATATCATGTGACTACATTACTCATCTTCACCAAAGGGAAATTGGTGCCTTCTCTATCCCTACAATCCTACATAGATATAAAATAATGATGTCATTTTACTTAATCTCTATGTGCTTTAAAAAACAAAAAAAAAATTAGTGAACATCTAAAATTTATTAGCTACTAACATCAGAGCAATAACCAAGAGATTGTCATGTAGTTGAATGAAAAACCAGCCAATCAAAAATAATTATTATTGATAACATAATTATTATTGATAACATAAGCATATTAATATTTTCCAATGTCTTAAGACTTTGCATAGTTTTTTAAAGATATCTTTCACGATTCCAGTAGCTTTGGATTCTGTGTTATATTTTCCATCTGTTACTACACTACCCAAATAGTTAAATTTCCATACATGGTTAATTTTGACATCCCAATATGTAAGTTTTAGCTGTCTCTTTTGTTGACAACTGTGTACTCTGTCTTTTTACAGCTCTGTCATCTGTTTTTCATTCATTATTAACTTGTTTTTCATTCATTATTAACTTGTTTAAGACTTCTTTCAGTTTCCTTTATGAAGTTGACAAATTAACCAACTACAACTTTATAATTTTAGATTAGTTAACCAAGTTTAATTGGATTAGATAGATCTATCTATTGCCTGGTTCACACTCCACCCACGTCTATTGAATAGGATAAGAGGCTCATCCCTTGTTCCCTGTTTAGGATGTGGTTTCTGGCTTTCTCTTTTCCAATCTTTTCACTATTACGTAGCCCCCTACACATCAGTGGCGTTACCGCCTTGCTCAGGGTGATACAATTAAAAAAAAAAAAAAAAGTACATATACATACACCGGGGAGCCGAGTTCGAATTCCAGTTGAATCCATTGTATTCACTTACGCGCAAATACCCTTGGGAAAGGTATTAATCTGTCTCTTCCTTCCAGTTATGGGTTAAATAGCAGGACAGATTGGGTTCTATAGCCTTGGTCGGCAACCAGTCTACCACAGAAACCAATGGCTACCTACTGTGGGATAATCTTCTGCCCAGTCAGTAATGTCTCTTTCGAGACATGATCGCCCAAGCGTGTATCACGTATGGCATTTAACTGACTGATACATACACACATAGAGGTGTATTTAGTGGGTACCCATGTTTAAGTAGACATTTATTTTTTTTTGTTTTTTTTTTCACAGTGAAGTTAACATCTACTGACCTAGAGACTGAATTTCACTACATTGATGATTATCAAACATGTGTACACAGAAAGTATGATGTTTATAGCAATAAGAAATAATTTTGGATTAAAAAAATATTGATTCCATAAAAATTACGTTTAGATGTATATATGTTTGTTTTTCAAATTGTATGAAAATGTTAATTTTTGGTAAGTTTTTCTTTTTTAAATCTTACTGTAAATCTTGTAGGAAGATTTGCTTAATGGTTATAGGAATGTAAAAATGATAAAAAAAAAACTCAGCAAAAATAAGTTAGAAAGAAATTTAGTCCAAAATGAATAATAATACATTCTCAAAACATATTTTAAGAACTTGAAAATAATGTTTGTTTATTGAAAGATTAACAAAGCAACATTAGTCTTTTTTTTTCCTTCCTTTTTCACAATATGTTGTTGCAAAAATAGTATACTTGATAACTTGTAATGCTAGTAGATTGGAACTATTAATGGAAACATTCCAATTACTAGCTTGAAAGATATTTTTTGATAGATAGAAATCAATTTGTGCGATATTGAAAAAGCAGCAACATTTTTTTTTTTTTCAAAATAATATATCCTTTCAATTTAAATATAAATCATTGATATCAAATATATAACTTATTTCCATATGTGCTAACACATCACTCAATAAGTCCTGGGCCTGACATATAGAGGGCACCACTAATAAAAAAAAATATTATTTTTATGAAGTACTAACCTTCAAATGGCACGTGACAAAATTTGTGCCGAATTGGATAATTAGTTTACACATTACAATTATTTAAGTAAAGCTACTGTTGCAAATTTTCAAAACAATGGAAAAATCTGAATTTCATGTGTTCATAAAGCATTGCTTTCTGATGGGAAAAAAATATTGTTCAAGCAAAGCAATGGCTTGATAAGTGTTGTTCAAACTCTGCTCTATCAGAAACAATGGTTAACAGGTGGTATGCTGACTTTAAACATACTGGTACCGACACAAATGATGCTGAATGCTCAAGTCGCCCAAAATTAGCAGTTGTTCTGGAAAACACCAAAGAAATCCACAAACTCGTTTTGGATGATCGTAAATTGAAGTTGCATGAGATAACAGAGGAGTTGAACATATGAGAAGGCAGTGTATTCATCATTTTGCATGAACATTTGTCAATGATAAAGCTGTGTTCAAAATGAGTGCTGCATTTGCTCACAGGTGATCAAAAACAACAACGCATTGAAGATTCAGAGAGTTGTTTGTAACTGCTTGAATGCAACAAGGAGTTTTTGCATAAGTATGAAACATGGATCCACCACTTCACTTCGGAGTCAAACTGGGAGTCAGATGAGTGGGCAGCAGCAGGTGAAATCCGTCCAAAGTGACCAAAGACGCATAATAGCAAGCAAGGTTTTGGCCTCTGTATTTTGAGATGTGTAAGGTATTTTTTTTCATTCATTACCTTGAGAAAGGAAGAACCATTAATAGTAAATTTTCTATAGCATTATTGGTATGTTTGAAGGAAGAAGTCACCATAAAACAACCACAAATGAAGAAGGAAAAATGATCTTGCACCAAGACAATGCACTGTGTTACAAGTCAATCGCAATGATGGCAAAACTACCTGAATTGCACTTTGAATTGCTTCTGCATTCACCCTATTCTCCAGATCTGGCCCCCAGTGACTAGTGGCTGTTTACAGACCTCAAATGCTCCAGGAAAAGAAATTTGGCTGCATTGAAGAAGTGTTATTAGAAACTGAAGCATATTTTGAGGCCAAAGACAAATTGTTCTATGAAAAAGGCATCAAATTGTTAGAGAAACATTGGAATCAGAAGGATACTATATTGATGAATAAAGTTGAATTTTGCCTAAAAGTTGTTGTTTTATTAGTTAGGCCCAAGATTTATTGAGTGATGTGTTAACATGGTAAAAATCATGGACTAGGTGACCAGTTTTATACTAAACCCCATTTATCCTGGCAAAATGCAGCAACTCAATGGAGAAATGTTCAGCTATGATGGCAAGATAGCTCTCTCATTTCTAAAGGTGAAAAAATCTAAATCTAATTCTAAACTTATTTATAAATGGAACTTTGTCTCTGTATGTGTCTGTGTGTGTGTGTCTGTTACCTATAGACTCCGAAACGGCTGAACCGATTTTCTTGAACATTTACACAGTTGTACTATAAGTGTCTGCAAGTGTTCTTAGCTAGGTTTTGTATTATCGAAAATCGATAATCGAAAAAATTGGGTTATAGAATGAGTGGTCCGATTTTAATCAAATTTGATACACTCATAGACAAAGACATAAGAAATGATATTCAAAAGTTTCAAGGTTGCAGTTCTCACAATAGTGCAGAAAATCGATAATATATATATAGAAGGCAAGATGTTTGTGTGTGTGTTTGTTTATCTGCCTGTATGTTTGTATTTTTTCAGCCTTTTTATTTTAGTTTTTGCTTCAGGTTTGGCTCTAAGTAGGTATAATTGTAGTTCTTCATCTTAGCCATGATACCATTTACTCAGAGGACTTATTTAGCCTTCGAAATTCAGTTTACGACGAAAAAAATTTATTTGATATCGATACCAGGAAATCAAAATTTGACTTACATCCACTCATTTTTCTTTTGCTTTAACTGGAAACAACTATTGCTTTTTAGTCTTTTGTGTCAACGTCCAAAGAGTCTGAGCTCCAGGACCATGGATTAGTTTTAAAGCTTTCATTACACCTGAGCAACGCTGGGCTATACTGCTAGTAAATATATAAATAAAAAATGTCAGTGTTTAGGCAGAGATTTTACAAGTATGGAGTTAGGTAGACTTTAGAAGGAACTAGAAACCCAATCCTAAATGGGGAAACAAGGTGTAAACATCTACTCTTGTTCAAAAAACAGGGACTTATGTTTTTGGGGTTGTACTGACCAATATGTGCATTGTGGTGCAGTGGATATTGACTCAGAACAACAAATCAGGGTGCCGAGTTCAAATTTTATTTGAATTCCATACATTCATCTACACACAAATACCCTTGGGAAAGGTATTAATCTATCTCTTCCCTCCAGTTATGGGTTAAATAATAGGACAGCTTGGGTTCTATAGACTTGGCTGGCAACCAGTCTACCGCAGAAAACAATGGCAACCTACTGTGGGATAATCTTCTGCCCAGTCAGTTATGCCTCTTTGGAGACATGATCGCCAAAGTGGGTATCATGTACGTCACTTGACTGACTGACTGACTGACTGACTGATTGACTGACCAATAATACCTCTTGGTAGAATTTCTAGTTCTCTTAAGATTGCCTTGTTGCATGGGTTAAATTCAGCAAGAAGATGCATTCTTGTCTTATACCCCTTTCTGGTTTTTGTGTATTTTCGCAATTAATTTTCTATCTGTTCCTAGTATAAGTTCTGGATTATTCTAATACCTTTCTTGAATAAATCAAGTTTTCTGAACAAAAAGGACTTGCCATGCCATGTACACAGGATCAAAACTTCCTCTTTCCTTCTGTATTTCTTTAGTAAGGAGGAAGTCTCTCTCAGAAACTTTCTTTCCCTTGTGAAACAGACCCCCAAGAGGATGCTCCCTTGATCACTATAATCTTATCCACTTCAGGTTTAGTGTCAACCATTTTCTATTTTATGTATTCTCATAATCTACATTTCTACAACAACCTCATTCCTTTTGTATTGGATGGACAATTATATTAAGACATTGAATAAGTTATTGCTGAGTTTTCCATGAAAAGTAATGTTTTATTTACAAAAATTAGTAAGAAACATGTCACAGTAAGTATTGTCTATCATTAGCCATTATTTTTTCCCATCTTTCTGGCCGCATTTGAATTCCTCATTGGAAAAACAGCACATCTTTTGAGGCTAACCATGAGTTAACCCATATTTTGGCATCTTCATAAGAATGAAAGTGTTTCACAGTCAGGCCATGTGCCATTTATCGGAACAAGTGATAATCAAATGAGGCAATGTCTGGCAAATACGGTGGATGTAGTAGGATTTTCCATTTGTGTTTCTAAGTAGATTTTTACCCATTTTGTAACATGTAGCCTAGCATTATCATGTTGTAAAATCACTTTGTCATGTTTTTCTGACAGAGCATGGTCACCGTAAGTCTCAACAAAAATTCTGTGTGCTTCAGCTGTTGATTCCTTTTGAATAAAATAGTGCAGTAAAATTCCCTACACATAGACTTTCTTTTCATGAAATCTGACATGCTTAATACTATGAAAAACAAAGTTGCAAAAAAAGTTGTTTACATTTTGGCAAAATGATATACACTGATTGCTTATAGTACTTCCTTATAGATGTGTTACCATCTGAAACTACACGCACACAGTTCTGGGAATGCCATCTGTTGGAAAACAGTGAAAACTTATTCAAGGTCCTAATATAAACAAAGTTTAGCATCAAATTTTATATATCCTACATATCCTCATCATCTGCACTTTTTACTTCTCTGCAATGACCTCATTTATTAACCATCTACATTGAGTGACTCTTGGAAATTGTATTAGGTGAATAGTCATATAAAAAAAAATTTCAAAATAAAATCACAGCTGCTTGCCAAAAAAAGTGAAAAAAAAAATATTCCAGTGTCAAGTGGTTAAACTCACCACAAGATTCATTTTATAATCATGTGGTATAATAATTTTCTGACAACCAGTCTACTATATCAGATGAAGTAAAGGATATGTAGGCTAAAAGTCAACTTCTCTGATAACAGAGAAACCAAAATAACTGAAGTCATAAGCTCATTTTCATTTGATATACTTTAGTGCTATCTCACATTTAGAAGGAATGATTTGCCATCAGCTCTCACAGAGAAAAATGTCATATCCCATTCTTTGTAGATATTGTCTGTTTCTCTTCTTGCTTTAACCACTTTCACTGATGTATTTAATTCTTTTTAAATTGACATTCTTTAAATAAAAGAAAATATATCTATTTATTTGCTTTTTGATCCACCAGTGAAAATTTAAAAAAAATCATTTTACTCCAAGCAAGGTACCATGTGGAATTCATCTTGGGTCTGCCATTTAACTACCTATAATCTCACTACCTCAGCCTTCTTTACAATCTGTGAGAGTGACAAATTCTTTAAGTCTATTTCCCTCATTATACATCCAAGAAATTTCAACTGCTTCTTTCTGATTCCAAATGTAAGTTCCTTTTTTGTTTCCATTTAAATAAAACTTCCTTGTCATTTACATTTACCATTCATGGTATTCTCAGCTTCTTTTTGTAGACCCATATCTCTGTTGCCTCAAGTCTTCTCTTCATCTGTGGGAAGACTGACCAGCATTCACTGCCATATCTTCTTCTTTATATGCCATGTCCCTTTAGGCCATAGGTGATTATGGTCTTCCACTTGCCCCTATCCCTTGTTGCTTTCAATACTTTTCCTTTTGGTATCTCTCCCAAGCCTTGCTCCACCATCCACTTGCTCAAGCCCATCAAGTGTGTCTTGCACTGCTTTTCCTTGTCCTTCTTCAGTGAGTATCAAATTCTCCAAACCCTGTTTCCTCGCTACATGTCCTGGAAACCTCAGCTGTCTCTTCCTGATGCTGAGTATAAGTTTCCATTTTGTTTGCTTCCTCTCCAACACCTGGTCATTGCTCACATGCTCGGTCCATGGTATTCTCAACATCCTTCTCTAGAATCACATTTCTGCTGCTTCGAGTTTCTCCTTCATCTTTGAAGAGATTGTCCAGCATTCACTGCCCTACAGAAGGACAGATATCACATAACAGTCTAGTACTCTTTTCCTTGTTTTCAATGAAATCTTCCTGTCTCTCAATACTCTGCTTAGCTTTTGAAATGTGTTCTTGTCCATGTTAATGCTTTTTCAGATCTATCACTTCAATACTCTTTCTTTGTTTCTAGCAATTTTTTCTGTTTTTAAATACTTTACTTAACTTTTGGAAGCCATATTTTGCTGTTTTAATGTATCTACAGATTTCAGCATTACATTTTATGTTCTGTTACAATTATTTCCAGATATTTTAATTCTTGTATTTGCTTGATTTTTATATCTTGAATTTGTAGGTTGCATGTTGGGTTGTTTCTATTGCTGACAATTATGCATTTTGTCATATTACAATTGATATTTAGTCCTCTTTTTTCACTTTCTTTATTACTTTGTTTCAGTTTCTGCAGTTTCCCTAACCATATCAACAATCATTTACATATCGCATGTTATTGTGTCCACTAATAATAACTCTTGGTAAGCTGATTTTCCAGTGGAGCTCGCATTCATCTGCACCTGACTTCTGAAGCAGTGCTACAAAGGTTGGATCTAGTAAGGTTTTCTGGTATTTTGCCACTGTTGTATATTTAATTTATTATTTCTGTAATTTTTTTGATGGTGAAACCATTTAAGTTTGATAAGTTAAGTATTATGACTCCATCTGGTTCTGCTTCTTTATTCCTGTTTGTCTTGCCCAGTACTGATAAGTCTTTAATATTTCTGGTCCTTCATCTTGTATCCCTCTCTTTCCCTCTCTCACGTGCACACACACACACACACACACACACACACAAACATACACACACATTGTGAAATAGTTCTTTAATACATCTTTTACATTTTGGAGTGTTTTTGCCTTTTTCTATTATGAGTCTTACAAAAAATGTATTTGTTGGTCAACAAAGTTATATAAAATCAAATAGTATAATTTGATGTCACATCAAAATCTTGAAAACATAGAGTAAACTGAAATATATACTTGGCCTTGTGTTGTCTTCAGTTAAGCTTAATAAATAAACCAATGTAAAAGTCAGACCTTAAAATTCTCGGGTGTCAAATTCAATTTTTTAGACTCATTGTAAAAGCTTTTGCTAGGCTCCCTTCCACAATCCTCTGGTCAGGTGGACGCAAAATGACAGAAGAAGTTCAGAATAAATATGCAGTTAAAAATTTTTTTCCTAAAATCTAATAGTAGGTTCATACTTCATTGAAAATATTCCACAAATTTATAACCTTTTTAATTTTGGGCAATATTTTAGTTCATAAAAATATATTTTCAAATAGGAAGTTCACATTGTGTCTCATGTGTATGTGTGTACATATATTTATATGTACACACATATACATATGTATATTTGTCCATGCATACACATATATACATATATATATATATATATATATACACACACACACACACCCTCATATTTATATTTATTAATTCATATTACTTTATATATATATATATATATACATATGTATATATATTTTTATATATATATATATATATATATATATATATATATAAATGAATAAGGAACAAAGAAAATATTTGCAATGTTCAAAACATTAATTTAAAACAGTGCTATATAAAAATGAAGCAACGAATATTTATTATAACTTATACTTTATAACATGTACAAACTGCAATCTACTACAAAACTGTACATTTTGTTTTGACACTGAAAGAACAATTCCTTCTCTTTACCCTTTTTTTGATTTCTCTTTTTGTTTTCTCATCTTTCCTTTCCTCTTTACTTCGTACAAAAAATTTTGTCAATAAAAGGAAATGAATTTTCATAAATTTTCTTTTAAAAAATTAACAATTATTACCATCATTACTAACTACCTGATGAGACATTAGTCTTTCAATGTCAAAACAAAATGTACAATTTTGTAGTAGATTGTAGTTTGTACATGTTCTAAAGTATGGCTTATAATATATATATATATATATATATATATATACACCCTCATGTGCACTCTCATATGTATATTTATTTATTCATATATATATATATATATCAGATCACCCATAAACCAGTTGGATTTCTTTTAAAAGCAGTTCATGATACAATATTATCAGTTATTAATTAGACATTTTAATTTGTATCTATAGACTGTAAAAGAAGTTCCACTGGTCATCATAGTTAACTGTGCATTATTAATATTACTTCCCATTCCTCTGCATTTTTTTCAAAGCATCTCAATTCTTATTGTTAATTTCACAACTTTGAAGTTGTTTTTCATTTCCATAGCAGAATATGACAACACACTATTATTCAGGAATCAGGGTCATCTTCAATGGCAGGATAAACTTTTTGTACAGCAAATGAAGTCACATACAGTGTGAAAATTTAGAATAATAATTTAAAACAGGTGTAATCTTTTTCAAAATGATAAATATGTTTTTTTTATTAATTATTAGTTAATAATAAGTAAAACAAATAAGATGTACCAAAAACTTCTTAATGCAAATATATCTTGATTTAAAGTATGAAAATAAATTATTTTGTAATATCAAGTGATATATGTTTTTAACTTAAAAAGAAATTTCTCTCATAAAATGTACTTTGAGTACAAAATTAATAATTAATACTAAAGACTGTCAAAGAAGATTTATTGTTCCACTGAGTTTCATTGTTTGACCTCACGTTTAATTGAAAATATGTAATGGGAACAAATCAGTGTTCATGTATCAATTTATTTACCATCAAGTCATGTAATGCAATAGCCTCTTCATCTTTTAAGTAGTTGTTTAGAAAAGAAAGATTCTAATGTAGTGTATTGAATCATAAATATAGGTTGTGTTATTCAGATATGAATTTATTAATGTTGTTATAATATATTTTGAATTTTCTTTATTTTTGACACATATAATAGTTTCAATAAAAATGGCAAATGTTTGTTTATATACACCTATTGATATAAGAATATTTATTGAAAACAAATACTGAATTTCCTATTAAAAATACTATGAAAACAGAAAAACATCCCTTGTTCTAGAACACCTTGTCTAATTTTAATGAAATTTTGGCACTGTAATTGGCAGGAGTTCAAGGTACAGTAAGCTCCTAAATAGTCCTGTGTATGATGATAAACTACATCCAGCAGCAATAATTTTGATTGGAAGGTCTTGAGGAGCACAGAGCCACCTTTTAATTATTGTTGTTCCCAGGTGGCAGCACCTCTTAGGGTTCCAGCTATGAGTGAATAGTTAACCTCCAAACTTGAGTTGATTCTGGATATGACAATAAAATGCATTCAGCAGCATGGCCGCTGATTGGGAGGTTTTGAGGAGCATGGAACTACCTCTTAATTGCAGGTCCACCCTGACCTGGAGTTGTAGCACCTGTTAGGGTTCCAGCTATGGACAAATAATAAACCCCTAAACTGGAGCCAAAATGCTATGAAAGTATAAAAATATAATTTTATAATAAAAATAGCACTAATACATTATTACCAGCAATGCATTATTGAAAAAAAAAAACAGAAATACATTTGACTCTCAATGAAACCCTCTTTACAAAAATGTGTCAATGAAATTTGGTTTACAAACTGATTTCTGACAAAAAGTACATATTCTATTCATACAAACCTATCCTAAAGAATCTTATTGGCATTAAATAACCCACTGAGGTTGATCTGACATCAAATAAAATAAACCCAACCAAACCAAACTAAATTGGCTGGAGAATTATTTATTGTTTAAGCTCTATCTTGAAAACTCACACATACATACATACATAATTTGGGTTTTAGCATTATATATATATATATAGTGTATCAAGGCAGCAGATAATTTTCTAAACATATACTGTTAAATATAAGAGACAATGAATCTCTATTATGTTTAATCATGAGCCATTCTAAACATTACATTTTGGCTTTAATTTCAGTTGCTATTTGTAACTTCTCTGAAGATGGCTCATGTGAGCCAAAAGCTTAGAACCAACTTAATAAAAAATTATCCAAATGTTGGAGAATTTTTGTCTTTATTTTCAACTGAAATTAAAGCCAAAATACAATGTTTAGAATGCCTCATGATTAAGCATAATAGACATTCATTGTCTCTTATATTTAACAGTATATATATATATATATATATATATATATATATATATATATATATAATAAAATTAGGATAGTGTTCTCTCAGGGAAGCCTTGTACCTTGTGCATCTATTGAAACTTAAACTGAACCCAGACCTCATGTGGAATATATCCATATGCTCCATTGATAAAGACACTGGAAAAATGGTTGGTTCCCTGTACCACTCCAGTATGTACCTGACTCCTGCTATCTTCTTCCTTTATAAGAACCAGACCAGGCTGAAAATGAAGTGCAACTGCCATATACAGGCAGAAGCTTCTCAGTCTTTGCTTTCAAGTTCCAATAGCCTTTGCATTCTTGTGGGTGATGAATTATTTTACACCCCACAACCTCTTTCCTCACAGATGAAACATCACAACCCTCTTGCTGCTCTATTGCTATTTTCATGGAAAGGTCCAGGTGAACTACATTCCTTAGTCCTACCAGTTCTAACCTTCATGGCTAAGACCATCATGCCACACACATTGTAACAAACCACCATCATTCTTTTTGTATTATATTGGTGAGGTGTAAATTTTACTCAAGCGGTTTTTTCACATGAATTGCTTCTTTGTGAAACCAACTCCCAAGAGGATGCTTTCCTGATCACTACAATCTTAACATGTTCAAGTCTAGGGTTAATCATTATCTTCCCCATTTATTCCCCATAAACTGTACCTCTTACACTATAACCCTCTACCTTCACTGATTCTTGGATGTTGTTTGAAGTGAACATCATTTTTAAAAAATAAAGCAAAATATTCCTGTATTGAAGCCAAATTTCTTAGAAATCTAAGATTCACAAAATTATCTTGTCAATTTATTTATTATTTTGCATGATTCTAGTTTAGATAATGCAGTGAGAATTTGTACTGTTTTGGATTTTTTTTAACTTATACCTGATTTATGTCAATTCACTCCATATTAAAATGTGATTTGCTAACTGCTGTCCAAAATAGATTGTAATAAATTCCTTTTTTTACATCACTCACTTCTACAAGCAATGAAACAGTAATCACAAACTGCACATATAATGCAAAGTTAGTTTATTGGAGGTCCTATGGCCAGATTCCCATAGGTAAGTGTCAAAATAGCCCAGTCTTATTTAGCATTACCTGTTGTTACAGATTTGTTTAAATTTTAACGTAAAGGGATTTAGAGAGAAACCCCTAAAGCAAATATTTTGGAGTCAGGTCAGAGTTTGGTTGACATGGCACTGCCTATAGTTGCTGTAGAAGCTGACCCTGATATTTCTTCTGTCATATCAGGGGTCCTTAAATTGACTGTTGATAGTACTTTAATTTTTATATTCTTAAAAAAATCAGTCTGCACTGGTTTGTACAGTAGACATTGCTTCAAAATAGACATCTTTTACTTTGGTTGGTTAATATTTAAAATTGAATTACCTTGCAAAGTCTTTTAATTATATTTATCTCGTTAACACTCACACAGGTATGTGCATTTTTCTATTAGCATGTACATGCATATACCAATGTATATGCATGTGTTTTTCATAATGATAATATATAGTGGAAGCAAAAGTTCCCCACTCACTATCATTTCTTGATCAAAGTAGTGTTAGACCATTTTTGCCGATTCCACGCGAGCTTGCGTACACACTGTCGCCAAGGCTCTTGTTAAGAAAGAGTTGCTACCTCGACTCCGCTTATCTGTTAAAAATTGGCCCGCCCTGATGCCACGCGACACGCCGCGACGAACGCAAATGTCTGTCTTATTCTTCAACTGGAGAAAAAGAAAGAAGAAAGCAGACAAGAAATGTCTTTGTTCTCTTTTTCGTATTTTTTAATTTATTTTTTATTTTTAGGAGAAAAGAAAACAGAAATACTAAATATTTGTAATATAGGAGAAAAGGAGAAAGAAGAATAAAGATTAAAAAAGACAAAGAGGTGGCACTAGGAAACATCTAACAACTATCAGCAGCCACACACTATTAAAGTCTCCCTGAGAACAGTTCAGGTCGTTATCTTTTATCTGTGGTGACGATACAATGCTCTATCATAGTCAGCAGTGTCAATAACCAAAAACTGGTCATTCTTGTTTCTTTTTTTTTTTCTTCTTTTATTTTTCTTCTTTTACTTTCACTTTCTCTCTATTTTCTTTCTTTCTTTCTTTCTTTCTATTTCACTAAGGACCTTTAATTTCTTTCTTCCTTCCCCAACTTGAGTGTCAATTTATTATTGTTCGTCAAACAAACATTGAAGGAAAAGGTTATTTTCCCCAGTTGTAACTATAATTTTTCTATTCTTCCTTACGTTTCTTTCTTTCTCACCTGTCAGCATCTGTTTTCGTTTTGTTGAGTTGGTGTAGGAAAGAAAACACTTTTTTATTTTTTTTTCCTTTTTGGTCTTTTATTATCTGCTATTATTGTCTTCTTTCTGTGACTTCACCATTTATTTTATGTAGGCGAGTAGGAAAGCGCACATACAGTAGGGAGGGGTCAATCATGTGTTTTTACATTGTCGCACAGACACACTGAAGGCTATTCGTGTATGTGACAATACAGTGTTACAGTAAGTAAAGCCGTAAGTTATCACGTTGGGAAAGGGAAACGACGTACGATGTGTTAACTAATGTACAATTGCACGCGACCGTGCACATTTTTAATGCCTAATTGTTCCAACTAGGGAACGCTTTAACATGTGTGCATCCATGATGAGGGGGGGGGGGCTTCAGCCCTACCAACTTTTTCTGGAAATAGAGAATTAAAACAGAAAACTAATTTGTCTTCTTGGCTATGCTATTGATATCTGTTTTCTAAAATCATTATTACTTTCATGAATTTAAAAAGAAAAAATAAGTTGAAATGGATTTTTTTTAACATTAGCTGGTAAAACTTTTACAGAAAAGAACTTACAAACTGTCTGTAGTGTAGTCACTAAATGTAGTCACAATCCCTAAAAAATAGAAATGAAAAGTTTAAAAAGAAAAAAATGTATTTAAAATCAAAACAAAATTGTGTTAAGTAAACATACTGTTTCCAATAAAGAAAATGTTTTCATGAAAGAATCAGGTAAAAATATATGGTCCCTCCCCCTCTACATACACACTTTCAGTATCTGATTTACCTCCCCCGCACACACACTCCTAGCATATGATTTAACCCTCCACCTACTTGTGACACTGCTTGAGGTATTGCATACAAAAAAGTATTACCTACAAGTCTGGGAAACTTAAGGCATGAAACGGCTTTTCTTTTTACAAAGAAAAACAAAATTGATAGAAAATGTAACAATATCAAGGGTGCAATCTCTGCCAAAATGCTGGGTAGCTTGAGAGACGAACAGATTGATAAATCTGTTCAAATTTCCCTGAAAATTTGGGTAACACAGAAGTCAAGAGAGCTTTGCCTATAGGTCTCTTTCTCCTATGAATACTCCAACACAATGTTATTAGACTGACCCAAGAATCACAAGCTAAATAAATAAATACCCATATCAAATCATTCAGACATATCGGGTAAAATACCTACGTATTTGCAGACAGTTATTATGAGCATATTATTACACTATGCACAGCTGTGCCAATTTGCAAATGTAGACATACACATAGAAACAGATACTCAGATGACAGATACATTTACAGGCATTATAAAAGAGATATGCAAGTGTGTGTGTTTTATGACAGGATGCTGAAAAGTACTCGGCCCAATTAAGAAGGGATTTAAAAAAGCTCTTGATGTTTGGACATTTCATCAGATTTGGGGAAATGGGTTAGGCCCATTATTTTTCAGCACCCCTATGTCAATTTAAATGCATACACAACACAGACAGATAATCCAGAACACAATTATGTACGCATATAAATGTTACACAAAGATATGTAATTTTATATATATATATATATATACACATGTATTGTCAAGGTCAATAATAGGTGAAGCAGCTGTTTACTATGACTACTATGAATTATTTCCTATCACATGCTCACTCATACACTCTCTTCACCACCAATCATCATGGTACGACAATGACAAGATATTTTATCAATATAGAATGTTGGAAGAAGTTGGTCCATGCCTTCAATAAGAGTAATAAGCAGGGAATGAACAAGATAAATATATACAAGAAAACTGCACAAATATATAAACACATATATAAAACACCCACCAATGCATGGAGACAAAGCACTTGTAAACCACCAAAGAAATATAATACACACACAGATAACTTCATTATCTATCATGTGAATGGGTGTGGTCAAAGTCGCTTTGTAGCTAAGCACCTGACCAGTTTTCTTCACATGTCTGGTTTGAAAGCCAAAGATGTATTAATTCCTGAATAGCATCTCTTAGGCAAGTAGACTTGGCATATCTCATTCCTCCTCAATTCAAGTCACAGCCAATATCCTCCAACTTGTAGGCTCGCCTTGGTCACAGAAACTAATTATTCCATTGGGAGAACCCTTTACCCTGGTTGTTGACAAGAAAGCCTTCCATCAGCAATGCAGTGTCATCAGTAGCACTTACTGTATACATAGCTATACAGCCCAGACTACTCCATTATACTAGATGGCTGTTGATCTTGCAAGAAGGTTCATATGCTTTTTACAGGTTTTGTTTTTAATCCAGGTGGATGTCTAGCCACCCACTTCACTAGGAAAGCTTAGGAAGGAAGGGAGCCAATGACCTGGTTATGTTGTGGGTAATATTGGTTTACATGGTACCAGTAGTACTCATAATATGACCAGATATAGAGACAAAACTTTACCAACACAAAAATAAAAATATTTGATAATAGCTTATGAAACCCTTCCAGCTTGAAGGCTTACCTTGGTCATGGACACTGAAGATTCAATTGGGGGACCACTTTGCCCTGGCTGTTGATTAGGAAAATGCTCAGAAGTCATTGGATAATTTATGTTAAAATGTTTCATGAAAATCAGAAAAATGTGTCAAACTATAAAAAAATTATATAAAAATAATAAACAAAGAACTTTAATTTGTCTTCAAGTTAATCTGTATAAATGAAATATATATTTTTTCTTCTTTTTGAAGAATAACAATGATTTTTTTCAGGTACATCCTACTATTTAACCCTACAGCCAGAGTGATGACACAGCATCACAGAGTGGTGGGCTTCCTAGACAATGTCCATAACCAGTGAGCCTTCAATTTGGAGAACTTCAGCTAGAGAGTGATGTCCTCTGCTATGTTTACTTGTTTAAGACCTGAATGCATCTTTGGCTTTTGTTTTTGAACATGGAGAAAGAACTAGTTAGGTGCTCACTTGCACAGCAGCCCTAAGACAACACAGTTAGGGCTGTTGATGATATAAATGCTTAAAATGCCCCCCCCCACACACACACACATATATATATATATATATATATACACACACACACACACAGAAGAATATATGCTTGTATGAATCACACTTATATGCATTCATATTCTAGTACATTGAGAGTCTAGAAACAATCATAGCTCCTTACTGGCTTTGATTGGTTGGAAACCTTGCTTGAATGCCAGACATTCTCTTAACCTTACAAATCCTCTTTTCAGAGCTTGCATTTGACAAGAGACCATATGGAGCCCCATGTCATCAATTCAAGGATCAGCTCAAAAACACTTTGCTGAGGACAGAAATTGATCTGGTAAAAAGCTGAAAAAAGAATCAATTGGTGAAGAGCAGTCTAAAAAAAAACCCCACAACCTTTAAAAACATCAGAAAACAAATATAAAAAAGGAAAAGAGACCAAAAACTGCTAGAGCACTCCATCCCCTGAATTCTCCTACCTTACCATACTGTGGACACAGGCGTCTCTTTGGATCCAACATAGGACCCATTTCTTACAGAATGAAATGAGCATGCCAATACTTAGCAACAAGTTCTGTCTATGATATCTGGTACACAAATATTGCATGATTATAAAATACATGCATATGTTCATAGATCTGTTTATTTATATGTGCATATATCTATTTATTTACAGCTTTGTATAATAATATGTGAAGATCTACATATATATATATATACACACATTCCTTACAAATAGATTATATATGAAGTGTTACCCAAAAGTTCAAGGATCTAAATCAGGCAATAGTTTTCTCAAAGAATAAAATATTGATATAAAAAGAGGTTTGATATTATCTTATGAGGTTTTATATTACCTTGCAATGTTGAGAGATGTGTGAAATACCTAACAAAACAAGAGAAACTTTAAGTAACTTGACAAATTAACAAACTGAGAAATCTGTTCAAATTCACCAATGTCTGTAAAGGCCAGAAGAGTTGTAGTGTGTTAGGAAGCCTTAAGATAAGAATAGTTGTAGCTTACAGATATCTGATCAGTATTGATTGGGTCAACATGGAGAAGAGATATTATGTTTTAAGGCCCCAAATCCCTAATGATTCTCAACTAAAAACATCCCAAATAGTGTTTCTCAATGCATCAAACTGATATATTTCACAAAATAGTTCGAAAATTTCAGGCATAAGATAAACACATGAACATACAGTACTGTGCAAAAGTATTAGGACAAGAACTATTTTATCTTTTATGAGGCATCAAAATAAAGTTTAAAATCATCCCTGTCCTAACACTTTTGCACACTACCAGGTAATGTGCAAAAGTATTAGGACAGACGTGATTTTCCTAAAAACCAAACTGAAATTCAAATACAGGGTGAAAAGCCAAACCTTTGTAAGACTAACTAAAAGGGAAGAGAGAGGAAGACTTCAGAATTTGAATTAGCCCCCACAAAGCCCTAATCTCAATCCTATTGAATATCTAAGGGATATTTTGGATAAAAAAAATTGATAAATCTAATGTTACTTTGCAAAACACACTTTGGGAACAAATACAAGCTGCTTGGCAGGAGATATCATTAGATACATTGAAGAAGCTTGTGATGTTAATGCCTGACAGAATGAAGGCTGTGATCAAAGCAAAGGACTATTATACTAAACATTAAATTTATTTTGTCACAAGTATTTTTTTCTTGTTAAAGCATTTGTTGAGTAAATCAAATAAAATTACTTTAATTAAATTGTTTATTTTTTGTCAATATGCCTTATAAAAGATAAAATAATTCTTGTTCTAATATTTTTACACAGTACTGTATATGTGCAAAAACAAAAATCCAAAACTTTCAGCAACCATGATCAACAGATGTTCCCTCATTGAAACCCCAGGTATTGAGCAGCTATTAGGATTTAAACTTCAGACCTCAAGAAATGAATTTAGCTCCCTGGTGCAACCTATGTATGAATTTACTTGAGCCACTAGATTAACAATTAGGTCCCACCCTTTTACTGTGAAACCAATAAAATGCAAACACAACTTCTACTCCATCAGCTTCTTTTCTCGCACTTCCCACCTGCGTTATTCCCTTCTGTTTATTTGCTTCCTCGACAGCTACAATCTCCAAGAATTTAAATGTAAGGTCAATAGTCATCTCCTATTTCACTAACCTGCACCCTTTCTCTCATGCTCCTTTCTCTGTCCACTCCACTCTCATCAGTATTCTCAACCTTCTCTTACCTACTTGCTGACACCTCCTATAACCTCTCCCTCTTCCTCATCCCCTTTCTCTTATGTAACCCCTTGTGCACCAGTGGCAGTAAATTGCCTTGCTTAGGGCAATATGATTATAAAAATAGAAGTTGAACCTATATGTATGATCCATCACTAAAGATGTGTGGAAAATGGTTGATTCACTGTACTGCTCCAGGAAGTACCTTATTCCTCTTGCTTTCCTTTCTCTTTACAAGAGCCAGATTAGGCTGAAAATGCTGCCATACATGGGTGGGAGCTGCTCAGTCTTGACTTTCCACTTTTGATAGAATCTAAAAGTGTTTCTGAGTCCTTGGAAGCAACAAATTATTTTTCACCCTGCAACTCCTTTCTTACTGACAAGACATTGCAAGCCTCTCACTCCTCTATCGCCTCACTTCTCTCCTATTTCCATGGAGAGTTCAGATGAACTATACTCCTTAGTTCCACCAGTCTTAACCTTCACATCTAAGACTCATCATGCTATGCACATTGTAGAGAACCACCCTCATTCCCTTCTTATCTCCCTAGTGAGATGTAAATTCTGCTCAAAGAGCTTCTTCCCATGAACGTGTTGTGGAATTGACTCCAAATAGGTTGCTTCCTTAATTACTACAATCTTAATCCGTTCAAGTCTAGAGTTAACCATTGTCTTCCACACATATCCACATAAGCTGTGCCTCTCACTCTGTAACCCTCTACTTTGAATAGTTCTTGGACCTGTTTCCCTGTCACATATAATCTTAAAAAAATTTAATGCAACATCAATTGCCATTTTCCATTTTTCTGTTCTTTTATTCTCCTTTATCCTCACTAAAGTTTTTTTCATTCTCTTCCACTCTCAGTAACTCCTTGTGTCTTAGTGGTATTATCGCATAGCTTAGAGTGCCATGATTAAAATAAATATTTTTTTTTTAATCACTTTACTCCAAGCAAAGCAGTACTACCACTGGTGCACAGGGCGTTACATGAGAGTGAAGAGAAAACAGAACAGGTCACAGGGGGTGTTGGAGAATGGGTAAGGAAAGGATGAGAACACTGGTGTGAAGAGAGCTGTGTGAGAGTAGAAATGACTAACAAGGTACTTCTGTTATTTTTTTTATTGTTTGCAATAGTACTTACATGTAGTTTTCACTAGAAAATGGAAATGACTAATAGATTAGCCAAAAGCACTTAGAATGAGCAAGCATTTGGAAAGTTTCTATAAACATGGAGTTGAAAAAAGAAATCTCTTGTTTATATATCAGAAAAATATAATAACAAAAACTTCACAGAAGAACATTGTCAGTCATTTTTAATGAAATATTTATTAGATATTTCTATAAAAATACACATCTATATATTGGAATCTTCCGTTGTTTTCAACATATGAGGGTCAAGCAGTTCAGTTCTTGGAACCAACAGCATATATTATTTGATTATAGTGAAGTTGTATGCAGAACAAACAACACTTTTTGGAAGAGCCAAAGGCAAAGAACTGGCATTTAATATGTCATTTAATATTGTCCCCAAATGACCCTTTGCAGGTTTTGAATTAAGAGTTGTCCTTCTTCTTGAGTATTCACTACTCTAGGCTATTGAACCCAGTCTGTTCTGCTATTTACCCATATCTGGGGGGAGAAGAGATGGATTCATTTATTTCCAAAGGTTATTAGCACATAAGTGAATGTAATGAACTCATCTGGAATTCAAACTTGGCTCTCTAATTCCTAAATCCAAGTTACTGTCCATTACTCCATAACACACATTGGTCTATTGAACAGGTGAAGAGATGTGGTTTTAGGATGTGGTTTCCGGCTTTCTCTTTTCCAATCTTTTCACTCTTACATAGCTCCCTGTGCTTCAGTGGCATTACCGCCTTGCTTGGGGTGATATGATTAAAAAAAATAATATATATATATATATATATAGCAGTTCTTATTTTTTATTATATATATATATATATATATATATATATATTAATGAAGATTAATGAAAAGGTTATAAACAACCAACAATTTGAAATTATTTGTATGAACATTATTTTTGATTGATACTTGTATTTAAGTAGATATTCTGTTTATAATCAAACAGTATTATATATTTATTTCTACCAGCTTGATTATTTATGTTAAATTTTTGTTACGAAAATGTGTGTCATTCGGCAGGATTTGAACCTGCTACCCTTATCCATATAGGGGAAGTCACCAAGTGATCTGGCACATCTTAGACATCTCGACCACAAATGACAATCAGTCTAAATGAAGTCAAATTAGGCCTATAACAGACATCTATTAAGACATGTTGAATCCTGCCGAATGAAACATATTTTCATAACAAAAATTTCAAGACATGATCGCCTAAGCATGTATCATGTATGGCACTTAACTGACTGACTGAATGGCATCTAAAATTCCTTGATTAATCCTGGTATTATATAATTTGCTTTTTTCAGAATACTTTTTCATGTTAAAAATTTTGTATGTTTAATATAACAATGAAATGGAAATATATCTTGGGAGAAAAAGATTAGCAATGGAAGATGAAAGACAGCAATGACAAGGCCTTTTTCAAGATAAAGTTGAAGCAAGGCTATCAACTAATACAAATGGTATGAGTCTCTCACATGAAAGCCTTGAATGAATAAGACTGCAATCTAAGAAACATAGGAGTAAAGGATTAATTTTGCTTGGGAATTAGTTTTGTCAAAATAAGATATCTATCTTATTTTTACAGATTATTAAAATGACTAAGGAAAGTAATCCTTAACTTAAGTATATTTACCTCCCTTCCCACTACAGATGTGACAAGAAATATATTGATAGTTATATGGCTATATTATCATTTTCTTCTTCACCAATATTATTATTACTCTTACTATTACTACTATTCCCATGATTTCCTTGGGACAAGGAATGGCATGTAAATTTTAAAGCCTCAAAAATAAAACTGCTCTCATTTAATCACCATTAGAGAACCAACCATTAGCATAGCTGATCTTAACATCCAGGAGAACAACTCTTTGTTCCTGATATAAAATGATTACATTGAATCAGTTGTTAGGTTTACTGCGAGGAAAGTTGGTTCATTGTGTCATGCCATACAATTTTTCTTATCAGGATCTATCTTGCACATTTATAAATCTACCATTTATCCACGCATTGAGTACTGCTGCCACAACTGGTCTGGTTCTCCTACTATATATCTCAAGATTCTTGACAAAATTCAAAGAAGGTTCTGTATCCTGACCTGGCATCTCGACTTCCATCACTTTTTAACCAATGTGACATGGCTTCCCTCTGTCTTTTCTATAAATATTTTCATGGCAATTGTTCTAATGAGCTTTTCTTCTTAGCATCTCCATTACATGAATTCAAGCCTGCTACTAGATTGGCATCTAAGTGTCACTGTTGAAATAACTAAATGCAACTGGCTGTTCTATTCTAATAGTTTCTTTCCTTGCACTTTTTACCTGATTTCTTGTTTCCCTGCAATCTACAATTTTTAAATGCAACATCAGTTTTGTGTCTGGATCCTCACTAAATCTTTCTCATTCTCTTTCACTCCTAGTAACCCCTTGTGTTCTAGTGGGAATAATACCTTCCATGAGGTAAAATGATGAAAAAAAATCATTTTTCATTCTATATATGAAATGGTATCATTTTCACTATTGCTGTCATTGATGATTTTGTATACAGTTTATTTTAATAATTATGATTTTCTTCTCCACCAATATTATTCTTACTCTTAATACTAACCCTATTCACATAATTTTCCTGGTTTGAATATTTCTTTTGGCTGGGCAAATGATTGATATTTATCATATTTCATATATTTAATCAGCATTTTGTATTTTCTACCTTAGTCACACTTTTCATTTTAGGTATCATTTTGAGAGAAAAATATAAAATATATTTCATTACACTTTTTCTTCTGTTCATTCTTTCTTTGTTAATATTGCTGTAATCATAATTATCACAATACTCGACATAAGTTGTTATCATTCTCTTCATTATACTTTCTATATTACTTTTTTGTGCATGCCTTTATTTCAACACTTATTGAGCCACGATTCCCACCTTGTCTGCATTCACTTCTTGTAGATTATTCTTTTGTTATGGTTTGGCTGGCTCATTCTTGCTGAAATCTAATAAAAGCAAGGCAAGAGTGATGGAACGACAGAAATGTATTAGTGAAAGAAAGAAAGAAAGAAGAAGACCTCAAAGAGAGAGAGAGAGAGAGAGAGTGAGAGACGTGGGGTAAGAATATTGGGGAAGCTAAACAAATTTTATTTAAATAATAACATTGTTAATAAAAGAAATTCAGAATGAAAGAAAGAAGATACAATGGAGAGAAAACAATCGTCTTTTTTTTTTACAGTCTGGTTTGCTTTGTAGTTTTATAACACAACACAATAAACGGAAAGGTAAAATTTTATCATGTATTTTTGTATAGATGTGACTAACTACCAGACACACACACACACACACACACACACACACACACACACACACACACACACACACACACACACCTGCTATCAGAAAGTTAGACAGTTGAACAGCAAAGCAAATGTAGTACAGACTTGCAACTACACTTTGTGAGCAGTAATCTTTATAAGGTAATTTTGCTACTTGGATGTTAAACACTATTAGAATAAGATCACATTAGTCTATGGCAGTTCTTATTCAATATATATATACATATATTAGCAAAGATTAACGTAATTAGTTATAAACAACCGCAAATTGAAATGATTTGTTTGAACATTATTTTTGATCAATACTCATATTTAAGAAGATATTCTGTTTATAATCAAACAGTATTATATTTATTTCTACCAGCCTGATTATTTACAATAAATTTTTGTTACGAAAATGTGTGTTATTCGGCTGGATTCGACGTATTTTAATAGATGTTATAATAATAACATTATAATTAATAGACATCTGTTATAGGCTTAATTTGACTTCGTTTAGACTGATCATCATTCATGTTTGAGAGGTCTAAGATGTGCCAGATCACTTGGTGGCTTCCTCTATGTGGCATCAAAAACTTGTTCAAAAAGCATCTAAACTGTCATTTGTATATAACCACTTTCTAAGATCAATGGTTAAAAATAGCTTTGAGCAAGTGAAACCTGTGGGTCTTGGGATCACTGTTCTTTGAACATTGTGGATTGGTACAATAGAATCAGATTGAGACTTTCATATGGATGTCATACATGACATCAAAAACTTGTTCAAAAAGTATCTAGACTGTCATTTGTATATAACTGCTTTCTAAAATCAATGTTTAAAAATGGCTTTGAGTGAATGAAGCCTGTAAAATTTGGCAAAGACCATCCTGCTTTGATTATTGAGGACTGGCACTACAGAATCACAAATAAAAGACTATACCAAATAATAAAAACAATATCACTCAGGGGCTATCAAAAGCAGCAACAACTAATATGGATAGCACATGTAATCTGAAAAAAAATAATCATATAATCAAGATGTTGACATTCCACACTACTTCAAATAAAAGGTTATGAAAAAATCATTAATACTGGAAAGAATAATAACAGTGACTTGATTACCTATTTTTCACTGAAGATTGTTTTAAGTGAAAGATTTCATAAGTTACAACCAGAAACAGTATTTTTTTTTAATAAAAAACTTTCCTATTTTTTAATACTTTTTTAACTTTTGGAAGGAATTTTTTGCTAGCCTAATACATCTTTAGATTTTGGTGTCATATTTTCCATTTTCTGTTATAACGTTTCTCAAAGAAGTAAATTTCCATACTTGTTTGATTTTGATGTTTCCATATTTGTTTGTTCCTCTTGCTAATGAGGCTGACAACCACAACATATTGAAATACTGGTTCTCGTATGATCTTCAAAGTTAAATAATGTTGAGCCTGGTCAGATGGGTGATCATTTCAGAATCATGGGTGATCATTTCAGAATCATGGGTGATCATTTCAGAATACAAGGTGCTTGGATTTGCAGTTGATGTAATGGCTAATGGCTTGGAATTGTTAAGTGGTGAGGCAAGTTTCTATTCCTGTTGAGTTGATTATATTCACTTACGCACAAATACCATTGGGAGGATATGAATCTACCCCTTCTCTCCCAGCTATGGATTAATTAGTAAAATAAAAACCATTATCATCTCAAAAAAGTTCTTACAATCTAAAAGTATTTTCTGGCTTTAAATAACTTGTAAAGGGTTGATAGACTGTAGAAAATTAATGACTTAATCAATTTTGCTAATGATCATATATTCTATCTTCTTATGTATAGCACTCATATATTTCATGCGACAATATACAAAACGTTTTGGAATTTTAAAATTCGTATTTGATGTGTAACAGTGAAGTTAATATTACATAATTATAAAAGAGAACAATGTCAGGCAAATGAATGGCAGAGTCAAAAACATCTGTGTAACATATTTGCACAACATAAGCCAGTTGCATTACACAATACAAATCAGTTACACAATATCTGTTTTAATTTCAGAAAACCCTTTAGGATTATATATGAAGGTATGCTAGTGAAGTCAATGGTTAGCATTTGGAACTAGTACAGTAAATGAAGTTTTTTGTGATTTTAAAAAATTACTTTTATTTTCTTTTAGATTTTTCTAATTATTTTTTATGTGTGAATTAATGATAAAGTTTAGTAATGCTAAATATTTTACTAGCTTTTTATTTTTTTCTTAAGCCGTTATTGTTTTTATGATAAATCTTTACTTGATTTTGGTGTATAGCCATATCATGTTGAAATATCGGTTCCTGAAGTAAAGCAGCACTGAACCTGGTCATTACCTAGATGGGTGACTACTTGGAAGCTTTCATGTGCAGGTGGTGTAACTAATAATAACTTGGAATTCTTAATCAGAGAACTGAGTTCCAATTCCAGTTGGGTCCATTATATTCACTTACGTGCGAATATCCTTGGGAAAGTTATGAATCCACCTTTTCTCCCTTGCCAGCTATAAACAGCTATTAAACCATAATTACCTAAAAAAAAATTTCTAACAATCTAAAAACCTTTTCTGGCTTTAAATAATCTTTAAAGGGTTGATAAACCATAGAAAACAATCACTCAATCAATTACTTAATTTTATAGTAGAACTGTTATATATAATCCATTGCTAAAGATAAAATGATCAGCTCCCAGTACCACTCCAATAAGTACCTGACTTCTCATGCTATCCACTACCTTATGAGAGCCAGATCAGGCAAAACAATGGAGTACTGTTGCCAAATTATAGCAAGAGCTGTCCAGTTTTCACTTTCTAGTCTTGATAGGGTTCAAAAGTATCTCCATGTCCTTTTCGGAGAAGAATTATTTTCCGTCCTCTAACCTTTCTCCCACAGGTGGGATGTTGTGTGCCTCTCACTACTCTATCGCTACTTCCATGAAAAGTGCTCAGACAACCTACATTCTTTGGTTCTGTCTTCATGGCTAGAACCCACCATATCACTTACATTTAGCAAAAACGTACATTTAAAAATAAAAAACAGAAAGAGGGATTTGAAGTTGAAACATATTGATAAATCTCTTCTCAAATTTGTGGACCCTAGTTACTATATTCTTAATACTTGGCATAATACAAAAATATCACAATGATAAAATCGGTCAATAATTATAGCTATTTATACTGGCGTTCCTGCATGCAATTACAAGTAATCAATAATGATATTTTAAATTTTGAAATCATATTTATTTTTTTCATATGACTTTTTTAAAACTGTTTCTAAATCTTTCATCATATTTCAATCATTCCATCTCACCTGCTATTCTTTTTGCCACACCTATGAGGTGCACCACATCATTTGAGAAACACTGCCATAACATAACTGTCTACCTCAAGTGGCCCTCAGACCTTGCACAGGATGAACCTTACTGTAAAAATGTCAGGTTTTATTATGCATAATAATGTCTTTGCAATAAAATTATGAAAAAGTATTAGTAAAATTTCCATTATATACTTCTATTAATACAAACAATATATATTTTGTGTTTCTCTTTATAACATCTGTCCTAATATGCCAATTTTGTTGGAGACATGTATTTTTATGCAAACTAAATACCACATACATTTTTATAAATACATCTGAAAGATATAGACCATAAAAAAACATTGAATTAAAACATTTTCTCCTATAACAGAATAAATTATTATTTTATTCTTTTACAGGATTCTATTTCTCCTTGACACTTTATAACTTTCATCTGTCTTTTGTTTATTAATTTTGTTAATATTTTCTACTGTTTCAACTTGAAATCTTGGCTTGAATATTGTTTTCAATTCTAAAATAAATATCTTTTATTGACAGACCACAGGTTTTCTATTGGATTAATATCTGAAAAGGCTGGAGGCCATTCTATTAATTTGATATGTATAAAACCTTTTTTGGCTATAGTCAGCTATGCTTAATGTGAAACAGCATTGTCTTGCATGAATATACTATTTAACTTAAAGCTTTTTAACCTGTATCACTTTAAAATCCTCTGTCCAGGGGCTTACAATTATTTTCTGCATTTATCTGGATGCTATCAACTTTAAAAGAACCTGTAATTTTAATACTGATCAGACTAACCAAAAAGATTACTTCCCTTACCAGTTTCCTTCTAAATCATTGATTATTTCAATGAAAAACTGACCTGTCAGGTTCAGCCAATGTAGCTCTGCAGTCATCACCAAAGTTACTGCTGAAAAATCAATTTTCATGTACTTCTTCACTCAGCTTACATGTTTCTGTTGGTGATGTTTATTTAAATGTGGTAGCTTGGTTTCTTTCATGCTTTTAACTAACACTTTTAATATTCTGCATATTTTCTCTCTTCCTACAGTCTTACTTATCTTTTTAATTAAATCTATTTTTGTGATATTCTTAAAATAATTTTTTCTTATACTTGTGGTGAATATGGAGTAAAAATGACTCTTTTCTTCACTGTTTTCAAATTTGTGAGCCAGTGTGAAAATCTATTTTTGACCAATAGAAAAAGAGATTGGCTGGCTCCAGGCTGAAGAAAAGAACAAGGCAAAGTTTTGTGAGTCTGTGTGAAATTTATTTTGACCAATAGGAAAAGGAAGCAACTTACAAGATAAAAAAAGTACACTATTTACATTATTTGGACTATTGTCCTCATCTTTGTTGTCATTTTTACAATATTTTGGCTGTTGCATGTTTTGGCCTTCTTTAAGAGCTAGAAATTTTTAACTTAACCCTTTATTACGATCACTGGGGTATATCCTTCTCATTCCTTGTGCAAAGCTATTTCTGGTAGTCATGAGTTATCTCCTTTCAACTTAACTCTCTGAGTTATTTGTTCACTGCTTCTGTAACCTGGTATTGAACTCATAACTCTTTGGTTCAAATCTTTGGAACAAACCAACATTTATATCCTCTAGGCCATGTGTCCTTGAGGACCGTCTACATCCACTGGGCCATATGTCTTTGAAATTCTTAGCACTTGAAGAAGATCAGAGTGTACAACAGCTGAAATGTCATAAAAATGACAACAAAGATGAGGAAATAGTCCTAATAATGTAAATAGTGTAAATACTACCTTATCTCAGGAGTACAGATACTGAGAAAAAGTAACGAGCCAATGTCAAATGGTTTTTGACATAAATAAAAAGAGAAGAGAGCAGAAAACAGAGAGAGAAACCAGTCACAATGTAGCAGAAGATTTCAGGCCGCCAATTGGACACAACTGTCCAAGCATCCTTTCACTTTCTTTCTCGTGCTGCTTTCTTTATCTCTCCTTCTTTCTCTTCACCTACTCACCGTCCACAAAACGAAAGAGAAGAAAAACATTACTACTACTTGCTGATACACACAGCAAAACATAGACTTATCTTTTTCTGCATAAATCACATTTCGCTACAACAAACAAACTCTTAATTCTTTAAACTTTTTACTACTCTAACTTTCTCTTAGAACATTTTCACAGTTTAATAATTTTATACATACAAACTCAATGTTTTTCTACTCGATAAATAAATTTTCATTTATTTATACAAATGAGACAGTTTTATCTTTTTAGCTTTCTGATAATTTTAAATTGTAGGAAATTAGGCTTATGTTTGGCACAAGGCTAATTTAATAAACATTATTGAGGTCTCTACATACTTGCCAATTTTTCAATTTCTTCTTTGTTTGTTTTTTAATCTCTGCATCTTCTTTTACAATTTCTGATGTTGTTTCAATCGCCCAACTTTACAATATCTTGTTTCTCTTTTGAAATTGCAGCTATCTTGACATCTATGTCAGTTTATAAATATGTAAATAACAGATATTGCTGATTCCCTGAATGTATTTTTTCTTTCCCATTTTTAGTCATTGTACATACATGTATATGTTTTGTCTTCAATCAAACTCTGAAGAGCGAGGAGCAATAACTGCTTGTCTCTTCTTTTTATTTCTTTTGTTACTACATTTTTAGATTCACCACATTTTTTGGCTGGTCTTTCATCCCACCACCCCAACTTTGGTTTGAATATATTTGTATACATTAATTCTAATATATACTTTTAAAATATCCGTTTTTAAAGCCAAAATAAAATGTTGTACATCCACAGATTATTTAAGTATTATAGTTATATTCATAATTTTATTATTCATTTATTATGTTATTTTTTTTTCAGTAGAGACTCGATTTATCAAACAGTATATTGATTTATTTCCATTTACCAACCTGAATATTTGAGAGACCTTATCAAAGAAAAATATGCCCTCTCCAGTAGAATTTGAACCTACATTCCTCTTGGCAGGAGTAACCATTACTTGATCCAACATGCTTCAACCAGGGAGTGGTGTTGATAATCAAGCAAAGTTGAACAGTGCCATATAAATGCTAATCCTTCTCAGACTCTTAAAACATCTGCTCAGTTATGTATTCTAATTTAAATAACACAATTTCTAAAAATAGTGAGAGATTATTATTTATTAATCTGACAGCTTTTCTTACTTAAAGGTTATTTTTTCCTGCCAAGTGGGGCACAGGTTTGGAGTGCATATTTTTCTATAAAATTTTTCAAATATTCAACCTAGTAGACAAAAATCAGTTAATCAGTTAAGTGCCGTAAGTGATACACGCTTGGGCGATCATGTCTCGAATGAGACATAACTGACAGGGCAGATTATCCCACGGTAGGTTGCCATTGCTTTTTGTGGTAGACTGGTTGCCAGCCAAGGCTATAGAACCCAATCTGTCCTATTATTTAACCCATAACTGGAAGGAAGAGACAGATTAATACCTTTCCCAAGGGTATTTGTGCATAAGTGAATGCAAAAAATTCAGCTTGAATTCAAACTCAGCACCCTGATTTGTTGTTCTGAGTTGATATCCACTGCACCATAACACACATCAAACTGAAATATGGGTATTTAAGTGATTAAATTTGTCAGATTAATGAATAAAAATCCCTCATTCCTTTAGAAAGTGCTTTGTTTATGTTAAGATATGAAACTGAGCAGATATGAATATTTCAAGAGTCTGGGAAAGATTTTATAAGGCACTATTCTACTTAACACACTTCATGGCAAAAACAGTTTAAAACATGATGAATTTAATGATGGTTTCTTCTATCAAGGGGGATGCAGATTCAAATCCTGCCAAAGAGTGCATATTTTTCTTTAATAATATTCAGTCTGGTAGATAAAAATAAGTAAATAAATGGAGCATCTACTCAAGTATAAATATCCGCTAACAATAACTTTTAGGTAATGAAATCTGTTGAATTAATAAATAAAAAATCCCTCACTTCTTTATTTATAATGTAGTACCCTTGAGCTAAATAGTTAAATCTCTCACTATCAAATAATTTGTTAGAAATATTCCTAATAAAACAAATAAAAACTGACATTCACGTGGTATATTTTTCAGAAGTAAATTCTGAAAATTTAAAAATTTCTTGTTGGACAATAGCCTAGTGAATTATAACATTGGTTCAGGTTTACCTATTGTCTGGTTCACATCCTTCCCAATCTTTTGAACAGGAGTAGAGGTCTATCCCTTTTTTCCTGTTTAGGGTTACGTTTCTGGTTTCTTCTAAAGTCTTTTCTTTCTCTTTCACTCATGGTGGCCCCTTGCATCTTGGTGGTATTATCACCTTGCTTGGAGTATTGCCTTTTACTCTGTAATCTCTTGAGCCTTGTACAAGAAGAACATCAATGTAAAAAAAAATGAATTCATTCCTTGGGCTAAATAGCGTACTTGAATTTAGTGATTACAGGATGATTAATAATTGAGCATTACTAATTAAAAACAAGATGAGATATCTCTAGACATTGCCAATGAGAACAATCTACACCCAGAGATTAAATAAAGGGTTCAGTTGGAAATTCCATGAAGGTTAATCAGATTGACAAGCACCTGAAGGCTTGGGAGGGGGGGGGGGCACAACATCCAAAACAATGTGATGATAACAACAAAGATGAGGAGAATGGTCTGTATGTAAAAAATAATAACTCCTCATTGCAGAAATTCAGTTAACATCTTTGGTATTATTTTGAACTATTGTCCTCATCTTGGTTGATATAGATGTTATTATAAACAATTTTCAACCAAGTACCTTCTGGTCATCATCAGGTGTCCATTCATTGGTTGAAATGTTGTGTCTATAATAACAGCTATATCAACGAAGATGAGAAAAATAGTTTGAAATAATTCCAAGATATTGAAAATTACTCATCTCAGAAATAAATACAATTTATGAAAAGTGGCACGAACCCACTAACATAATGTTTCCACTATATAAGTATCCCAGTATATATATATATATATATATATATATATATATATATATAAACACTGGTTTTACTGAAGGTGTAATTGACCATTTCCGATTTGGTCTACAAATTACAAGTATTTTTTCTTGTTAAAACACTTGGGAAATGCAAGAATCTTTATTTCTGTCTTCCTTCTTTCATTACAAATCTTTTTCATCTGAGCATGAAGGCAACAAGAGTGATACTGCAGACATCAAGATCCCTATCACTTAATATTCATATAAGCACAAGTCCCCAAAGATGATTAGACTTAATCTTAGAAACTGATGGCTATTTACCATGTGTGCACGGACACAGAAAAGAATTCTTTGGTGTGTATTTATTTTAGTATGTGCTTGTGTCTTTTCGATCTAGCTTGTTTTTTACGGATTTACTACATAGATGCATTAACCCAAAGAATCACATACTAGTATCAGAATGTTTTTGTACGAGGCTGTCTTTGAGCAATGGTGGTTTCATAGCATGTTACAAAGTATGCTGGGTAAATTGCTGCCATTTTATATTTTTAATTATGCACATTGTTTCTGATTTTATCAACTGCATAATATCGTAGAGTCAGCTGTGTATGGTCTGTAAGAAAAAGAGCACCATGATGCAATTCACTGTGCCAGAAATTTGGAAACAGCATACTGTACTGCTTGGAAATCAAGCTGTAAGTGTGTTTGGGTGTCAATCTGAGGATAGTGCAGAGGATTTGAAAAGAGTTGAATCCGTCTAATGATGATTACAAAGGTGTGTGGAGTGATCACTATTTAGGACAATGTTATGCCTCTATTCATCTTATCACAAGGCCTCAGACTCAACACAGATGTCTACATCAAGTGCCTTGAGGAGATAGGGCTTCCCTGAGTCAATAGGGTAGCTCCTGGAAGATCCTATGTTTGGTAACAGAACTCAGTAAATGTCACACAAGTAGAGGTCCTGGGTATGACAGTAAACTGCATCCAGCAGCAGAGCCTCTGATTGGGAGGTTGTGAGGAGTATGGTATGGAACCACCTCTTGTTGTTCCCTGGTCCCCCCTGACCCGGAGTGGTAGCACCTTTTAGGGTCCTAGGTATTGGCAAATAGTTGACCCCCAAACTGGGGTCAAAACACTATGAAAGTATAAAAGTAGACTTTTATAGAAAAATATACATTTTTTAAAGGAAAAATATCACCAACAGTACATTTTTGAAAGAAAAAATATTACCTGTAATACATTTTTGAATACAGAATTAGAAGATACCTTTAGTTTTCTAAAATAAGACAAAAATTAAAAGAATTAAATTTGTTTTCATCAAAATCTGACTAAATCAACCTTCTCACTATAACTGAAAATGAAAAAAAAACCCCTTAAAACCTCACCTTTTTGGCATTAAATAACCCACAGAGGTTGATATGTTGTTAAACAAAACTCAAACTCACACAAGTAGAAGAATCCAGTCATGGCTATCAGACAATTTATGCAACTACATCACATCTTACATCTGGTCACCTAACTCCCAACCCCTTTGATTATTATATATGGGGCGCACTTGTGAGAGAGACCAACAAAACCTCTTGTAACTCCAAAGAAGAACTGAAGGCAAGGATTATAGCAGCATTTTCCAACATAAACAAGGAGGCTATCCAGAAGAGGTGCTGGAAGTTTCAAATTGATCTAGAGGCTGTGGTTGAAGCCAATGACAATTTTATTGAATAAATTTATTCTTTAGTATTTAAAGATATTTTTTGTGTAATGTTTGTAAATATATCTGTTAAAATGAGATATGTCTGTTATTTTCATTTTTACAAAATTTAGATGACAATTTGTATCCTGTAATTATGGAAGACAAATTTTAGCTGGTCATTCTGTTAATGAGTTTAGTTTACATTAAGCTCAAATATTCACTATACAGATTTGTTCATCTCTGATGAAACCATTGGATAAAAAAATAAGCAACTTTTATTGCTTTATCCATTATCTTACATGTGCAACTCAATTCTGGGGCTTTGACTTTGTATTTAGAGATTTTTGATAAAATCCAAAAAAGAATCTGCAATGATATCAGTCTTGACCTTACATCTCAGCTTTAGTTACTTCCTCATTGCCAAAACATAGCTTCTCTGTGTGCTTTTTTTAAAAATATGTTCATAGTAATTGTTCTGATGAGTTTTCATCTATGGTGTTTATGAATTTAAGTGCAGTAATAGATTGGCAGCTAGGTCTCATAAATTTATAGTTGAAATTGCTAGATGTAACCATAATATCTCTGCTAACAGTTTCTTCTCTTGCATTACTCACTTGTTCAACTCTTCCATTTTCCTGCGTTCCAGTTAATTTTGATCTTCAAAAATTTATAGGCAATGCTAATCGTTATCTTCCGTCTTACTTCCTGTCTTTTTACTGTTCTCCTATTATTTCACAGTCAGTAACCCATTGTGTCTTAGTAGCTTTATCACCTACTTTGGGGTGAAATGATTTTTAAAAAGGGAAAAGTAACACCTGAAATATTGCAAAATGCTCTTCAAAGTTTTCATTAAAGATTACCAATTTGACAGTGGTGATTTGTCAGTTAAATATAAATTTTAACACATCACTCAATAAATCCTGGGCCTAAATAATAAAACAACAACTTTTAGGCAAAATTTAACTTTATTTAATCAACATAGTTTTCTTCTAGAGGGATACACTGATTCCAGCTCTTCTCTAACCATTTCATAACTTTTTTGTAGAACGATTTGTATTTGGCCTCAAAATAAGTTTCAGTTTTCGATATCACTTCTTCAATGGAGCCAAATTTCTTTCCCTGGAGTGACCTGAGTGTTCGGAATCATTTGTGTCTGCATGACCATGTTTAAAGTCAGCATACCACCTCTTAACCATTGTTTTCAATGGAGCAGAGTTTGAATAACACCTATCAAGCCACTGCTTTGCTTGAACAGTATTTTCTTCCAATCAGAAAACAGTGCTTTATCAATACACAAAATTCAGATTTTTTCAATGTTTTGAAAATTTGCAACAGTAGTTTCATTTAAATAACTGTAATTTGTAAATTAATAAGGTGACTGGGCCCAAGTTTTGTCACATGTTATTTGAAGGTTAGTACTTTATCAAAATCATATGGATTTTTTTGTTAGTGGTACCATCTTTATGTCAGGCCTTGGACATTTTGAGTGGTGTGTTACCTATTGCTTGATATGTTCATAAAAATATTTTCTTTAGATCTCATTCTATTTTTCTTTTATTTTGAGTTTCAAGTACTGTGCTTTATTTGCACACTTTATATGTGAAAGAGACAGATACGGATAGACTGAGAAGTGCAGTGAAGGAAGAGTTCTTTAACAATGAGATTGTTCATATTTTCTTTTTGATGATTATTCATAGACTAAAATAAACTGGAAAGAGAAAATAAAAATGCTCTTTTTACCATTGTTGACAGAGTTCCACAAGCAAAAAGTACAAGGGACGACACTGTTAGCATAGAACTTTTATTACATCTTTCCATTTCAACTGTTAAATGATGAAACTGTTTCTGCCAATCTAATCTGAGGTGTGATATCAGGGGACCTTGCAGCCAAAATCAGTGGTCCTGCTCTCTTAAGCCATGAAATTGGTAATTTTTTTTTCTGAAGTCTCTCTGATAACATATGTCATGCTCAGTGCAGAAAGATTATTGTTTGGCAAAATAATTCTGAAGATTTGTGAGGATAAAAACAAAAAGCAATTGCCCAAGATGTTCAATTAGTTTTTACCAGGAATGTTTCCATCAGTGAAGAAAGGATTGTAAGCTCTTGCTGATGACAACCTTATCCAGACATTTACCTCTGGGCCTGAGTGACATTTAACAATTTTTTCTGCTGGTAGTTTGCTGTCTTCACACCAACACTTTCCTTGTGGTTTGATTTGTTAATGAAAACAATTTCTGTTAATATCATTTTGATTTCTACTATTTTTCATTCAAAATGTGGTAGCTACTTTATTCACAGCCTCTATATATTACTTGTCTTTTTCTCATATATGTGGTGGGAACACAAAATAGAAGAGAGGCAAAATGAGATATAAAAAAAAAATTGTTTTTGCCAAATCAAAAATTAAATAACATTTGTATTTCCCAACAGATGAGTCATCATTTTCAATGCAACTTTGCAACCTTTCATGAAAATGTAGAGAAGAAAAATTTTGTCATATTTCAGATGGTAACATACCTGACTCTTCTTGCATTTTTAAATGATGTAATGGTTAATAAGCTTGTCTTGATAGATCAATTACAACTAGAAAGTGTGTTGATTCTCATTGGGTTCCCATACTTTAGGCCTTGTGCTGCATTTAAGCCATATTTAGAAAATCACCATGCCTGACTCTTCTTCAGTGAGATTCTTTGAATCTTAGCATGTTTCAGGTTTTCTGTTGTAAATTGCATTTTTAATATGGTCTGCAAACCAAACTGTCTTGAGAAATGATATCGAGAAGGTTTGCTGTACAAATCAGTGATCCTGCTTTCCTCGGCCATATATTTGGTAATTTTTTCTTTCAAAAACACTGTTAACATGTCATGTGCCGGTTCACTATACCAAATTTTAATATGTTTAAGCAGGTATTGGATGGTAATGTGTATTCGTAATTGTGTACATGTCAACTAGTGGAAGGAGTTCTAATGTTTTCACTTTTGTGTGTTCAGTTGGTGTAATGAGGTGGTATTCTATTAATCTAGAGCTGTTTTTATGTATGTACTGTCGGTATTATATTAGGTTATTTAAGAATAGATTAAAAAAAGGTGATGATGTAATGTTTTAGGCATGTGTGTATAGTTGGTAGTAAAGTTATTGTTAAGCTTTCAAAGTATTTTACATTCTTTAATTTGGGTGGTATTAGTAAAAGTAGATATATTAAAAATTTTACAAGCTTACATACATCTAAACTTATTTATAAATGGAACTTTGTCTGTGTGTGTGTGTGTCTGTGTGTGTATCCGTTACCTATAGACTCCGAAACGGCTGAACCAATTTTCTTGAAAATTTCCACAGTTGTACTATAAGCCTCTGCGATTGTTCTTAGCTAGGTTTTGTGTCGAGGTACACCTGATAAATATCGAAAATTGATAATCGAAAAAATTGGGTTATAAAAGGAGTGGTCCAATTTTAATCAAATTTGATACACTCATAGACAAAGACGTAAGAAATGATATTCAGAAGTTTCAAGGTTGCAGTTCTTGCAATAGTGCAGAAAATTTGATATCGATACCAGGAAATCAAAATTTGACTTACATCCATTCAATTTTCTTTCAGTCTACGGTTTCGCTTTAACTGGAAACAACTATTGCTTTTTAGTCTTTCATGCCAACGTCCAAAGAGTCTGAGCTCCAGGACCATGGATTAGTTTTAAAGCTTTTATTACACCTGAGCAATGCTAGGCTATACTGCTAGTATAGAATAATTTATGTTTTTAATGCACATGATACATGACTGACAAGTAAGAATTGAACCAAACAAACTAAAACTACCAAAGTTCTGTCTTTTTGTCTGTTTTCTCTCACTCTCTGAAGAAGCTTTAATAAAAGTGAATCATGTATTGGTGTGATGTGGCTTCCCTCTCTCTCTTCTATAAATATTTTCATTGCTACTGCTCTGACGAATTTAGGTCACTGGTGCCCTCTCTACAAGAATTTACTCAGGCAACCAGACTGGCAACAAGGTCCCACCCTTTTACAGTTAGATCAACCAAATGCGGGTGACAATTCTACTCCATCAGCTTCTTTTCTCGTGCTTCCCGCCTGTGGAATTCCCTTCCATATACTGTCTTTCCTGACGGCTACAACCTCCAGGAATTTAAATGCAAAGTCAATTCCCAGCTCTTATTCACTTAACTCCAGCCCTTTTCACATCATCCCATGTATCTTGTTCTTTTCCTTTCTCTCTCTCTTCGTAACTGTCTTCTCACCTGTGTTCACATCCTTCTCTTGTCCTTTCTCTTTCACCCCCTGTAGCTGGTTCGTCTTTGTCTTCACTCTCCCCCTGTCTAAAACTTTGACTCTCTTATGTAATCCCCTGCACATCAGTGGCGGTACCGCCTTGCTTGGATTGAAATGATTAAAAAAAATTGATAAACGTTTTCTATTTGCTCTTTATCGTATACGTGTGTGTATGTGTGAACGTGTGGCATTGAAAAGTTCTCAGCTTTACGCATCTTCCTAAAATATTATCAATGGTCATATTTATTTTTCAATTCATTTTTGGCCAGTCCAAGAACTTTTCTGGCTCTCTTCGGATATATATATATATGATGTGTGTTTTTTGTGTGCATCATTTGTGACGGTCATATATTTTCGTATAATTTCAAGTGTGTGTCTTTCTTTATATCACATCAAGTGTGTGTCCCAATGCATATAATTTCAAGTGTGTGTCCCTGTTCATATATTCCAGTGAATGATTCTCTTTACCTGTATTTCTGTGTCAGTTACGTGCACTTTTGTGTCTGTGTGTTCAGATGTTATTTTGTTTTCTGTTTTGTTTTTGTTTTTTTTTTTCCTTTTTTTTTTTACTTTTTATGTCAGAAGAGATGAGGATGTGGGTATGGGCCCCAATTTCTTTCAATTCTTCTGCCAATTTATTTCTCTGCTGTATCTTTGATTTGATCCAAAATAAGTTGTATCGATTTTTTGTGGGGAGGGGAAAACTGAAAGACAGTGAGACTGGATGGAAATGACGTGGGAATGAGTTGGTGGTCCTTTACTTCTCTTATAAAAAGTCACAACTAATCATTACAATGCATTACATCAATGTGCTTCAGTCAACGAAGACATTGGTGTCAACGACAAAAGCCGTAGATAATTAAAGAAAAAGGAATTAATTTAAAAAGTTGATTTAAAAATAATAACGTGAGGACTTGACCAAAGACAAGAAGTTAATTAAAAATAAAAAGGCCTTTTTTTTTGTTTTTAATCACATGCCATATTGTAAATGTAAAAGGGCACTTTAATGACTATGACAGCATTAACATAAAAATACGTCAACGTATTCAAATATGAAAAAATGTCTTTAAAATAACTAATGTCATGATAATTTCTTGTACCTTACACTAATATAATCGCCAGACGTATTACTGCATTGCTCCATAACCCTTGTTTAATTTGTCTTTAGCTGTCATTGATTTCAAGAAAAGAAAAATCTCTACGCAATTTAAGGCTTTCATTAATTCTAATGTGGGTTCTTTGTCTATTTTCTGGTTCTGGGGGGAAAAATACTGTAAGAAAAAAGAAAGAAATTATTCTTCACAATATGATATCGAAAAAAGCAAATGAAAAGAAGGAAAAAAGACCACCACCCACGCCAATACTCTTTTTTGCCCAACCAAATTGGAAAATGAAATAGCAAAAAATCTTTTCGAAAAAAAAAATGTAATAACATTCTAGGAGCAATCGTGACATTTTTATTCTTTCTTTTGTATTTAATTTGTTTATTTAGTTGCTTTTTACTCACGAAATTTTATGAAAAAACAAAAGGTCACCTGAAAATTCATTAGGAGAAAGATAGTGGTAACAAGTTTTGTTCTGCCGATCAACACGCACAATTTTGCCAAAATTGAGTTTCGGCTGAAGAAAGACATTTGTTTTTTTGTTGTTTTTTTTTTTGTTTTTTTTTTAACGGGTGTGCGTAGGAAGGATGAAAAAGAAAGACAGTGAAAAATAAGAAGAAAAAAAAAGGCAAAAGAAGACGTGAATGAATAAAAAGAAAGTCGATGAGAAGACTGATTTCTAGGTTGGTTCTTTGGTTGTCATACTGAGACATTGGGCAGAACGGCGACAGACATTGAAAAATAAGAAAAAGGAAATAAAATTAGTTGAAAAGAGAAAGAAGAAAATCGTTTCTTGATGATTTCGGTTGGAGCTGCTGGAAGGCAGGGATCGATAGAACAACTTAATTAGTGAAAAGAAGAAGAAATTGGGGAGACATTGGCTCGGCTGTTTTTGAGACAAGAGACAACAAAAAGAATGCGACAGAACCAGTAGAAGAGTATGCCAAGCGAGAGAAACGAAATGAAACAGCGGAAGGAAGAAAGATGGCGAGGTGGAAATGGATGACGATAGGCGGGAAAAGAACAAACTGTTACGCTTTTTTTTATGTGTGTGTGTGTAAAGCAAAAGCATTTCTTATATTAACGCCTATATTGCTATGCATGCAAAATTAACTTAACAGATAACATGAAAAATACACTTCTATACATCTACGAGCAATTTAAATCTCAATTCTTGGTACCCACTTAATTGAAAAAAAAAGAAAAAAAATGTCACGTCGTGTCTATTAGAATTTGCTTTTCCTGACATCTTTTTTTTACAGTATCTCTGGTCATTCGTGACTAGATATCAGTAATAAATATAAGCATAGTTTCAAGGGATCTATCTCTGATGCAGCACCTCCCCTGAAGATGCCGCAAAAAAAGTTCGAGTCAAGAGTACACCCCGTGCATGTGGTAATTTTCTTATGGAACGAAGTAATTTTTGCGCCTACACTTTTTCTTGGTGCAGTGTCTCTTTAGGCTGTAGGCATTCATAACTTTTCAGTTTCCTTTTTATAATGTTTTTAAACTGTACATTGCTACCGCTTCCCATACGATCACCGAAGTTAAGCAACATCGAGTCTGATCGGTACCTAGATGGGTAACCTCTTGGGAATACCGAGGTGCTGTAAGTTTGGATGTACGGTGGCATAATGGATCGGAATTTTTAATCGGGGAGCCGAGCACCAGTTTTAATTAGGTAATTATTTACGCGTAAATACCCTTGGAAAAAAGTAATGAATTCATACCTTCTCCACCCATCTCAAACTTGTATTACTGAGGCCATTATTATTTCCAAAAACTTAAAATTACGTACAAAATATTTAAATTTCGGCATTAAATAACTTGTAAAAGTTGATTGCCGCTAAACAAAAAACAACCAAACAACCAACCAATGCTATGAGTGTTCTTGGGTATTGTAGTCTAGATATTTCCTATCGCTTTCTTGCTCTCCTAGACTGGTTGCCAACTAAGGCAAGAGAGTCTCTAGTCCTTTATTTACTCAAATAGCTATCAAGAGGGGAAAAAATGGAATAACGCATTTTCTAGAGGCATTAGTACAAAGTGGGCACAAACTGTCTCAGTTGGAATTTAGACTCTGCTCACCAATTTTTTTTCTGCTGTTAAACTTTAAGCAGCTCATACCTCCTACGCACACAAAAAGAGTCATGTGTTGTATTTCATTCTGGTGGGGAAATGAATAAATAAATATCCATTTTAACCTCAGCAATCGTTCAACACACACACACACACACACACACACACACACACACACACACACACACACACACACAAAAGTATTTTTATCTTCATTTCTGAGACGAAGCATTGTCACTATTGATTTGCGAGGATTAGTTTCTTTGTCTTCGGGTTTTTTTTATTTCTGTCACTACATTATGGCCCACATTCCCTGCGGCCTTCTTCAAGTGTCTATCGCATTTGATAGCCTTCTGCGGACTATAATGTATAATTCTTCTTGCATCACTGTGGCCCTGTATCAGATAACGTAAACTTAGAAAAGATAAGGGAGCTATTACATTCTAGGTGGATATGCATCAAACTAGACTGAGCCTAAGGTTAAAGGCATCTTCACAAAAGCTAAAGGAAATTTAATAAGAGGTAAAGTAGATTAAATACGGAAATAAACATGTTGGTTAAAAAAACGAATGGTTGCAATTTGTCAGCAAAGTGAAAACTGACGACATGTGAAGACTTAAATTGTTTTTGTCTTATTTACATAATTACATTCAGACCAATGTCTTAATTGTTTTATCAAATACGACAAACAAGAAATATTTTGGAAGTCTTTTTAGTGTTCTTACAATTCTCCTTTTCTGAGGACTAAGATTATGTAGAAACTGCCAGTAATTATTATTATTATTAGTAGGCCTCCGTCGGTCAGGGTTGACCATGGGTAGCATCCTAGTTGTCTGCTTGGCTAGAGCATCGGCGTCTGTAACTGTAAAAATCGATTATTATTATTATTATTATTATTATTGTTAATATTATAAGTGAGCCCGTGGAGGAGGGAAATATCTATATTTCCCTCCTCTCAGGGGTTTGGATTGAAGATACTCAATAGTCTGTCGGTTTCTTGTCAAAATGTTTGTTAAGAGGAAAGACCAAAGTATCATTTAATTATTTTGTGGGGTTTGATACATTGACACCCACACACACACACATGGTCACTCAGCGTTCACGTGATAACTTAGTTCCCGCGTAAACGATGCCAATAAAAACGGGGAACGTCACGTGGTACGCTAGTTAGGATTTTGTTCCGGACAAGAGCAGACATGTTTCCCTAACTCACAAAAACACACGCGCACTAATTGCGGGTAGCAATTAGGGGCGCAATTTTTTATTTCTCACCAGGGAAAGAACTTCTCTTTCCTTAATTTTATGCATGCTGTCAACCCTATGTAACCTTTGTTAATATATTGTTTTTCTTGTTACTTTCGCCTACTCGTTCTTTCTTATTGCCTGTTTTATTTCATGACCCCATGTTACTTCGAGTCGACTCGTAAACTTAAATTAGTAATGGATTGAAGATACTCAATAGTCTGTCGGTTTCTTGTCAAAATGTTTGTTAAGAGGAAAGACCAAAGTATCATTTAATTATTTCATTTTTTATTCCTTTGTAAAACCTTCTAAATTTTGATTAAGAAAGCATTTTCTTGTTAACAGTCGATGTTATATATAAATTTAGAAAGTTCTAGAAATAAATAAAAATTTCCCTGTAGCTTACTCGGATCGATATCCACTTGATAACGAACGAGGGGCACAGCGACAGAAACATTGTGATAGCAACAACAAAGACGAGGACAATAAAATAATCCGCATGTAAATAATGATGACTCCCCATCTAAGAAAATGCCTAAAAACTAAATATAATTGAAAATTATTGTGTCTATGCTCATCAGTTTAGTAATTTGAATAAACTTAAGAAGATCTGTCAGGAAAAGTGGTTCGAGATATTAGTGGAAGAACGTTTAATTGGAAACAACTGGAGTCTGTTGCACCGAACAAAAGATTAATCCACAAAGTATTTTTAGTCACTTAGTCTCTGTTTGATGTTGCTCTGTGTCGGGTATTGAACTTATTTTTTGTAGATGTATTTTTTATCATTTTAAATAGATATATTTGTTAAAATTTTGGCTCATATCAAAATAACGAGATAGGACGCGTTCCAGAAGATGAGCAAAATACTAACACACAGGAAAATCTCAATAGAAACGAAGAAAAGAGTTCTAGACTGCTACGTGATGTCAGTTCTTCAATACGGCTGTGAATGCTGGACAATATCATCGAAAATGTGGACAAAACTGGAAGCGGCCGAAATGTGGTTCTACAGAAGGATGCTACGGATATCGTGGACTGAGCATACAAGCAACGACGAGGTGTTAGAAAGAATAGCAACAAAAAGGAAATTGATGCTGAGCATCAGGAAGAGACAACTGGAGTTCCTGGGACATGCAATGAGAAAGGAGAGCCTGGAGAACCTGATACTGACTGGACAGATAGAAGGAAGGAGAGACAGAGGAAGGCAGCGGATAGCATATTTGCAGGGTCTGATCAGGTGGATGACGGAACGGGGGTTGCCAGGAGCAACAGGAGCAAACATACTAAGAGCCACAAGGGATAGGGAGACGTGGAGATCCATGATCGCCTACGTCCTGAAGGGACAGGGCACATAGAAGAAGAAGAATCTTGTACTAGTTAGGGAATGTGTCGGTGAGTGAACCATAAACTGATTGTAAGGATACAAAAATGCAACCAAATAGAATAATCAACCAGTCAATCTTCTAACCAGAACCAATTAGAAGTTATTTTTTATCCATGTTCATGAGCCTAGTAATTTGAATGAACTGAAAAAAAATCGGCCATGAAAAATGGTTCAAAATACCAACAGAAGAGTGTTAGAGTCTAACAGTAACTTATAAGAAGCGATTAGAGAGACTGTCATTGCAAACAAAGACTATTCATCAAAGTATTAAGCTCAGTTTGATTTTTCTTTGTGTCGGATATTGAGTATTTCTTTATTCTTTTTTTAACAAGTCTTTTATAATTTCATATATTCGTTGTAATTTTTGCTCATATTGTCAGAATAAAACCGATATGGGGTAAACACTTACACTATGTGTTGGTCAATAATGCAATATAAACCTTTTTCTAAGCGTATGTTGAATATTTATTTTCCACACTGTCGATACATACATACATACATTCATTTAAGACATGCGTATTTTAAAGTATTACGATCTTAATTTTCTCAAAAAAAAAAAATGTTTTAATAAGAATCTTACGCAGTCTAATTCGGCAAACAACACATACAAAAAATCTGTCTGACGCCAAGGGGATTAAAATATTGGTTCATGGATTTGGTGGTATAGTAATTCCCAAATGACCTTTTCGAAATAAACAAACGAAATAAAAGACAGGACAAGAAAAGAATACGAGAGTAACTAACACGTCCCTTGGCAAACGGCAAGCGATCGTTATCATTATCAATTTCTCCCTACCCCCTTATTCTCATGGTTCACCCGTCTGCCTTTTCTTATACTTGATAAGCGGACGGGACCTTTTAAGACTGAGCAAATAATTTAAAGACGCTCCTACCAACAATAACGCTCATACATACACACATACGTTCCTGCCTACATACACATAAACTCATACTTGCAAGGACTAGTACGAACATTTTTAAAGACCTTGTATCAATCAAAATACATTAATTTTATTTGTAAAAACCTTGATTGATTATATGTATATACATTTCTTATTTCTATTTACAATTTGATTTTCTTATTTTATACCCTTCTTATAGCGGGCTATCTAACTAACAAGGCCAAATCAAACTAATCTATTTCAACACACATACTCTTCACTATAACGGATAACTCACCATAGTTTCACTCACCTACACATTCCCTAACTACTAAAAGATTACATTACATAATGATTCCGTTGTTTTGATATGAGCGAACATTTTAACAAATATATCTATTTAAATTGATAAAAAATACATCTCCAAAAAATAAGTTCAATACCCGACACAGAGCAACATCAAACAGAGACTCCGTTGTTTTGATATGAGCCAAAGTTTTAACAAATATATCTATTTAAAAATGACAAAAAATACATCTCCAAAAATAAGTTCAATACCCGGCACAGAGCAACATCAAACAGACTAAATACTTTGAGGGGTAATCATTTGTTCGGTGCAACAGACTCCAGTTGTTTCCAATTAACTACAAACGTTCTTCCACTAATATATCGAACCACTTTTCATGACAGATCTTCTTAAGTTTATTCAAATTACTAGACTGATGAGCATAGACCCATTAATTTTCAATTATATTTAGTTTTTAGGCATTTTCTTAGATGAGGATTCATCATTATTTACATGCGGATTATTTTATTGTCTTCGTCTTTGTTGTTGCTAATGCAAATTTTCTATCGTTGTGCTCCTGGTTCTTTATCAGGTGCATATTGGTCCGAGTAAGCTACAGGGATTTTTTATTTCTTTCCAGAACATTATAAATTTTGGTTAAACCATTTTTTTTTGCGTTAACAGTCGACGTATTAATATATACAATTTTTGTTTTACCGCTTTTTTCCGACGAAAAACATCTAAACTTATTTATAAATGGAACTTTGTCTGTGTGTGTCTGTGTCCGTTACCTATAGACTCCGAAACGGCTGAACCGATTTTCTTGAAAATTTACACAATTGTAATATAAGCGTCTGCGCGTGTTCTTAGCTAGGTTTTGTGTCAAGGTACCCCCGATAAATATCGATAATCGAAAAAATCGGGCTATAGAAGGAGTGGTCCGATTTTAATCAAATTTGATACACTCATAGACAAAGACAAAGGAAACGATATTCAGAAGTTTCAAGAACTGCAACCTTGAAACTTCTGAATATCGTTTCCTTTGTCTTTGTCTATGAGTGTATCAAATTTGATTAAAATCGGACCACTCCTTCTATAGCCCGATTTTTTCTATTATATATATATATATATATATATATATATATTTATATATCAATTAAGTTTTTTTTACAAATAAAAGTAATGTCTTTTGGTTAGTACCAAGGTCGTTAAAAATGTTCATAGCAGTAATTGCCGAAAAGAGTTTGTGCGCATGCATGTGTGAGCGTTTGTTTGTTTGTTTGTTAGGAGTGTCTTTGAAGTCTCCGCTCAGTTCATCGGGTAAGTGGCTCAGTGAACAGTGAAGAAGATGACAGAGAAAGGAGAAGCAACATAATACGATCGCTTGACGTATGTCAAGAGACGTGTTAATTATGCTCGTATTTTCTCAACTCTCGATTGCTTTCTTGTGTCGTTCTTTTATTTCTTTTTCGGAGCTCCGAACAAGTCATTTGGGAATTCACACCCGGATTTAATTCTGGGCTTTCTATTGGACGATAAACAGCATTTACATCGGCTCGCGAAAAGGGACCGTAAAAGGAATTTGATATTTATTTATTTTTTGTTTTCCACCGGAACATCTGCGTGGAGCCCAGATGCGCAAAGACCAGTTTTGGTCATTTGCTATCTGGATCTTTGAGAGCAAACATCCGGTCCCTTGCTTGCTCGGTATCACCACATATAATTTTCGCCCCAGCAAACGGAGTTGTTGTTGTTTTTTTTCTTTTGTCAATAATAAAAATATGTGTTTTCTTTCTTCCATTTAACCGTTCTACCGGACTTCGTTATAGTATCTGGTTTGTTACCATTAGTTTCCACGGGACAAGATAGGGAGTTATCCAAATCCGGTCTTGATTCGATGGAATCTTTTGATTTTATATTTTTAGAAATATATGCAGGTTTTACTCTATGTATTGAAACATTACTATGTACTTAATCTGATGTTTTTATAGTAAAATATTTTTCATGACGACTTAATACTTGGAATGGACCTGTGTATGGAGCTTCCAACGGCTTTCTTTCTTACTATGTTTATTCTTAGCCAGATACTTTTACATGTTTGTAAGCCTTTTGAAATGTTGGAATTAGGTATTGAATGCAGGTGAGCCCTGGATAATTTGTCCATGTCAAATTTTTGCATTTCGTCGGCTAGAATTTTAACGTGCGAATTTGTTATTTTACTATTCTCGCTCTTGGTAGAGTTGATTAATAATCGGGGAACTTGTGCACGACTCCCTGTTACTGCAGTAAATGAAGAATAGTTCGATTCGTTAAGTGTTATCCTCATTCCCAGAAGGACGATAGGTAGAGCTGATAACCTCGATTCTTTCCTGGCTATAATAGCCGTTTTTAGGGTTTTGTGTGCTCGCTCAACTAATCCATTCGTTTACGGATGATACACCGTGGTTCGTAATCTGTGGAAACGTATTATTTTTTTTTGTTTTATAGTTCTGCGAATAATTAGGATTCAAATTGGCTTCCTCTGTCTGTAACGACATGAAGAGGAACCCCGAATCGGGAGATCCACAGATCGACAAAAGCCATTGATATTGATTTCGTTGTAATCTTTGTTATTGGGCATGCTTCTATCCACATCGTATTTCTATCGATGCATTTTAATAAATATCGGTGTGGTGAAAAACAATAGTCAGTTTGATTCTTTACTGGTGGTAAGGGACCGACAATATCTACATGCACTGTAAAAACGACTGAAAGATAATTCAAATGGATTTACTTTACTCTTTCTGTGTTTTATTATAGGTTTTTATTGACTTGTCCATATTCGGCCAATAGTATCTGGATTTTATTATTTTTCTTGATGTTGTTGTTCCCGGATTTGAGAGATTATGCAGACTGTCAAATAACGATTTTCTGAGCTTCTCTGTCACAGAAGGTCGTGGAAAAGATAATATCGTGTCACATAATATGGTTTCACTTTTATTTATTGTGTATGGTTTCAGTTGATCTTTGAATGCCTGAATTTCATTGTCAGTAGCTTGATATTTCATTATTTCTTGTAAGCCACATACATCAATAGTGATCGCGTTGACAGGCCGTGATAAACAATCAGCTACTATACTTTGTGAACCTCTTATATGTGAAATGTCATTCGCATATTCACTGATAAAACAGAGGTGACTCTGTTGTCTATCTGATTTTAAGGAAGACTGGCTTTTAAAATCACTGCAAAGTGGTTTGTGATCCGTCACTAACATTACATTTCTGCCTTCTATTAAATGTTTAAAATGGAGTACTGCTGGATAGGCAGCTAGTAGTTCTCTGTCAAAAGTGGAATATTTTTGTTGGGTTTGGGATAATTTCTTTGAAAAGAAACCTATGGAGATGGGTTGATTATCAATCATTTGGTGAAGTGCTGCACCCACCGCATAATTTGAACTGTCTGTTATAAGTTGATAGTTGTTAGCTTCCGAGCTGGGGAAGGCCAGAATAGTTACATTTGATAAAGAGTTTTTTATATTTTCGAAAGATTCAATTTCTTCCTTTGTTAAGGTTAAGGATTTTGAATTTTGGTTTAAACGTATTTTTTCCGTGAGTGGTAATATGATACTGCTGAAATTTGGCACAAGTTTCCTGTAAAAATTTGCCATTCCGAGGAATCGGCGTAGTGATTTAGAATCGTTTGATTGAGTAAATTCACTTAATTCATTTAACTTTTTAGCACTGGGTGTGAGACCATTAGTAGAAATGTGAAATCCTAAAAAATCTAACTCGTTAGCACTAAATATGCATTTGGAGAGACAAATTTTAAAATTGTACTCACTCCGTTTTTGTAGTACTAGGTCGATATACTTGGAATGAGTTTCTTCATCTTCTGAGAATATAAGGATATCATCGATATATACAAAGGTATAATCAGTATCACCAAAGATATTGTCCATCATTCTCTGAAAAGTACATGATGCGTTCTGTAGTCCGAAAGGTATATAGCTGTATTCAAATAACCCCAAAAAGGCAGAGATGGCTGTCTTGCAGAAATCCTCCGGGTGAACTGGTATCTGCTGATAAGCAGACGACATGTCTATCTTTATAAAAACTTCTTGTTATGAAGCTTCGAAGACAAGGAATTTATATTTGGGACCTGATATCGATCGGCTTTTGTTATGGTATTTAAATGTCTGTAATCACCAACAGGTCTATATGTGCCGTCTGACTTCGGTACCATGTGTAAGGCTGAACTCCATTCTGAGTTCGAAGGGGAAATTATTACTGCCATTAGAAGTTTCTTGAATTCCTCTTTCGCAATTTCATATCTCTGAGCTGATAATTGTCTGGCTCTGGAAAAGGTAGGAGGATTGCTACCAGTTTCTATTCTGTGGAATATCTTTGGTATTGTTGCATTCGTGTCGCGATGAGGAGAAATTAACTTTTGGATATTCTCCAGAATTTTTCGTACCATTTTGTTAGCATCTTTATTCGGTACTACATCTATATACAAGACAATAGATGAAATATTCTAATTTCGATGAAAGTCCAAAATTTTTTTGCGTATATATATATATATATATATATATGTGTGTGTGTGTGTGTGTGTGTGTGTGTGTGTTGAAATCACGTCGCGGTCACCCGTTTATAGTGGGTTATCTGTTATAGTGAAGTGTATTTGTGTGTTGAAATAGCTTAGTTTGATTTGGCCTTGTTAGTAGATAGCCCACTATAAGCGGGGTATAAAACAAGAAAATCAAATTGTGTATAGAAACAACATTTTATATATATATATATATATATATATATATATATATATATATATATATATATCAATTAAGGTTTTTTTTTCTTTACAAATAAAAGTAATGTCTTTTGGTTAGTACCAAGGTCATTATAAATGTTCATAGCAGTAATTGCCGAAAAGAGTTTGTGCGTATGTATGTGTGAGCGTTTGTTTGTTTGTTTGTTTGTTTGTTTGTTAGGAGTGTCTTTGAAGTCTCCGCTCAGTTCATCGGGTAAGTTGCTCAGTGAACAGTGAAGAAGATGAGAGAGAAAGAAGAGGCAACATAATACGATCGCTTGACGTGTATCAAGGGACGTGTTAATTATGCTCGTATTTTTTCAACTCTCGATTGCTTTCTTGTGTCGTTCTTTTATTTCTTTTTCGGAGCTCCGAACATTTAATTCTGGGCTTTCCATTGGACGATAAACAACATTTACATCGGCTCGTGAAAAGAGACCGTAAAAGGAATTTGATATTTATTTATTTTTGGTTTACCACCGGAACATCTGCGTGGAGCCCAGATGCGCAAAGACCAGTTTGGGTCATTTGCTATCTGGACCTCTGAGGGCAAACATCCGGTCTCTCGCTTGCTCGGTATCACCACAAATTCATTATAATAGTTTTTAAAAATCTTTTCAAATTCTACATTTTGTTTATCTCGTTAGGTGATATGGTTATCAAAAAAAAACAAAAAAAACAAACTATTTACTAATTATAGAAAATTGAAACGCTAAATCATTTCGATCCAAAATCGGAAATACACCACACTCACAGAGTATTTTGCTTATTGGAAATAGTAAATTTAATCCAACAGCTTTCAATTTAAAGCTAAAACGAAAGCTTCAAGACAGGTTTTTCATTCATAAACAATCGTTTTTAAAACATAGATATCGCGAATTAGTAGAGATACGGGGTTGATTGTTCATGTAGGCATAACTAATCTAAGTTTGATTGTATTGACAGTATGTTTATGATGGTTGTCTTGTTGAAACACCGAATTTTAGTGCATTTTTGAAGCCGTGACTGATGTAAGAAGGTCCTTCTTATTTAATATAGCTCTATACATGGCTTCATTCAGTTTTTCTATTGAACGATTTTATACACCCTTTAGTTTTTAATAAGTAACTGTATTTAAATTTGACTACATCAGTAATTCCACTACTGGCGTCAGTGTAGCATCACAGACAGAAATCAGCAAAAATAGTTACTAAATATATTATTTTATATATACTATTCAAGAACTCTACCAATTTTACTAGTTTAAGTTTTATTGGTATGTCATTCTCTTCTACTTATTATGCCTAATCCCGATATATGCGTTACTCTTCAGAAATGAATTGAGTTCTTTCGGTGACTGGCGTGTGTATACACTTCTTATATACAACACGTTAAAATTTCCATTCTTTGATTCCCTGCACCTATGGCTTAGGGGGTAGCGACTGCGACTGACACCAAATCAGTCGAGTTTCGATCCCAGAAACAAGTGGATGTGTTTAGCTACACTGATGAGCTGTGATACAGCAAAACAGGCTTATATATATTGTTTGAACATTAGTTTTTATCAATACTCGTATTTAAGCAGATATTCTGTTTTTAATTAAACAGTATTATATATTTATATCTACTGGGCTGATTATTTACGATAGATCTTTATTACGAAAATGTGTGTCATTCGACAGGATTCGAACCTGTGACCCCTATCTACATAGGGGAAGCTACCATTTGATCTGGTAACGTCTTAGACCGCTCGACAACGAATGACCTCCAAAATTTATCGTAAATAATCAGGCCAGTAGATATAAATATATAATACTGTTTAATTAAAAACAGAATATCTACTTAAATACGGGTATCGATAAAAAATAATGTTCAAACAATTCATTTAAAATTGTCGGTTGTTTATAACCAAGTTTCGTTAAAATTCGTTAATTTCCGTAACATGTTTATATATATATATATATATATATATATATATAGAGAGAGAGAGAGAGAGAGAGAGAGAGAGTGGCATAAACTGATGGATAAATACATTGTAGAGCATTTATAGAGATATAGTTATTATTAGTGCTATATGGAACTGGCACTCAAAAGCTTTCAGATTTCGGTGCCAAGTGCACCATCAACAGGCAGTGAAGTATTATTCAGTTACGGGGTCATATATATAGTGATTTGAAAATTCAAAATCAAAAACATTGGTACTACCATATTGGGTAAAAGTAGTGGAGTGGGAGGTTATTAGAATTTAAAAGATTTATGTGCAAACCAATAGACATTTAAGTACTTCCACTCATTTTCGATAACTAACTTTTAAATTGAATTTTTAAAAATAAGAAGTTTTCTTGAAGCTTTTATTTTAGTTTTAAATGAAAGCTAAATGATTATATTTACTATTTCCAGTAATGAAAATACTCTGGTGTATTTCAAACAGAAAGTATATTGATGAGAATTTAAAATTTTGAAATTTTTTTTTTTAATTTTTTGGGCCATTTTGCACCGATTGACATATTTATGAACAAAAGTTAATTCTCGGTTTTAAAAATCTTGCAAAAATAAAACATTCATCTGTGACATTATTTTTGGAAAATTAGCAAATTTAATGTTAAATTTATATGAATTAGACAAATATTACTTATCTATAGCATGAAATTTAGATTAAAACTATTTCTTAAACAGAGTTGAACTTTCTGACCTTTCAACCGTACGGGAAATGTGATGACAGGTCGAAAGAAGCGTGAGATAAGATAAATGTATAGCGATCATAAATCATTTCCTGCAAGAAGAAGAAACCGTGAAACACACGACCTTTTAATATACACATAGAACTTACTATACAAAAAAAAAAAAAAAAACTTCAAATAAAAAAATAAGAAAATAAGAGTTATTTTAAAAATACGAAGGCACGAGGATTTGTTTGAAACTTTTCAGTTTTCGATTACTAAATAAAATCTTCACTTAATAAGTTAATAAACTAACGGCAACAAATCTTTGAAGTATTTTAAAAAATATTTTTGAAACTTTATAAATTATTATAATTAAAAAAAATGACAATTCTTTGAAAATTTCATTATTAATCGAAAAAATATTTTCTTCAGACTATAATGTCCTTAATATATATCATTTATTAAAGCATTTAAAAGCCTATCAAATTAAATAATCTCATAGTTTTATTGCATTTTTTATTTTACTATTGGAAGCAGATTTTCGGAAATAAAGGCAAAATGTTTCAAAAAATAATAGATGATTTACATTCCCCAATGAGTCCTGCGTTTAACTAATAAAACCAATTTTCCCAACAAATTTTATTTCTTAAAATTTCATGAATTTACGTGGACTGTGTGGGGTAATATATGTAAAAATATTTTTAAAAATAATAATTTAAAAAATAATTTAATTCATTTATGAATAAGTCCTGAAAGTTTCATTTAGATCCAGCAATTATTTGATTTTTGCAAGAACTTCCAAATTAATGTGTTTGTCACTGGAATAAGTTATGTAATATTAAGTTTTCCATTGTAAACTCTTGTAACAATTTGGTTACCCGCTAACTAAAATCAAGACAAGATTATTTACCAAAATTTCGATGGTGTTAAAAGGGATTGATTTCTTTTTAAAATAATTAAAAATACTTTGATCTTTCCTCTTAATAATAAAATGAACATTCTTAATGAAAAAAGTTCGTTTTTATTAAGTTTGGGGCTTTTTTTTCTTTATATGATGCTGTTTTAACAGCGATTTAGTGGATGTACCAACATTTATGTGTGTAGCGGTGTATGAAGGGTGAACACGTAAACAGGAAGTGTCAGTTTTATCAATTTAAATTATAATGGAACAAAATTGCTGCCAATAGAATATTTGAAACGCTCCGAGATTGTAAATTAAAACAATAATATGTTTATAATAAAGGGTGTTGTTAATATAAAAACTCAAGTTTGTGGAAGTAACTAGTTAACTAGTATTTATAAGAAGGGCAAACGATAAAAATTTTATTTCATTGGTGCAATTTTTTTTTGTCCCTCTTTTATAGTGCATGTATATGTGCATAGGCGTGTACATGGATCTGCCCCGCGTTCGTACGTGTAGAATGTCGTGGTTATTTCTCCTTTCCGTCGTTTTTATTGCTTCATTAACACATCACGCAATAAATCCCGGGCCTAACTAATAAAACAACAACTTTTAGACAAAATTCGAAATTATTCATCGACGTAGTCTCCTTCTAGGGGGATACACTGATTCCAATGTTTCTCTAACAATTCGGTGCCTTTTTTGTAGAAAGATTTGTCTTTGGCCTCAAAATACGCCCCAGTTTTCAATATCACTTCTTCACTGCAGCCAAATCTCTTTTCCTGAAGTATCCTTTTGAGGTTTGCAAAGCGCCAACAAGGAGTTTTTGCGTAAATATGTGACAATGGATAAAACATGGATCCACAGTAGTCGCTAGGGATCAGATCTGGAGAATAGGGTGGATGCGGAAGCAATTCGAAGTGCAATTCATGTACTTTTGTCATCGTTATGATCGACTTGAGATACGGTGCGTTGTCTTGGTGAAAGATCCCTTTTTTGTTCTTTATTTGTGTCCGTTTTTTGGCGACTCTTTATTCAAACGGACCAATAAGGCTATATAATATTCGCTTTTGATGGTTCTTCCTTTCTCAAGGAAATCGATGTACAAAATACCTTGCGCATCCCAAAATACGGACGCCAGAACCTTGCCTGTTGATGTTTGCGTCTTCGTTCGCTTTGGATGGCTTTCACCTGCTGCTATCTACTCAGCTGATTGCCGATTTGACTCTGAAGTGAAGTGGTGGATCCATGTTTTATCCATTCTTTTACGTAAAAACTCCATCTAGTTGCATTGAAACAGTTACAAACAACGCTCTGAATCGTCGACGCGTAGTTGTTTTTGATCGACTGTGAGCAAACGCGGCACCCACTTTGAACACCGCTTTCTCATTGACAAATGTTCATGCAAAATGGTGAATATACTGCCTTCTGATATGTTCAACTACTCTGCTATCTCACGCAACTTCAATTTACGATTGGCCAAAACGAGTTTGTGGATTCTTTTGGTGTTTTCCGGGAAAGCTCATCATCATTTGTGTCTGGTCTGTACAACTGCGTTTTAAGTCAGCATACTTCATTTTAACCGTTGTTCCCGACGGAGCAGAGTTTGAATAACACTTATCAAGCCATTGATTTGCTTGCACAGTATTTTTCCCATCAGAAAGCAATGCTTTATCAACACACGAAATTCAGATTTTTCTTTGTTTTAAAAATTTGCAACAGTAGCTTCACTTAACTGTAATTTGTAAACTAATAATCCGATTGAGCTCAAATTTTGTCACGTGCCATTTGAAGGTCAGTACTTCATAAAAATCATATGGATTTTTTTTATTAGTAGTGCCATTTGTATTTCAGGCCCAGGACTTATTGTTATACTCTCTCCTTATTGGTTTTATACCTAACACATACACGTAGGTACATGTGCATATGATATGATCTCATAAAAGTACTTCTTTGACATTAGCAACGAACAGTCACGTGTACATTCGCGAATGTCAGCTACAAAACTTTCATTATAGGGCCGTTCTTCAAAAGAGCTTATCATCTCACACACACCACTCCTCTCTCCAAAGAACTTAAGTCGAACATTTATCAACAGTCTTTTTTACAAAAAATGTGATGGGAGATAAAAATCAAAGTGCAACTTTTAAGAAAGTAAACCACAATCACGTTTATAATCAAACATAGTTCTCTAACCCTTAAAAATTAATTCCAGCTTACAATAACTAAATATAAAAAGATCGTATAATTGACGACAAAAAAAAAGATCACCAGACGTAAACATTTTCCCCCGACAATAACAACCAACTAAAGACCAACGAGAAAAGAAAAAAAAGAAAGAAAACATAATCTCCTTATTACTTCCAACTCAATAAGTTTGCAAAGAAAGTCATCTATAAAGTCTCTTGTCCACTTGGAGATTGTATCTCCAGTCCATCTTAATCAGTTCTACAAGTTCGTATCATAGTCTTACTTGTCATTTAAGGGATAAAGACTGCATCAGTGGCCAACATTGCAGGACAGGCCTCCAACGATTTTTTAAAATCGGAAAATCATTAACAAAACATACAAATATATTCTAACAAAGAAAACTGTATATTCCCCAGAAGCTCTACAAAGACAATATCCAACCAATAAAATCAGTCACTGTTAAATTTAAGATATATTAGATTTTTAATAATTAACTTCTCATTCGCTAAATAATGCCTACCCTTCTTCACATCGCTAAATGACTAGAACTTCATTATAATTGATAGTATTCTGTTCCAAGAGACGAAAAAAGTCACTCCGGAAAACATAATGTAATGTTTTATGATCAAGCAACCGCCGAAGAGGATTTTTTATTAGTATTTTAACGTTTGTTCACATTATCTTCACAACATTATCATTAAATGCCTACAATGTATTCTAATACCGTCTAACCACGAATACAAAATGAAGCGATATATCAGGAGTTATGCATTTCTCACTTACATCGTGGATGTGCGGCTTGGAATGAGAAATCCAATTTTATATTGACAGTGAATGGATTTACTCAAACATTCACTGCTTTGGTCAAATGCGTTTTGTAAAGTAATTACAATTCAACAGCGTCTAACATAATGCTGGCAAAAGACGCTTCATTTTTGTGTAGTGTATATTTTTACCTTTCGTACGACAGATGTAACGTCCTGGGTATGACAATAAGCTACATTACAGAAGCAAGGCCCCTGGTCGAAAGGTTTTGAGGACCGTGGAACCACTTCTTAATTGTTGTTGTTCCTGGGCTGGAGTGGTAGCACCTTTTAGGAGTCCTAGCAATGGGCAAATAATTAACCTGCAATCTGGAGTCAAAAATTATTAACGTTCAAAAGAAAATTAAATTTGGGCATTAAATGACCCATAAGGTTGTTGATAAGCCGCTAAACAAACTAACAAAGAAAATTACTGGTGTGCAGGTAGCGTAACGCGTATCGGCGCTCCAAATTCAAATTACGGTCTATTTTATTGCGGTAATAATCCAGTTTTGCGCTATTGATCCTGGGAAAGACACGAATCAATCTCTTCTCATAAACACTAGGGTAGACTGAACACTTCTAACTTTGAGTGACAGCCAGTCTACTCAAAGGGCTACTTTGAATTCAAAAACGTGGTAAAGACAATACGTGATCTTGAATATGACGAAAAACTGCATCCAGCAACAAGGCCTCTTATTGAGAGGTTTTGAGGAGTGTGGGACCTCTTCTTAATTGCTGCTGTTCCCAGGTCTGTCTTAACCTGGGGTGGTAGCAACTGTTAGGCTCCCAGCTATGGGCAAATGGTTAAGCTCCAAACAGGGCTCTAAACACTGTGAAAGTATAAAAATTGACTTTTATTGTGTTAATTCCAGCAAAAGGTTTTTGGAGAAGAAAATATTCTCAGCAATACATTTTTAAAGGAAAAATTACCAACAACATATTTTGAAAAACATTATATGCTAGCAATTCATTTGACTCTCGAAAAAAACTCTTTTTACAAAAAATTCGTCAATGAAACTTGATCTACAAACTGATTTCTTACAAAGAATACATATTCTATTCATACAAATCAATGTCTTGTTGGCATCAAATAACCCATTGAAGCTGATATGCTGTAAAACAAACCAAACCAAAGCCAATGAAAAACCACTTCACTGTATTTCCCAAGAATTCATAATAATTCGCAACAAATAAAGAAAGGGGAATTGTGGAGTGCCACTCCGCCTACGCGCGGTAGAGATGTGCCATTTAACAAAAATGTGCATCTGTGAAGGTTCTAGTGTTGCTCTGTGGTGATGTGTTTATCCTCCTGTACATTTAGGAGTCCACTGGAACATTTTCCGTGCTCTTGAGATAAAGCCATTCAATGTGGCATCGCAAACCATGAAAAGTCACTGATAAGGAAACAGGTAACCAGCTTGTTCATTTCACTTACTAGTATTTACCAACTGTCAACATTCTTTTCCAGTTCGTTACTAAAGACTCTAAAGCATCGTTTCCCAAACTGGGAGAAATTTCCCCTGGGGGGGGGGATTTAGAGCTAGAAATGAGGAAATAATTACACTACTTACTTACTAGCAATAAAAAAAATATGGATTGTCTGACAGAGCATACTTATTGTAGATGTGCGACACTCTGTCTAACAGGTTTGGTTCACGTTCAGACATGAGCTCTAAGGGTATGGTGAGGTGGTAGTAGAGGAGTACTCTCATTGGCTCACAGCGTTATAAATAGTCATTTAGCCGGAAGCATCAACATACGCATACTCATAGTATGTTTATGAGAAATTTATTAATTTTAGATGTCATATAAGAAAAGATTATATCAATATAGGTAAACCCGTAATCCAAATTACTATCTTGTCAAGAACGGTGTACACATCACTCAATGTGTTGTGCGTTTGAAAAATCTTTCTGGTGACATCATGAAACTTTTTTCACTTGAGGTAGCATCTGGAAAATGCTCATTCACATTTTATCGTAGCTGTTTTTAAAGTTACGTTATCCAGTTTAAAAAATATGAAGATAGATGAATCTGGCACGTATCGGCAAACCAACAGCAGGTTATGTGCTTGCTCTTCAGGTCACCTAGGCAAAGAAACCCCACACGGTTGTTGAAAGTCTCTTGAAACCATGTATCGTTGAGTGTTAAGCATCCTAGGAAATAAAACCGATCTCTTTGTCTAACAACACCATCAAGAACAATAGTAGTTGCAAATTTCTTTGAAGAGTCGAGGCTGAGTTGGAGCAAATCGGAATGGGTTTGCACAGACGGTGACTCTAATATGCTTGGTTCAGGATTCATAGCTCTTGTTAAGCAAAAGCAACCTGGTTTAAAAGGAAGACACTGCATGATGCATCGAGAAACTCTCGCTTAAAAGGCAATTTCAAAGAATCTTCATGTTGACTTGATTGTCATCATAAATATTGTTAACTATGTAAAGAGATCTGCCTTGAAGACTCGCCTTTTCCGCATGCCCTGCCGAGACATGAATGCTGAACACACTGCTCTTTTATTTCAAACACAAGTGTGATGGCGGTCAAAAGGAAACATGCTGGCTCGAGTCTTTGAACTGCGGGAAGAAGTAAAGTTGTATCTGAGTTACAGCAACAAATTAGACTTGCTGTCTGCCTTCATCAGGAAAGGATTCGTAGCACGAATGGCTTATATTGCTGATATTTCTGAAATTCTGAATGAATTAAATAAGAAATTAGAGGCACACAGGAGCAATTTGATTGTGCACACTGACTTTATTAATGCTTTTGTGGTAAGACTCTGGTGAAAACAAATGAAAAAAAAATCAAATACAGCCTTCTCTCAGCGTTTATACTTGGTGAGAAAAGACATCAAGGACCCATTGAAAGAGGAAATCATCACTCACCCTAACCATTTGGGAGACGAGTTCAAACGATATTTCCCTGATATCAAAACTGAAGACATTTCAATAAAGCTGACAAGAAAACCATTTATATGTCAGGGGAATGATGCTCCGGAGACCATGCAAAATAAGTTCAAATATGGCTTTTCTGCCAAGGATGAGTTTAGTACAGAAGATCTTCAAGACTTAATGTGCGTGGGCATACCCACAACTGAGCACCAACCAATTTTCATCCTGTTTTCTACAACCTACCTTTGTGAGTGTGGATTTTCTACTTTACTCACAATCAAACCCAAAGCACGAAACCGACTTGAAATAGAATGTGACATAGATTGCGCGCTTGCCAAAACTAACCCTGATATTGACGCATATTGACACACTGGTAAACAAAAAGCAACTTCATCCTTCTCACTGATCAATTTTTATATCAATCTTCTTTTATACATATTGTACTTCTATATGTATTGTTACGAGGATGCATTTATATATAAAAATAATATTAATAATGTATAAAAAGTTATAGTAATTGATTCTATTGAGTCCTAAGTGTTATTCCCAAAAAGTTTTAATTCATGAAGTAGTCGTAAAAATAAGGAAATTAGAAATAGACCGTTTGGAAGATGCCAGAATGTTCCAGTAAAATCGAAAGAGTTCTAAAAGTTCTAGAAATATGCAAATTAGGTGCTAGCCCCTATAAAAATAGGTTTTGGGCAGTGAGTAGTCAGTTGTTACCAGGGTTCCCCACCCCTTCCCACTTTAGGTGTTCAGGGATGTTAGTTCTCCAGTGGATGCGTGGCGTCTTTCGTTATTTTTCAAGTGTGCTTTTCGTTTTTGTTATGGTGTTTAAATGTGTGAGTGATTGTGTGAGTAATTGCTGATCGGATAAGTGGTATTATTATAATAAAGCCGCGCATTATATTTCGTCCGAGGAACTGATTTTGCTGTCACAATATTAGAGTAGTGGGGAGAGGCTTTTATTACTAATACAATTTTATTTAGTTTCTTGTAAATCTCGTATATTCATTGTATAAAATCATTGGGGAATTTTAAATGTTATTTTCTGCCCATGCCCTCCACTGAAAATTGTACATATGGGAGTTAAGTAGGACTACATAGAGAACCTGAGGTATTATGGTGGACGTGGTAAGAATGGTAAGTAAAAATGTAGTGTTATGGTGTAAGGTTTATTGTAAGTGTATAAGGGTCAACGAAAGTGAATAGCTAAGTTAAATTAGGACAGATGAAGACCAGCCATCCTCATCCCTAATTTTTCGGTCTTGTGCCACATTTTTTGTATTTTATACAAAAATAAATAATGTTGTTACCAGGGTTTGCTGATGTTATCAACTCCGGTTTGATTCAAGGATTTATATCTAGCCGAAAGAATCTATAAAAAGTTGCCGACTAACTAAAAACTGAAAGAGAACCTCATGGAACAAAAAGAGTAAATACATATTTTTGACTCTTTCATTGACCATACTTAAAATTATTCTTTATATACTCATTTGAGGATTTCCAAAAAGTATAGCACTTAATTTCTACGCCAACTTAACTGGGTAAAGATACTTGACACCTTACCTTCCCTTTCTGTCCTCGTAACACTCGCCAGTAGTAAACTTTATCTCTCTTGTTTTAAATGCAACAATACTTGTATATTTGTAAATATTTTATTTGGTGTGGTTTGTAAATTAAATATTTGTCAGTGATTTATCTCTGAGTTTTGGTCAATCATTTTTTTCCTTTTGTTACACTTAACACGTAACACGTATATTGGTACATTTTTAAAATAAATTAGTGAAGCTTAACAATGTGTTTTGACTATTCTTTTTATCGTACACATGAAGGAGAAGATCTGGGGGATTTAAATCTATGTAGGGCGAAATAACAGCAAAAAGATTGTTGTGAACCACTGCTCTAAAGTAATCTCAATCTTTTAAGATGTCTTTATCAATACACACCACTAAAATACATCCAGAGTATTGCTCCTAGAACGTCTTTATCATCATGATGACCCGTAGGTCAGTCATGATTTCGGGGTTGAAATATTATTAATAATAATATTCGTGAAAGTCTCTCTCAATACTACCAAATTAAATATATCAATCATGACAAATATAAATAGACATCTCTCTTCTCTAGCAAAATGTTTTATTCAATAATCCAAAATGTTCAATTAATGTTTTATTATTCAAATTATAATTAACAAAATTCTTGGCTGGCCAGTATCCAAACTCATAATTATTTGCTGATCGAAAATTGAACAAATGAGGGCTGATCTGAAAAGATAATAGTGTGTCCAAAGTGTAAGGGTATGCTACTATCTCAACTACCTAGGATTTTCTCTACTGAATGTTGATTTGTTTAAGAAGCGGATTTCTTCTGGCTGCTCTACCATAATAACTCACGTATGGGGGAAAAGTACTGAACGAAGCTAAGAGGGCGTTTGCTACCAGAATGAGGCAACGCATAGCATCCACTAAGTTCGGCTCCAAAGATTACTGGCGACTCTGCAAAAGCGTGCTCAACAAGAGCAAGACTTCAATACCCCCACTAATCAATGAATTTGAAGTTCTCGCCTCCCCAGCGGACAAGGCTGAATGCTTTGCCCGTAGATTCTCCACCAATTCGACACTGGACTCGTTAGGAATACCTACACCCGACTCCCCCCCCCGCCCAGAACTAAGGCTCAACTAAATAACGTCCACATTACACCCTCGCTGGTCTCCAAGATAATTGCACAACTTGACCCACACAAAGCGAGCGGCGGGGACGGAATCCCAATCATAGTACTGAAGAAATGTGCTCCAGAACTCTCTTCTGTCCTCTCTAAACTCTATAACCTCTGCCTATCTGCTTCCTGTTTTCCTGCCTGTTGGAAGTCCTCCTGTGTAGTTCGTGTATTTAAGAATTCTGGCGAACCCTCAGACCCCGCCAATTACCGTCCTATTAGTCTCCTTCCGATCTTCGGTAAAGTGTTTGAAGCCATTATCAACGCCGAGGTGATTCAGCATCTCACGGCCCACAGGCTTCTCTCTGACAAACAGTACGGGTTTCGCTTCACCAGGTCTACTGCTGATATGCTAACGACCATTACCGAGTACATATACCGGGCTCTTGACAAGAATGGCGAAGCCCGAACCGTTGCCTTGGATATCTCCAAAGCGTTCGACAGGATCTGGCACGCTGGCTTCTTATGCAAACTGCGGAGCTACGGTATAACTGGACATCTGTTTGACCTCATCCAGTCATTCCTCTCTAACCGCACATTGAAGGTAGTATTAAATGGGCATGCCTCCCAAAACTACCATACGAACGCGGGCTTCCCTCAAGGTTCTATCCTAGGTCCCACGCTCTTTCTGATGTACATTAATGATCTCCTCGACGCCATTAGATCCCAAGTAGGCATGTACGCCGATGACACCACAATCTACTCTCGCCTCGATCAAAAACCCGGTGTGGGCGACAAAACGAACCTCGCTGCCGAGCTTGAAAAGGACCTCCAATCCGTAGTGGCCTGGGGTAGGAAATGGCTAGTAAATTTCAATGCTTCTAAAACGAAGCTGTTATCAACTAACCACCATAGACAATCACATCTATCTCCCATTAGCATGGAACAGGTTTGCCTCCCAGAGAATAAAACACTACGCCTCCTTGGCCTTACACTTTCGGCGGACCTCTTAAATGGAATGACTATATTGAATCCATTGCCAAATCTGCCGCTATGAAAGTCGGCTCTCTGAATCTATCCTGCACATATACAAATCTACCATCCGCTCATGTATTGAATACCGCTGCCATATCTGGTCGGGTGCCCCTGCTACTCTCCTTGGGCTTCTTGACAAAATACAAAGGAGAATCTGTAACGTGGTTGATACTGACTTGGCAGTCCGGCTGCAACCACTCTCTCACCGGCGTGATGTGGCTTCCCTGTGCCTCTTCTACAAGTACTTTCATGGCTTCTGCTCCAATGAACTTAAATCACTGGTGCCGCCTAAGCACGAATTTACACGAGATACTAGATTGGCAAACCTGTTCCATGCTAATGGGAGATAGATGTGATTGTCTATGGTGGTTAGTTGATAACAGCTTCGTTTTAGAAGCATTGAAATTTACTAGCCATTTCCTACCCCAGTTAAACAGATAAGATGTAACCGTGATTTCTACTCCAAAAGCTTCTTTTCTCGCGCTTCCCGCCTGTAGTATTCCCTTCCACAAGTCTGCTTTCCCGACAGCTACAATCTCCAGATGTTTAAATGTAGGGTCAATTGACACCTATCACACTAACTTCCAATTATTCTCAGAGCACTCTCATCTACCCAACCCTCATTCTCGGTATCCTTACCTACCGATCACCCACCCTCTGACATTTCCTATATTTAATCATCCTTTCTCCACTCTATGTAGCCCCCTGCGCAGTAGTGGCAGTGAAATGCCTTGCTCGGGGTGAAACGCTTATAAAAAAAAACAAAAGTAGTAACGAAAAAAAAAAAAAGAAAATGCCAAGCAGGTTCAATTACAAAGAAAAAATATTTATTTCTAACCAGCTAAACAAGGGTGCTTGCAAAAATTCGTCCCTTTTTGCTGAAAATAGGATAACCTATTCTCTGACTAACACAATGTAAGATATAAATCAGAAAAGAAAAAAAAAACTTAAAAATTACAATGCACAAAAAACAAACAAAAGAATTGGGCCCACCTACTGTGTCAATGATAACAGAAAAAAATAAAACGAGGGAGAGCTCTACAGTACACTTTCAGTCCTTTCAAGGTTCAAAGTTGTTTTTTTTCTTTTCTCTCTTGTGTAGACAAAGCTTTCTTTTTGCTGACCAAACTCCTTTCTTTCTTCTCGACCGCCTGGAAATTAGGCCTTTCCTTTACGGCCGTAGAAGGTGAAAATTTATTAAACTCGCGGTAAAACACTTTTTGAAAACGAGCGTGTTTACTCCTCCTCCTTCTCAAATAGCCTAAGCTCCAAACTCCACTTATGGACTTCTTTTCAAACTTTATTTTCTGGGGCTTCTTCGAGAGGACTTCTTTTCAAACTATCTCTGAAAGGGAAAATTGCCTTCAGCAACTTTGTTATCCATGCATCCTTTACTTATGGGCAAATGCTGCCTGACTTTTCAGCAGGGAGAGAGAAATTAACCTCTTGTTTCTAAGCGGTTTCGCTTCCAGCTACTGTTAAGGTCCCATTCCAGTTCTCACTTCCCCTTCAAAGGGGACAGTTCACCTTTTAACTGTCCAATCACAGTCCATAAAAAAATCAGCAGGTTCTTAGGGCCAGTAATACAGTGAGTGTCGATTGTTTTCCCTTCACTTTAAAAATTTTCAAAGCTCTCAAATACAAAAATATCTATTAACAACATCCTTAAGAGCACAATAAAAAAATTCTTAGTGTAAAATTGAAACAGAAATTATTTACAATAATTTGTTACGCGAAATGCAAGATGGCTTCACAGATAGCTCAAAATATTCTTTAGAACGTTTAAAGAAATTAAGTTAGAAAAAATGTTTTTAGGGAAGTTCATATTTACAATAATAACAGAAGCGATAAAAATCCTCGGTTGAAGGAGTAAAGTATTACGGAAGTTCACGAAATTGCTAATAAAGTTCTTTGTAGAGAGAAGGTAGCGTTGTCAATATTTGTTAGGTCTACATAGTAGCGAGAGTGTCCCTTTCGTGAAAGATAAGAGGTTTTTTTTTTAATTGTAAGCAAGGTAATAAAGCAATGAAGACGAACAACAATTACGAAGACAGAAGGCAACTATTGACATTGAATTTAGACTTTTGAAGATTAAAGTTGCCTGGGAAGCAAGAAGGAAGAGTACTCTAGAGGCGAAAAATGCGATAGAAGAAACTGCTAACATAAAACTTAAGATTACATCTATCCATTTCAACTATAAAATGATGAAACCTTGCTGCCAATCTAATACTGTGCCTACGTTCATAAAGTCTAGTACCAGAGAGGAAAATACATCATAGCAATTAACGTGAAACTAGTTATAAAAAGGGATCATGTACGCTACGTTACGGCTATGGGAAAGTAACTGAAGCCGTGTCAAGACCAATAACATTGCAGATTCTTCTTTGGATTTTATCAAGAATTTCCGAATATATAGCCGGAGCAACATAACAGCAACATTCAAATAAAAGACGAATGATAAACTTATGAATATGTTGGCTAGACTCTCGCAAGAAAAAAATGTCTATTACGATACAGGAAACCAACCTTCCTAGCAGTTAATTCAAAATAGTATTTCCACTTCATGTCAACGGGAGACACAATGAGTCGCTCGCCTGGAGGTTAGCATCAGCCATACTGATAGAAAGTAAAGAGGTCTTATTTGCGTTTGTCTAAAACTTTCAGAAGTTGGTACTGTCTTGAAAGATTGTAATTAAAGAGAGTAAATCGGTATATAAAGAAAAATATAAAGGAAAACTTGGCCAGGTTGTGTGTTTGTTTTCTGGTTTTTAAGTTTTGTATGCTGTCCCAAAGTTCTTTGCGGGTCATAGTTATCTCAGAATTTAGTGTCCTCATTTCTCAACTCTGCAGAATTAAATATCTCTCTTTCTTGAATAGTGTATAACTGGCTTTTAACTATTTTCATCATATTAGTGAACTTCTTTCCAAAATAATCTCAGATCCATGATTCTGTCCTTTTAATTGGTTGAAAATAATCTTGAGAAGGAATTTTCTTCAAGGTTTTTCTCTTTCTGAAACATTTCCTTTTCAATACATTGTACCAAACATTGTGTTGCCAGAAGCAAGAACAAGATTTACAAAAAAAAAAAAAAAAAGGAAAGGGTTCAGCACATTATCACGTTGAAATACCAATTCTCGAAGTTAAGCAACGTTGAGCCTGGTTAGTTGCTAGATCGGTAACCACTTGGGATAACCAGGTGCTTGCATGTGCGGATGGTAAAATGGATAATGGCTCGGAATTGTTGATAAGAGCGCCGAGTTCCAATTCCAGTTAGGTTTGTTATTTAAACTTACAGAAAAGGTGTGAATTCACCCTTTCTACCCCCAGCTATAGTAAACAAGTAAAATTTGTATCACTAAAAACATTATCCCTTCCCCCGACAATAATTAGTTACGAAATGTTTAGATTTCGGCATTAAATATCCCATAGACGTTTATATGCAGCTAAAACGAGAGAGAGAGAGAGAGAGAGAGAGAGAGAGAGAAACAAAGTTCAATCCGAACACCTCATTAGCTAAAATAATTTTCGCTCTATATCATTATCTGGAGGGGCAAACAGGCTTCTTTTTTTAAAAGAAATTTTTATACATGAGATGAATATTCTTTAAATAGCGTATCTTTTCAGAATCATGACTCTCTGCAGGCAGTTTTTTCTTCCTTAACTCTAAATTGCTTTCTCAGTGGTTTAGAATTCATTTTAGTCTTCTTAGAATGACTATCACTCAAGGCTAGAAAGCCTAGTCTATTGTGCCATTTAAACCCATCACTAACGGGAGAAAAGATAGATTCATGATTTTCCCAAGCAAAAGTGAATGCAATATACTAAGGAGAGGTTTGAACTTGACTCGTCGATTCCATTTTCTGCGCCGCTAGTTTAATATACTGTGCTGTTATTTATGAGCTGCTTTTAATACGACGTGGAGAAGGTTGTTTTTTTTGGCGGGGGAGGGGGTCATGGAACAAAGACAACTTTTTAGGTCGACGTGAATGGGACAATTGTTTCTTTCCTTTACGTTATAATTGAATTGTACGACCAACTTTTTTTTTTTGGAGTACGAGGCATTGTGAAGTAATTGCGCTGTCTTTTCACTCTTTTTTTCTTATAAACGTAACAGTTTTATAATAGTAAATTTGGGAATTTAAGCGTGCTACTAGATTGACAACTAGGTCCCACCCATTTATTGTTGAAATAGCTAAATGCAACCGTCAATCCTACTCCAACAGATTTTTTCTCGCACTTCCCACCTGTGAAACGCTTTTCCCTTTCGCTGCTTCCCTGACAACTACAATCTTTCAGAATTTAAACGCAACGTCAGTCGCTATCTTCTGTATTCCAGAACCCCATTTATTTTTCTCCTTCTCCCAATCCTCCCTTTTTCAAGTTTTCTCTTTTACTTTCACTCCCTGTAACCCTGTGTACTAGTGGCATTGTTGCCTTGTTTGGGATGAAATGATTGTCAGTTTAATTATTTTTATTAAATTAAAATCTAACTAAAACAATTGCATTCGTTCACTTTTATATCATGTCCCTATATTAGGGATCGGAAAGACAGATCAAATAGTTTTAAAATATCAAAATATGAGTCTGTTATAAAGAAAAGACAAACAAAGCATCAATAGAAGGAATATAACTGATCAATGTTTGGAAATGAGAGAGAAAGAGTAACGGCTTAAAACAAAGAAAGCAGGGTAATGCTTTTCCTCTGAAAATCAACGTTTCAATTCGTCTGCGCGTTTCAGTAAGGTAAAAAAAATCATAATCTTTATAAAACCGTTTTATCCTGACCAAGACAAGCTCCACCCATCCAATGTTGAATTGCTAAACTCGTCATTCCCCAGCAGCAAAAACAAGCACTATGCCGAAAGGAAAGGACAAAAAGAAACTCAAAAGGAAACAAAACAAATCAGAAGCCAAAGAATTCGAAGAGTAGAAGTGGAAGAATTAATGTCGAGCTGGAAGGTTGGCGATAGTCGAAATACGGTTTGGCAACAGGGAATTACTTCCAGTTGTTTGGCTATCGCCTGAACTCTATTTAAGCTTCTCTTCGCTTGGCTCCAGACCAAGGGCCCATGTTGACTTCGTTTTAACCCGGTGTTTTATTGCAGGCAATAACACACCGATGAGACACTCTCTCGACGTCGGCTCTTAATACAATAGTACACATCCGACAGCCAACGAACTAAAAGAACGAACCAACCGACAACTTCACCTGAGTCCATTTCTCTTCCTCCGCCGCTTCTTCCTTGTTGCTATTGTGTTCAAAGGCTGGTAAGCAAGAAATAAATGCTTTTTTTAACTCTTTCAAAACGACTCTCTACGGAATAATTTTTTTTATGTAAGTATATAGTTTCCTGTTTCAACTAGTGAATTCTTTAATTGTTTGTCTTTGTGGTGCATTGGATATCGGCTCAGAACTAGAAATCGGGGAGCCGAGTTCGAATTCCAGCCGAATTCATTGCATTCACTTACGCGCAAGTACCCTTGGGAAAGGTATTAATCCGTCTATTCCTTCCAGTTATGGGTTAAATAACAGGACAGATTGGGTTCTATAGCCTTGGTTGGCAACCAGTCTACCGCAGAAAGCAATGGCAACCTACTGCGGGATAATCTTCTGCCCAGTCAGTCATGTCTCTTTCGAGACATGATCGCCCAAGCGTGTATCACGTATGGCACTTAACTGACTGGCTGACTGACAAAGAAATGTTGCCATCCATGATTTCTCGCTTGTATGTTTATGTCTTTATAACCAAGATGCAATACAAGGAGCACTAAAAAGGAAAATGAGTGCAGTCATCTTTGAGAAATGTGTGGCAATGTCAATTTCCGCTAACATGGTGGGGAGGGTTATGAAATTTTTAACATCTTTTTTTTTTTAATCATATCATCCCGAGCAAGGCAGTAACGCCACCGATGTGCAGGGGGCTACGTAAGAGTGAATAGATTGGAAAAGAGAAAGCCGGAAACCACATCCTAAACAGGAAACAATAGACGTTCAATAGACGTGGGTGGAGTGTGAACCGGGCGATCTCTGAAAATATAACCGATATACAGGGTACGACAGAAACACCTCCCACATAATGGTAAGACAGTAGCTAGATGAAGACACCACTGCTACTAATGCCTAATGTGGGAGTATTTCCTACATCGTCCTTGTGTAATAATGTGGTATAAATATTTTATTTAAAATAATTGGTCAATAATCAAAGAAACTTTACTTTATAGAACATATGTGATCCATAAACCAAATTCATAACCATGAAATAATAATATTTACATTATTGTCATTGTTATCATCACAACTTTCGGCTGTCATGTTTCCCGGCGTTTTTCAGGTGTCTCTTCATCTGGGTAACTTTCAAGAACTTTTGAACTGAACCTTTTATTTAATTTACAGGGGTATATATCATTTTCATTCCACTGTCAATGTCTAGGGGTATCTTGTCTTCAATTTTTTTTTTTTTTTTTTTTTTTTTTTTTCACATGCTGCCATATTGTGAGTGCAATCACTTGGCTAGAAATACAGACTTAGAATTAGTAGAAACAGGAAAGCAATAACTGAGTAGTGCTAAAAAGAAAGGTAGTAAGCGGGAATGTCGAACGGAAAAATGGAATACTTTATTTGATTTACCAGATATGGTGTAATGGATAGTAAGGTTCTCGTATAGCTCGCTGGAAGTCGTTGGTTCAATCTCTGGGTCTGATTTAAAGATGTAACGGATCAGTGGAAGGACTGGTCGATATCATAAGCAAGAATCGACGATCACGAATTCTGAAATTCTCTCAGAAGATACCTGACGTGAGAGGTAAAATAATGAGAACAACATACATCAAAATCAAAATAAATAAAGCCTTTTATTCTTCACTATTCCTGAAGAAAGCCGGAGAGTATAGTCACTGAAACGTAAGCGGGAGTTGGAGAGATTGGGCCGTATGGATCAATGTTTTCCCAATACTTTTTTCAGAGATTCTGTCAAAATAATTATTGTTGACAACAGTTATAATTTTTTTTACATATTGTAAATGTCAAATTTTTTCAAGATATAGACGTGCATGGCTCTTCTCAGCTTCCTATGTCTTTTTAATATCTGCGAACTACCATTTCTTGGGGAAACAGGCGTAGTGGTTTTCTCTCCGGTAATTTAACTTCGTGTAGTCCCTCTCCTCGACTTGCGGCCATCCGAGGCTAGATAGTCGAGTCTAACCTAGAATATGGGCCATAGCTAGAGGGAGAACATAAGGGTTCATTACCTTTCTTAGGAGTATTAGTGTGAGAGTAAATAAAAGAAAGATCAACATTTGAACTCTTCTCACCGATGCTATTTTCATCTCTAATAACCATTACGTTAGCTGAACATCCATTTTTATTTTCAACAGTGACATTAAAATATGGAATGTTCCATTGTAGGGAGTCTTGAGAGGGGGAAATTGAAAATAAAATATAATAAACAAAAATAATTAAATTAAAATAAGGCTTTCACTTTCTATTAAAAGCTTCATCTATTTCTCTCCATTTCTCTTTCTCACTATATATATATATATATATATAAACATATACTGTTAAATATAACATATATATATATATATATTGTTAAATATAACATATATATATATATTTATATATATTTATAATATATATATATATATATATATATTGTGCTTCCGCCTCTCACTTCTCAGCTCGATTAGCTATCTCTTCTTTCTGTACCGCTCTCCTTCCTCCCCTGACTGTTCGTTACTTGACATCATTTCTGACAATATTGACAAAGCCATTTCTACCCATCCCTCTGCCCATGTATTCGTGTTTGGTGACTTTAACGCCCACCACACCAAGTGGCTGAAGAACGCTGTCACTGACCCTGCTGGTGTCCACACCATGAACTTTTCAATCACCCAATCCCTTACGCAAGTAGTGGACTTCCCCACGCGTTTCTCCGACAACCCTAACGGAAGGAACTCACTTCTAGACCTCTGCTTCACTTCCATCCCAGACTCTTGCACTACCAGACAACTCTGCCCACTTGGAAACTCTGACCACACTGTAGTGTCCGTCCACTCCACTCCCGCCCGACCCATGAAACACAGACAAGTAGAATATCCTACTGCTATCAAAGAGCAGACTGGGATTCGTTCCGAGACTTCCTCTGTGACATCCCTTGGAACAACGTCTTTAGTCTTCCCATCGAAGAATGTGCATCCGAGGTCTCCTCCTGGGTTAAGGCTGGCATCGATGCCTTCATCCCTGCTAGGAAATTCCAGCTTAAATCTCATTCGTCTCCATGGTTCTCACCCGCTTGTTCGGCTGCCATTGCCCACCGGAATCATTTCTTCCGACTTTATCATAATTATGCGTCGGAACAAAACAGGCGCCTTTTCACTTCAGCTCGTAATAAGTGTAAAAGGATACTTAACGAAGCTAAGATGTTGTTTGCTGCCAGAATGAAGCAACGCATAGCATGCTCTAAATTCGGCTCTAAAGACTACTGGCGACTCTGTAAAAGAGTACTTAACAAGAGCAAGTCCACAATACCCCCGCTAATCAACAAATTTGAGGTCCTCACCTCCCCAGCAGATAAGGCTGAATGTTTTGCCCGCAGATTCTCGAACAATTCGAGTCTGGACTCGTCTGGAGTTTTTACACCCGACTTCTCACCTAGAACCGAGGCACAACTGAATGATGTCCACATTACACCTTCGCTTGTCTCTAAGATAATCTTAAAACTTGACCCTCACAAAGCGAGCGGTGGTGACGGAATCCCAACCATAGTCTTAAAGAAATGTGCCCCTGAACTCTCCTCTATCCTTTCTAAGCTCTACAACCTCTGCCTATCTGCTTCCTGCTTTCCTGCCTGTTGGAAATCTTCCTCTATAGTTCCTATATTTAAAAACACTGGAGAACCCTCTGACCCTGCAAATTACCGCCCTATCAGCCTTCTTCCGATCTTTGGCAAAGTGTTCGAAGCCATTATCAACGCCGAGGTGGTTCAGCATCTCACAGCACACAGGCTCCTCTCGGACAAGCAATATGGTTTCCGCTTCACCAGGTCTACTGCTGATATGCTAACGATCATCACCGAGTACATATACCAGGCACTCGACAGGAATGGCGAAGCTCGAACCGTTGCATTGGATATATCTAAGGCGTTCGACAGAGTTTGGCATGCTGGCCTTCTATGTAAACTGCGGAGCTATGGTATAACTGGACATTTGTTTGAACTAATCCAGTCATTCCTCTCTAACCGCACAATGAAAGTAGTATTAAACGGACATGCCTCTCAGAACTACCATACAAACGCAGGTGTCCCCCAAGGCTCCATCTTAGGTCCTACACTCTTCCTGATATATATTAATGATCTCCCTGATTCCATAAGAACCCAAATAGGTTTGTACGCCGATGACACCACAGTTTACTCTCGCCTCCAACAAAAATCTGGTGTAGGCGTCAAAGCTAAACTTGCAGCCGAGATTGAAAAAGACCTCCAATCCATATTGGACTGGGGTAAGAAATGGCTAGTAAATTTTAATGCTTCTAAAACGAAGCTACTGTCAATTAACCATCATCGACAATCTCACCTACCTCCCATTAGCATGGACCAGGCTTGCCTCCCAGAGAGTAAAACACTACGCCTGCTTGGTCTCACACTTTCAGCGGACCTCAAATGGAATGACTATATCGAATCCATTGCTAAATCCGCTGCTATGAAAGTCGGTTCTCTGTGTAGGGCCCGGAAGTTTTTTCCGTCTAAATCTATCCTGCACATTTACAAATCTACCATCCGCCCGTGCATTGAATACTGCTGCCATATCTGGTCGGGTGCCCCTGCTGTTCTCCTCGGGCTTCTCGATAAGGTTCAGAGGAGGGTCTGTAATGTGATAGATACCGACTTGGCAGACCGCCTGCAGTCTCTCTCCCACCGGCGAGACGTGGCTTCGCTGTGTCTCTTCTATAAATACTTTCACGGCTTCTGCTCCGATGAACTTAGATCACTGGTGCCCCCTAAATACGAATTTGCACGAGATACTAGATTAGCAACTAGATCCCACCCTTTTACAGTGAAACCGATAAAATGCAGCCGTAACTTCTACTCCAACAGTTTCTTTCCTCGCACTTCCCGACTGTGGAATTCTCTTCCAAACGATTGCTTCCCCGACGGCTACAATCTCCAGGAGTTTAAATGTAAGGTCAATAGACACCTCCTAACACACTAACCTGCTCGACACTCATCCTCGCTATCCTTACTCATCTATCACCTTTCTCCTGACATTCCCTATGTCTATCCACTCCTTCTCTTTACCTTCCCCTATGTAGCCCCATGCGCAATAGTGGCAGTGGAATGCCTTGCTTGGGGTGAGATGATTAAAAAAAAAAAAATATAATGTTCATTCAGTAAAATGAATTTGAGCACTGTAGTTATTGGGCGCGTAATATGATATGCACTAAAAAGACCTGCCTTCTTCCACCGAACGCCTCGTGGCCCAGAGGTAGAGTCGCCGACTGACGCCAATTCAGTCGGGTTTCGAGCCTGGCTTAGGAAGCAATCGGAGTCTAACCGTACTGATGAGATGGCTGTGATACAGCGAAACAGATCTGTCTGCGTATGACAATAATATATATATATAATGTATATATATATATATATATATATATAAACATATATTGTTAAATATAACACATATATATATATATATATATATATATATATATTTAATCATATCACCCCCAAGCAAGGCGAAAACGCCACTGATGCGCAGGGGACTAAGTAAGATTGGAAAAGAGAAAAACCGGAAACCACATCCTAAACAGGAAACAAGGGATGGGCCTCTTATAAACTAATATTTTTAAATATAACATATATATAAACATATATTGTTAAATATAACACACACACATATATATATATATTTAAAAATATATTGTTGAATATAACAAACAATGAATGTCTATTATGCTAAATCATGAGCCGTTCTAAACATCATATTATCATATTTTGGCTTTAATTTCAGGTGAAAATAAAAACAAAAATTGTCCAGCATTTGGATATTTTTTTATTATGCTGGTTCTAAGCTTTTGGCTCACATGAGCCACCTTCAGAAAGGTTACATGGACGTTAACATTAAAACATCTACCATCAAAGATGATATTATCTTGTGTTGACATAAAACATTGCTGTACCACGATAGCAGTCACCGAATAGCAGACGCAGTTCGTAAATTTGTAATGCGGTTCTATGACGTCACGCCGCGTGAGAGACCGAAATATATATATAACTCTCATTCAACTAATGAGAAGGCAATCCTCAAATAAAAAAGTGCAAGAAGAAAAAACTAAACTCGGGCAAAAAACTGCAGAAATTTGCTGCACCAGAGTCTGTCCATTTGTCACTGAAAAATACCAAAAATTAGAGAGGTTACATGCATAATATCCGCTACTTATGAAAAAGAAAGGAATACTGGAAAATAAAATAATTTGGGACAAAAAAAAAAAAAATGAACACAAAGTGAATGTTGATGTTAGTCTAAACCAATATTCCCGCCAGAGTCTGTGATCCTGGTCAAAAGAAACTGACAGCTCTGAGCTAGACGAGAAGAAGTGACCGCAACTGAAACCAGCTATGCGTGACGCGTAAAAAAGTTTAAGAGGTCCTTTATCGAATGCCCTTCTTAGGACCAAGAAAAATACAGTAGATTGATGCTGATGTATTTCTAAGATGACTACTAATATCATGTTCTGACTTCTAAAACTGTCAAATACCGAACCAAAACGGACTTCGTGTGAAAGAACTTTACCCCAACTTACACACACACACACACATACACACACACACAAAAAAAAAAAAAAGAAGTAAAAAAAAGATCACTCCAATCCAAATCCAATATACAATATTTTTTTTATGTCTTATACCCGTGAAACTGTTCTTTTTATTCCAAAGTTCTCGGTGTTTAAAAGAAGAATATTTGGATTTAGTCCTGTGAGATTAACTGTATGACAATCTAGGTTGCTGTGTCATTTATAAAGAATATTCATTTCTTGTCCTTTAAATGAAAACATGTATACTCTTGATCTCTAGTGATAAATTAGTCACCCAGTCAGTTAAGTGCCATACGTGATACACACTTGGGTGATCATGTCTCGAAAGAAACATGACTGACCGGACAGAAGATTATCCCGTAGTAGGTTGCCATTACTTTCTGCGGTAGACTGGTTGCCAGCCAAGGCTATAGAACCTAATCTGTTCTGTTATTTAACCCATGACTGGAAGGAAGTGACGGACTAATACATTTCCCAAGGGTATTTGCGCGTAAGTGAATGCAAGGAATTCAACTGAAATTTGAAAACGGCTCCTCGATTTCTTGTTCCGAGCCGATACCCACTGCGATATCACAACTCACCGTGACAAATTAACGTATTCTATATTTGTATATTTTGACACAATACAGGGTGCGATGGGTAAATTGTAGCCATTTTATATTTGAATTTCGTACATGCGTGTTGTTTGTTTTTTGATTTTGTCGACTGCACAATGTAGTATGGTCAGTTGGGGACTGTATATGAGAAATAAGCACCATGACGCAATTCACTACGCCAGAAATATAGAAGCAGCATGCCGTACTGCTTGGAATTCGCCTTGGAAGTTCCAATACGAACATTTCATAACGTTTGGATGTTAATCTGAGGATAGTGCAGATGATTTAAAAAGAGTTGGAGGAGTCTAATAGTGATTACGAAGGTGTTTAGAGTGATTACTAATGATGGCGACGTTATGCCTATTGATCTTCCCATAAAGCCTTAAACTCAACAGAGGCCTACATCAAGTGCCTTGATGAGATAGTGCTGCCCTGGGTCAGAAGGATGCTGCTGGAAGACTCTGTCTGGCAACATGACTCGGCACCATGCCACACATGAAGAAGAACCAAATCCATGGCAATCAGACAATTTCTGCAACTATATCACCTTTACATCTGGCCACCTAACTCCTCAGACTGCAACCCTTTATTTAATATGTGTGGGACACAATTGAGCGAGAGACCAACACAACTCCTAGTAAGACCAAAGATGAACTGAAGGTAAGGATTATGATAGCATTCACCAACTTAAACAAGGAGACCGTACAGAAGAGATGCATGAGATTCCAAGTCGTCTAGAGGCCGTGGTTGAAGCCAAAAGATAATTTTATTATATGAATTTACTCTTTAGTATTTCAAGATATTTTTGTGTAATTTTGGTAAATATATCTGTTAAAATGAGATGTCAGAGTTATTTTCATTTTTGCGCAATCTAGACGACAATTTATCCATCTCACCCTGTATGTTATAATGACCATGTGATTTGTAAGCATTTTTGTAACAACTGCAGACATTAAGGGATGGTCTTGCTTTGTTTTAAATGAATTAGAATGTGATATTTTTGTGGAATAGGCCTGTCGTACTGAGGCACATTATGATAGGACTATTTCTTGTAGTTGAGCGTTGGTATTCATGAAAATAGGAATCGCAAGGACTTCCTATTTGGTATCTTCTTTTAACGACTAAGAGCCCAAAATAACCTGAGATTTTGTTCTTTGCGAATTGTCATCTGTGTTTCTCATTCAAAAGATCTAAATCGGAAAATTTCATTGGTTCACGTACTTTTGTTGACTTCCGTTTATTCATAGTCTAACGGGAAACTTCTCTCTCCTCTCTTCCCTCTCTCTCTCTCTCTCTCTCTCTCTCTCTCTCTCTCTCTCTGTTGGAGGAGATGGGGAACAAAGAGATGATTCTAGAATTGATGATCGATTAAAAATTCTAGGTGTGACGCGAAAATTGGTCCTCGACAAGTAGAACAACGATTAATAAGACACTTGTCATTAAGCATGAGACATATGCGAAAATAAAGGACTTTCATCATTGAACACGTCGTTCGCTGACGTTTCCACTGGGTGCTGTGTCTAGATCAAATTTGCGATAAAAAGCGATACGATGCACGCATCCGACTGGCAATTAGTTGGATTTTCGTTATATTGTGAATGATTACGTTTCGCGGCCATTGGTGCTATCTGGTTCATATTATTCTCTTTCTTTTTAGTATTCAGGCGGCTATATCATTAGATCGTCTCTACGTGGTCATTAAATAGATAGAATTATGCTTTCGAAGTCAGAAATTCCGTACGAAGTAAATTGTGCCACTTGAATATGGTAAACTGCTATAGAAGGATACGCAGCGTGCTTGATTCACAGCCCATTACAATGTGGGGGAAAAACATGGTTAATTATAGCGAGATTTTAAGAAATATCGGACATATTTTACAGTTTTTTTTTTAAACTTCTAATTCAGACGTAAATTACATTTAAGTATATTTTGAAAGGAGTTCATCAATTTATTGAATTTTTTATTGCCTAAGAAAGAAAGTTGAAAAAATGTTTCGGTTTCATGATTAATCATGTATGACACCATTTCCAAATATAGAAATTATGGATTTCTGTATAAAGATCACGATTCAAATATTTTCATATCTTCACGAAATTAGAGCAAAGTTCTTTGTCCAATCAAGAAAGGTATTTTTTTTTTTTTGAATCTGTGTTAAATTTTGTGAAGTGGGTCAGGCTGGGATCTTTTAAACTTCCTCGCACAGTACACTATATATATATATATATATATATATATATATATATATATATATATATATATATACGTGTGTGAGAGAGAGAGAGAAAGAGAGAGAGAGCTTTATCGAGCACGATAGAATCGTAAGCTCGTCTCTCGGACCATTATTACTGAATTTTCGGGATTCAAGAAAAAAAAGTCTTCACCTCGTTTGTCAACTTTTGTCCTCCCCCAACATTTTGGACTATCCCCCCCCCACACACACACACCTCAGTGCTTATTAGAATTCTCCTACTTATTAAGAATGCGAGTCAACAAGACGAGGAAAATAAACATTATGGAATTATTTTCGATTTCATTAACGCATTTTAATATATAATTTTAAACCCTGTGATATACAGGATACGGCAGAAATAGCTCTCACATAATGGTTAGATATTAGTTGCAGTGGTGTCTTTATCTAGGTAATGTCTTACCATTATGTGGAATCTATTTCTGCCTTGTCATGCATATTATTTTCTGGCCATTGATGGGTAATTATTTATATTGTAACGTTGATAAGATTCATGAAAATATATCCCATTTTGCTAAAGTATTATATTTAAAGATAAAAACACGTCATTTATGTTTAATTTTATTTCTTCGAGCTCTTGTCATGAGTTGAAGAACTTTTTAATCATTTCCCAATCACTTAATTTATTTAACTCCTTATACTTATCCCGTGCTAATAATAATAACCTCTGGAAATTTTGTTTCTTGAAAAATATATTATTTATATCTTTGAAACCATAGACCATCTTTTCAGTAGTTACTCATTGGGGAAGGACTTTTGAAGTGTATGAAATGCAGATTTGTATCTATCAGTAACTCCAAACTGCTTCACGTTAAGACTTTCAACCCAATCCCATTGTGTTCTTTTAAGCTAGTAGGGACTGGTGTTAAAAAGATGCAGTTCCAGTTGGAGGTGAAAATTTTGTCAGAATACCTTGCTAACTTCTGAGAAAAATGCTGTTCTAATCTTCTTAGAAGTCTGCTAAGAACATCCCCTCATCAAATTTATAGACATATCTTACAGGTGCATGCTGGGATTTCTTCCTAATTAATATAAATTGACAATTCTGTCTCATCCGTCACATTGAAGTCAGAACGGTATAATCACTTGCCTGTATTCCTTTTGTGTGTGAACACAATTGTTGCTTTGTGAACTTTTTGCATTATTATTTTGGTTTTCTTGGTTTTGACCTGCATTATATATATATATATATACGAACATGATGAACACACTACTGAGCAAGCAATTCTCCGTTCTTGGTTATCACATGAATCTCACGGTCAAATCTTTCGTTAGCTGAAACATCCCTCGTACAAATTTTAGACAAGTTTTGAACAATAAAAATCATTAGACATTGTAGGAATCCCTCTCGAGTTTTTGTTACACGTCAACGTTCGTAGTGTCGGGATTCAATACATTATAACATCAAATATTGTCACGGGACTGCTCGTAAATCGGCCGTTTAGAGAATAATCCTTCGACTTTCATTGAAAGAATATAATCCAGTAGGAAAAAAACAATGCAGCATTAACAAATAACATTAATTTTATATAACAACATGAAGTTGGTTGAAAGTATTGAATGAATAATGTCATTTTTTGGTTGTTAATAGAGTTTTTAGATAGAACATAAACTGTATTGCGTACGGATGTGAGAACGATGAAATGTAGTTACATGTGTTTGTGTGAAAGAGTCAGTATGTGTTTTGCGTGGATAAAGGAGACAGGTAAAATTTAGTTCTTGCTGTGAACGGTGGCGCCATAGTCTGAGGCGGTCTCTGTAGTTTGGTCAGTGATGCTAAGTCGAGCATTGCTTTTGCGTGTGAAATTGATTAGAATCTTGAATATCAGCAGCTAGAGTGGCGTAGACCTTGGTGGTATTTCTGAGTCTTTCTTTTGCTTGGAACGGACTTCGTGATTTTTATACCATTTTTTCCTAAAAAAATCGACCCCAGAATTATGTTATTTTCTTTATCCTGAATTGGCTCTAAAAAGCCACGTTGTATGTCTACTACTACGCCCGCACGATATTTTGGTGGTATCTATCTAAATTATGATGACTAATAAAACAACCTTTCTAATTTGTATTCTATGATTTTGTATTCTACGGTTTAATTTGTGCGTTTTAAGATGTAAGCACTTTATTGCATTGCATGTTATTGTTTTATAAATATTTTGTAGGCGTATTTTAAAATGAATAAGTTTATAATTAACATGATAATTAATTATATTGTGTGAAATATATTGCATATTTTATTAGATATTTTAGCGGACACGACAAAATTGTCGAACTTGGAATAAACAAAATATAATCTGTTAAAGAAAAAGTTCGTTGCAATTTGTTTTGTTTTTTGTTTTTTTAATGCAATGGCCCAGAATACAAAATCTTTTTCTCTGTGGTATATTAATTTATTTTTTCAACTTTGAAGTGGTAACAATTTTCAGCTGACACTAAGGTGTAATTCTAAGCATAAGTTCTTGCATATGAAAGAATAAAATCCAGTAGGAAAAAAAACTCTTTATGTATTAAGTGAATGCAAAAGTTCCTAGCGATATATTGGGTGAACAATAGTTTTAAAAAGATATACGAACATGAACACACTACTGAGCAGGTATGCCAGCAAATGCTAGACGATCTCCTCAAAGATGAAGGAGAGACTCGAAATAACAGAAATGTGGTTCTACAGAAAGATGCTGAGGATGACATGAACTCAACACGTGAGCGACGACAAGGTTTTTTGAGAGGATGCAAACGAAAAAGAAACTTTATACTTAGCGTCAGGAAGAAACAGCTGAGATTTCTGGGACACGTAATGAGGAAGGAGGGTTTGGAGAATCTAATACTCACAGAACGGATAGAGGGGAAGAGAGACAGAGAAAAGCAGCGCGAGACATACTCAATGAGCTTGAGCAGTTGAATGGTAGAGCAGGGTTTGTGAGAGATACCAAGAGGAAAAGGTGTTGAGAGCGACAATGGATAGAGATAAGTGGAGTTCCATGATCGGTTACGTCCTGAAGGAACACAACACATAAAGAAGAAAAACGTGTTTCCTATATAACACGCAAATCAATATCCATTGTTATAAAGAAATTTAAAATTAGATTTTTAAAGAAAAAAAAAACATAAAATCCTTGAACAAGAATGTACAAATATCAAACAATTTTAAGACATTAAAAAGACAAAGGTAGCTCCAATAACAAACACTCGGTATTCAGTTGCCAACCTGGTTTATTTCATTTAATTCACATCATCTTCACCCCCTTCATCTGAACACCATAACTAGAAGTTATTTTTCCTGTTTTCAGAGGGGTTATGCGGGTCAATAATTCCGTAACCTGACATGTACTTATTAGCTGAAATTTGAGCTGAAATTTTCACTGTATAATATTCGATCCATTTACTTAACTAAATTAAATGCATTTACAAGGAAGTAGATTGTATCATTTCGTTATTTCACATTATTCTTCTCGTGTGTCAAGATAAGAGATGAGGCGTTTCTGCCAAGTATGTAGACAAAGAAATTATGACTACAACACAGACACGACGGCTTCTTGAAAATGACTGCAATCGTCGAAAGTACTTGCCCAAAACAATAGCAAAACATAAACTTCGAACACAATACTCAACACCTTATTCGCAAATTGGAAAAAATACAATAAAAAATTAAACAGTCAGACCTTGTCGGTTCTTATTGATCAAACTTTTTGTGATTTATAGAACAGAGTCTAAAGAAAGACTCCATATTCTGGAGGCTGCTATATTAAAATAAAAGCATCCAACATTCACATAAGATGCCTTTCTCTATAGAGGACCGTATGTTGAAGTGTATTAAAGCACGGACGGACGGACACACACACACACACACACACACACACACACACATATATATCGTTTATTCAGTAATGAATTTGAACACTCTGGGTCACTGGCGTGTGTTTACATTGTATATAACACGCTAAAGTCCGCCTTCCTCTACCGAACGCCCATAGTTCAGAGGTAGAATCGCCGAACTGATGAGCTGTGATACAGCGAAACAGATTTGTCTGCGAATGACTATATTATATATATATATATATATAACATGGAATGCTCGACTAATGAAACAGTGTTCCATGTATGACAGAGATATTAAGTATATATTAACAAAACAAGTTCTAGGTTTAAAAATTCGAATGCTAAGCACTGACTTATTGATTTTGTTAGAAATAAACGAATTTTCACGAATTTACAAAACCTTTGCTTAGCACACACAAAACTTGTGAAATTTCACATCTCGATGCGAAATGTTTTTTGGTCAATAGAAAACTAGGAAACATCTAAAAACAAAATAGAAAAGCCAGAATCACATCCGGGAGTGAATTCCCAAATGACCTACAAACGATATAAAAGACGGTACAAGACGACCGTCGCCAGAGAGAAAAGAAGACGAGAATTATTAGCACGTCCCTCGACAAACGTTATTATTATCCCTATCTTTCTCTCTCACTTCTCACCTCCTTTTCCTTTTCCCCATTCACCCTGAGCTTCAAAGACTATCCTACCCAACAATAAACGCTCATATATAGAAGCACACATACGTTCCTGCCTACGTACACATAAACTCACTCTTGCAAGGACTAATACAAACTCTGGATACCATTAACTTTTTAATAATGTTTCTCATTGAACATTAACTTCTACCAATTTATCTTATTCTTTTCTATTAATAAATTTCTATTTAAACATGCAAAAGGTATACTCTTATTCTTCCACACATTCCAATCTACAACCTTCTGATGATAGCGAATAATCCTAAGTTGTAGGGAGTTCAATTATGTTTCACACAAGGCCGATTTAAAAAAAACATTAACCATTTTCCTACACTGGTGACCCCCCCCCCCACACACACACACACACCGACGTCCAATTAACACGCACACAACTTCTACACTGATGAATCCCGACGTCGAAAAAGAACATGCAATAGAAGAATCTGTGGGGTTTCATACATTGACACTCACACACACACACACACACACACACACACACATGGTCACTCGGCGTCCACGTGATGACTTGTTCCCGCCTAAACGATGCCAATAAAAGCGAAGAACATCACGTGGTACGCTAGTTAGGATTTCGTCCCGGGACAAGAGCAGACATGTCTCCCTAACTCACACAAACACACGCGCACTAATTGCGGGTAGCAATTAGTGGCGCAAATATTTTTTATATTTTTTATTTTTCTTCTCACCGACATTAACACTATGCACATTAACTTTCCTTCAAACTGGACCTTACATAAAATAACTTTCTACACATAAATTCACATTTTTCCAACCTTCGTCAGTAGAAATCCACAGACTGCCTAAGATTGCTACATTCGCATGTAAGTCTCTCTCTCTCTACTCAACGCACACACAGACACCGAACTTTGTCTTCTGTCTGACTTTCTTCATCAAGGATTTGAACTTTGAACTCTTTACGAAAATCTTAACAATTGTTACAAACCTTTCTTTCAGCTAGAGTAAAAACTTCATACATCTTATTTTGTTTCTACGAACAGACGAAGGGGAATGACTTTTTCCTTTTCACTTTCTTATGCATGCTCTCTCAACCCCATGTAACCTTTGTCAATACATTGTTTTTCTGGTTACTTTCGCCTTTTTGTTCTTTCTTAAATCCTGCTTTAAGATATGACCAAGGTTGCGTCGAGTCGACTCATAAATCTAAATTAGTAAGTGGACGCTTCGTCCACTACAAATCACTTCTACAAATATATACATATTATTATCCCTCACCGGTAGCACGACTCGGAGTCTTCAAAATATACTTTTAAATTAAAAAAAACTGTAAATCCTCATATATGGACAATGTCAACATTATGATTGTTAACCAGATATTATTTTAAAATTTAATTACGTCATTTTGCATGATCGAAGATAATTTTTTCATAGGAAGTAATTGAATATCTTAAATTTTTCTATTGACCGAATGGATATTTTTGATCAATTTTTAATTTTCGAGTAACCATCAAAATTTTGTTTTTATACATCATTTCAAATAAACTCATTTCGTTTTTTGCCTTGCTAAAGTCCGTGATTGGACGAAACGCGTCGGTAAAACTAAATACAGTTTTCCTCTCTTGTTTCTTTCTTTTTTAGTCATATTATTCCTCTCTCTACAGATTATTCTGAGAATAATGAGTTGAATTTATGAATCGGAATCCGACAAGAAATATGAATAGAATAAGTAAAGAACAAGTAGGAAAAAAATAAAAGTGTCTTTAACACGTTTCGCTTTGCCTCTTCTTCAGAGATTCTTTAAAGACAAATGATTTTTTTTTTAAATTAAAAACTTCAAGAGACAGTACGTTAATTGAGGTATGGTTTCATTGATCAGATACGTGTCACGTGTGATAAAGCAATGGATGGATATTAAATGTTGAAGAAAAACATGTCTGTTTAAGTGTGTGTGCCACGAGTAATAAAAACATTTGATATTTATTATGAATGTAAGTATATGTAAGCGAAAATAATGCGTGTCAAGTATATTTAAACTATAGACGAATTAAGTCACTTAAGTGTGTGTATATGTTGGTAATGGTAACGTTGTGTGAATGACAGCGACGAAATACATTTCCGTTCAAAATATGTAGCAAGCATTGTATACACGCGTCAAGTGATGGAACCAATTCCTTTTTTTAAATAGATTGAGAGAATCATGTATGAATGTATGTGTATGAGAGAAATCATGTTTGAATGTGTGCGTTTATGAGTCGGTAAAGTTAATGTATAATAAGGTATACACGTGTCAAGTGATGGAACGAATTTCTATTCGCTCTCATTCACACATACTAACGTTACCGACATATACACACACACTTAATTCGTCTATAGTCTAAATACGTTTGACACACATTATTTTCGCTTACACATACTTACATTCATAATAAACATCAAATGACCAATGAAACCATATCTCAATCAACATCCTGTCTCTTGGAGTTTATAAAAACATTTTTAAATCATTTGTCTTTAAAGAATCTCTGAAGAAGCTTGTTAAAGTGAAACATTAAAGACACCTTTTCCGACTTATTCTTTACTTATTATATATATATATATATATATATATATATATATATATACTGATTGTTTAATACTTAGTTTTTGGTCCTAACAGGGTTAGACCAGTACACATCTGTATTAAAAGTGTTCTATACAATTATATTGTAGAACTTTTGAATATTTTTCATTTTTAAACGAGTTATTTCGCTACCTTGGTTTCCACCATGAGTGGTTTCTTCAGGCGATTAATCGACTCTATCCCCTCAAACATTCCCTCTCTTCAAAATTCTAACGGACAATTTACAAGACTTATCATCTTATCACTAACCCCACCTATATCCCACACACAATTCGTCAAATATAAGAAGAGAGACTTTCCATTCCTTTCCACACCACCTGAGGAGACATTGTCATTTCAATGTCGAAACAAAATGTACACATTGTAGTGGATAAAAATCTGTACATGTTCTAAACTATAATTTATAATAAATATTCACAGCTGCATATTATATATCGAGCACTATTTTAAATTAATGTTTTGAACGTTGTAAATTTTTCTTCGTTCCTTATTCACTCGGATATATATATATATACTAGCAGTATAGCCCGGCGTTGCTCGGGTGTAATGAAAGCTTTAAAACTAATCCATGGTCCTGGAGCTCAGACTCTTTGGACGTTGGCACGAAAAACTAAAAACAATAGATGTTTCCAGTTAAAGCGAAACCGTAGGCTGAAAGAAAAATGAAGGGATGTAAATCAAATTTTGGTTTCCTGGTATCAATATCAAATTTTCTGCACTATTGTAAGAACTGCAACCTTGAAACTTCTGAATATCGTTTCTTATGCCTTTGTCTATGAGTGTATCAAATTTGATTAAAATCGGACCACCCCTTCTATAACCCGAATTTTTCGATTATCGATTTTCGATATTTATCAGGGGTACCTCGACACAAAACCTAGCTAAGAACACTCGCAGACACTCATAGTACAACTGTGCAAATTTTCAAGAAAATTGGTTCAGCTGTTTCGGAGTCTATAGGTAACGGATACACACACACACGCACAGACACAGACACACACAGAGACAAAGTTCTGATGAAGGACCGAGGACGGTCTGAAATATAAAATATAATAAAAATAAACAAATACTGTTTAAAAAAGTACATTTTTAAATTCTAAACTTTTTATTAATATTCTTTTATATATATATATATATATATATATATATATATATATATATATATATATAAACTTTAGGGTTACACCGAGTTTAAGTTCTTCATTGACCATAAACTAGTATTTTCATCATCTCCTTCGAAGAGTAGCGTCAAAAACTGAGGTACATTCGATTTGTATGTGCTGAGATTTAAATATGCAGAAAAAGCTCATTTCCAGTCATAATGTTTTCGGATGAGGCACTTCGATCTGGTGTAATGGTTAAAAAGCCTGTCTTTCAAGAATAACTACAACTGAGTAGTGAGGTCGATCCTCACTGGGTGCCATATTTTTTCGGCCCTATGCCACATCTAAATTAAGCTTAACGTTCTTAGGATTATATAAATACATATCAAAATATAAACTGTCATATCCGACTTGTTTCATCGTATATTAATTTCAAACATATTTTTCGGAGTTACCAGAATGCCATTTTTAATTTTTTTTTATTGATAAATCGGTTCAAAAAGTTATTCGTTCAACAAGATGAGAACTAAAGAAAAGAAACTATTGTTTTGCTCAATAGGATTTTTTTTCTTTTTACAAGAATCACGTGGAAATTGTCTAATGCCCAGCGGCAGGAGAGGTTGACGTTTTACTTTTCATTTTGTCTGTCCTTTTTGCTCAATTAAAATGAAGATGTCCCCCGAGTAAGATCTACTTTGGTGCAATCAGTGTTTTGTTACTGTCATTCTACTACCGCTACTACCGTGACATTCGTCTAGTATTGAACTATGGCGACTGTATAGATGTTACTATTATTATCTCTCTTCTATAGTAAATTACACACACACACACACACACACACACACACACACACACACACACACACACACACACACATTGTCCTCCCCAAAATGTATGCTTTATATCAGATATTTTTAACACTTGTGCTAATGAATTTTTTTTTTTTTTTTAGGAGTTGCACAAAATTTTGTGAAGATTGAAAAGAACTCAAGAATCTATGGGAACTAGAAGTTAATATATATATATATATATATATATATAGTCATCCGCAGACAGATCTGTTTCGCTGTATCACAGCTGATCAGTACGGTTAGACTCCGATTGCTTTTAACCCAGGATTGAAACCAGACCGAATTGGCATCAGGCGGTGATTCTACCTCTGGGCTATGGGCGTTCGGTAGAAGAAGGCAGACATTTGGCATGTATATTGTCATTATAAACGGCCAATAGCCAGAGTGCTCTAATTCATTAGTGAATGAGCGATGCGTGCATGCGAGAGTAGCTACTGTTTTTCAAAGTCTACCATTCTTCCAAAGTGCTCAATCAGGGTGTGAGAGCGTAATATATATATATATATATATATATATATATATATATATATATATATATATTAGAAAAAGAAATAGGGTTGTTCCAACAAGAGAAATTGGTATAGAATAAAAAGTGTGAGATGCCGTGAACGTTTTGTTTAAAGTCTATATTTATTGTTGTTATTATACATGTTATGATACTTTAAGTGCCCATAATGTTATGATACTTTAAGTGCCCATAATGGTATTTGTGGCGCTACACGTGTTTCGAGTCTAAAGTTGACTCTCTTCAGGCGAATAAACTTGTGGCTTTACTTAAAGTATCATAACATGTATAATAATAACAACAACAATAAATATACACTTTAAGCAATATATATATATATATATATATATATATATATATATATATATATATATATAAGAAATACTAAATGACCATGAAGAGTAAAGACATACAATAATGCCCTCACAAACTTCGAAGTCAGCATAATTGAAATAACACCACTCAGCTAAGTGATAAATTTCTCCACCTTAAATTATATTGTTTAAAATTTGTTATATTTATAAATAACAAAATGTTCGGTATTAGAGATAGTATTTATAGACATAAAATCAACACTGTGTTGTCATTGTAAGTTTCACACCGCAAACAATCTTCAGTCGTCATGCAGAGTTGATGTCTACCTATACATACATACGTGATCATACTCGTTAAACGAGTATGATCATTGTTGACAATTTTTATTAATGTTTTAGCTTCTCGTGAGAACCACGAAAGACTTTTAAAGTAACTTGAAATGCTTATTGCAGATGTGGTGAACAAAGCTGTTTTGTACAGAGCCTGTCCAGTTTTGTAAAGTCTGTTCAACTTGCTCATGGATTTTCATATGAACGGTAATACCAGAATGTTTTCTCAAATTTCTTGCATATTAAATTATTTCCAGCGTATTACTGATAATAATTTGTCAACTGTTATCTATTCATCATGTCTTCATAATATGCATATATGCCCTTACAACAGAAACATTTGGTAACCGTCTAACTTGAGTGGCTCTTGTGCTTTGAATTGGAAGAATAAATAGTATAAAAACTGATTTTGGTTCTTGGTGGTAACTAAGCTTTTAAGTAAGCTCCTTATATTAATGCCAAAATTCATGGCGACATATTTTGCATAGTGTTAGAGAAACCTTCATTTAGTACTGTTTACTCCTTGATGAGTCCGTCAGATGGAGTACGTCGTTTAAAACTCTACTCACCTGCATCTGAATACGACAAACTGATTTATTAAAAAAATTGGAGGGAGATATTCTGAAAAATTGAGAGAGAAATAATTGCACTAATCAGTTGAATAATCTCGAGAATCGAAATTTTACAACTCCAATATCGTTTTGAAAGGTTTCTCGGACCAAAGTAATAATGAAAGAGCAAACCAGTCAAAGATAAGTAACGTATCGACTTCAGATGTGGTTAAAAGAATTTCCTGGCCTTTCCTAAAAATCTGAGGAAAAAGTATAAAGGTACATACAATTTGGGGAGAAACCCAGGAGAGTGCTCTCTATCACAGCAATATTAGAAGTACCGACATCTCAAATACATCCATCAAATAATCTCTAAGTTGTGTGCAAAGAATTCCGGGCCATTTCGTTTTATCAACCGGGAAGGCATAAAAACATTACCGGTCAGTTTCCAGTTTCTCCGAGTTTCAATTGTAGGTGAGAAATCAGAAAACAGCAAGCGTAGAAAACACACACACACACACACACACACACACACACACACACACACACACACACACACACACACACACACACACACGCTAACCTGTGTGTATTTATATTTACATTTATATATTTGTGGTTTAAATGTGCATATATATTTGTTTTCGTATATGTATATAAATATTTACACATTTGTATGTAACGTAAATACATATAATATTCATATACAAACATATCTGCATGAGCACATACACATGTATTCATGAATGCGTATGCATCTATTTATACTTTTACGTATATGTGCATATATGCTTCTATAAGCATTTGTTCATTATATCAATATATAAAAGCATTTTCAAGCATTCATACTCATTTGTGTGTGTAGAGACATATACGCATAGGCGTGTTTCTGTACATATATGCGTGTAATATTAGATATGCACATTCACAAACATGTGCACACGCACGTGTGCATAGTTGAAAACGGTGAGATTTTCTAATGGGACTGGATGCTGCGTCTATCAATCAGACCCTCTGTCAGAGGTTTTAATCTCATGAGTTCTCTCCGTTCCATCAATGTCTTCGTAGTGATTTCTGCCAGGTTGATGGGGGTGTCGAACTTGATGGGTCAGATGCAAGGGGAGTGTCATTAATAGGTAGTGGGGTTGGGATTGAGAGGCAGCGAGAATGACACACGTAGAAGGAGCTATTGTTAACCAATGGCTGCCATTTGCCTCCTCTTGGATAGTTTGCTGTTTTTGGTGAGCGATTTTCCCCGTCACATGAATTTCTTTGTCTTCTCTTTACTTTTGGCTTGAGAAGCGCGTTTAGTTGTTGCATCCGATTATTTTCTACCATCTTTTAAGATAGTTTCACATTTCAACAGTTTGTTTTAAGTATTTTTTATACAATTCTTTTGGAGAGAAATGTTTCTTTAATGAATAAAGATGGTGCATTTTTTAATGCCACATCTCAATTGTGGCTCTTCATGGTTTTCTTTTACTTTATTATCTGTGAATTGCTAAACCCTTTTGTAAATGATACTTGAGTGTTTTCCGTTGTCTTCTCTGTTTAATTCAGAGTAGACATTCTCTTAGACTGGCTACCAGCCAAGAACTAGACAGTATTGTTTACCTGCTATCTGGCCTTTAGCTTTGAAAAAGAGATGGATAATTCCTTTTCAAAGGGTATTAGTGTGATAAACTAGTACTGAATTGAACTCTAATTGCCGTTTTCCTTTTCCATGTTAATAACCGTCTAAAAACTGCACATTGTTCAAACTGTATCATTGTTGTATATTTCGCATTGCATCATTTCAACACTGCATTGAATTAATAAATTATCTGCTTTTTAAAAGGGAAGATATTTAAAACCGTTTATATTTTTTAGGCCTTTGACAAGATGTAGCATAGAGGGTTACAGCACAAGCTCTATAGCTATTGAAACACTGGAAGAATCTCAATTATCAAGTCCTTCTTAATGGAAGGTAGCTGCTAACCGTCTCTTCAGGCACGCTAATATATTTAACTACCCACTCACATGCACACACACTTAACGAAAAATAATAATCATAGGTCTTCATTCAGGTTAGAAAGACACAGTGGCTGTACCAGGCACACCAGCCATGTGTAGGAGTTGAAGAAAAGAAACAACAGAAGGCCCAACGTTAAATGGAATATATTTAGGAAGGTCAGGCCGTATAGTGTTGGTGACAAGATTTGCAGGTTTTGCCAGGAGGAAAACTGGCTACTGTCAAATACCCAGACCAGAAAAATTTATTGAATGAAATGTCTGAAGTTATGACGGGCTGTAGGTATTCACGAAAGTATGTTTTGGAATTATATGAACCTGAGGGTGAGGTAGTTAGTATGTGTTTACCTCTCCTTCTGTGGGAGTCCCGACGGCCGTGGGCGTGAGGAGGTTTCCTACACCTCTTTCGTCAAGCGTGACCGTAAGGAGGCTCCCTTCCTCTTTAGAAGTGTTCAGGTTATAGTGAATATGAGAAAGCGCCTTGAACATTCAAGCTACTAGCTTGCCTAAAGCAATTAGTCGTCTGGGAGCTATCTTACATTGTCGGACTTTCGGGTGAAGAGGAACCCAGACGAGGCTCTGCTGAAGGGTAGAGTCTTTGAGGAAAAATAGACAATCAATATTTGGGTGAGCTTTATGGCTCGGATTATTCGCATTAAAAAGGCTATGTGCCACATTTTGCACCAAGTGGTGGTGGTGGTGGTGGGGGGGTAGCTAAATATACTATCTTGCCTAAACGATTTAGTCACTTGAGTGCTATCTGAGATTGTTTGACTTTCTGCTAAATATGCTACCCTGCCAAAAGAGATTTGTGTGATCAAAACCTGGGTAGCAAGTAAGTGGCGTGTGTTCTGTTTAACATATTCAATATATATATATATATATATATATATATATATATATATATATATATATATATTTGGGTTTGACGAGCCGCGAGAATAACATCAGGACACGGTGAAATATGTATTACATTGTAATATTCTAAATTCTTATATATATATATATATATATATATATATATATATATATATATATATATATTCATTAAAGATAGACAAGGTGTGTTGGTTAAGTTCTTTTTATGTAAGTTTTCATGCTATCTTATGATGTTTTTTTTTTAATTTGGGGATATAAATTATATAAGAATTATGCAAATGTTTTGTTTATCCGAGCGCTTTCCGCTATACTTTTCGCCATTTTGTTATTTTTTTTACTTTTTTGCTTGTGGATGATATATGTGTTTTCAGAAATATGTTCGGATATGTTTTGGTGAGTCTCCATATTTGTTTTAAATGAGATCTAATTGAGCTCTGTTCAGAGAGAGATGCAGCATGGGTCTTTAAATCAGTTTTGTAGCTGTATGGCCGATATAATTATTTACGAAATTCGGATCAACGAACGCAGTTCTTTAACGAACATGTGAATTTATAAATAATATTGGTTCGTTGTAGTTTTGATCTCGCAAGTGAATTGTTGATGAGGTTAGATGTTTTAAATTTTGTATAGTAGATGATTAATTTAATTTTTCTTTTTTGTTTTGTTTAAGTCGACGGGAATTGCGTATTTTCGTATGATGTTTCGAAGTGAAGATTCATCCTGTTTATAATTGTAGATACTGAGGTTGATGTGCTGTAGTGCTTTTTGATATTTGGGTTCAGTCAGGGTGTTTTGTAATATGTCATTATGTTTTTAGATCTCATTATCCAAATGTTGGATTTTGGATTTGCTATTGCTATTTGTCGTAAATGTGCGTTGTGGTGCAGTGGATATCGGCTCAGAATGAGAAATCAGGGAGCCGAGTTCGAATTCCAGTTGAATTCATTTCATTCACTTACGCGCAAATACCCTTGGGAAAGGTATTAATCCATCTCTTCTCTTCAGTTATGGGTTAAATAACAGGACAGATTGGGTTCTATATCTGGCAGCCAGTCTACCGCAGAAAGCAATGGCAAACTACTTCATAAATCTAAGCAGACACTTGTCAGCAACGGATTTCCAAACTATTTGGTTGTTTACTGCATTAGACACTTTCTTTCAAACGTAATTAATAACAATAACAAACACATTGATAATAATAACATTAATATCTTCTACAAAAACCAAATTCATAGCAAAACATTTCGAGACATAATACGAGACATCTTACGAAAATACGCAACTCCCGTCAACTTAAACAAAAAGATTAATTTAATCATCTATTTTACAAAATTTAAAACAGCCAACCTCATCATCCGCAGCATCTTTCTGCGGATGATGAGGTTAGCCGTTTTAAATTTTGAAGGATGCTGCGGATATCGTGGACCGAACATGTGAGCAATGACGATATTTTGGAAATGATGGAAACGAAAAGGAAATTAATATTGAGCATCAGGAAGAGACAAATGAAGTTCCTGGGACATGCAATGAGGAAGAATGGCTTGGAGAGCCTGATTCTAACAGGCCAGATAGAGGGAAAAAGACACAGAGGAAAGCAGCGGATACATATTTAAAGGGCCTGAGCAGGTGGATGACAGAACAGGGGCTGAGAGACGTTACAGGAGAAAGTGTGCTAAGACCCACCAGGGATAGGGAGATGTGGAAGGCCATGATCGCCTACGTCATGAAGGGACAAGAAGAAGAAAGAAGAAGAACCTCATCATCATAAACAACAATTCACCTGCGAGATCAAAACTACAACGAACCAATATTATTTATGAATTCACATATCCTTTGTGTTCTTGATCCTAATTTCGTAAATAATTATATCGGCCATACAACTACAAACTGATTTAAAAACTCATGCTGCATCTCTCTGAACGTAGCTCAATTTGATCTCATTTAATCACACACACATAGACCTACCAAACCCTATCTGTAACGTACTTGTCAACAACACAAATATCATAGCATCATCCACATGCAAAAAATACTAAAAATAATGGAGACCTTATTGATAAAAAAGAAAAACCCAACAATCAATAATATAAACTACAAACACGTTAACAACATGCTTACCTTGTTTGGTACATAACACATAGACATTACTCTACAACATACATAACACCACATACATTCTGTGACACGTAAAATAACATTCATCCTCAAAATGGCTAAAAGTATAGCCAAATGCTCTTGGATAAACAAAACATTTGCACAATTCTGATATAATTTCTGTTCTCAAAAAAAAAAAAAATAATAATCCTAAGATAACTTGCAAAATTACATGAAAAACTTAACCATAAAACCTTGTCTGTTATTTTGAAAGAAACCTTGCATAAAAGAGATTGGTGCCCAAATATACAATATATATGTGCATGTATATATGTGCTTGCCAATATTAGAGGTATTGCAAACCACAGTACCTGCTTGACTCAAATGGCTTATGAGTCATCTATCAGACAGCATTTGATAGATAAACCATGATGTATTGTCAAGTATAGGGATACAGCATGACCATTTTATGCAGAACAAAGTCTTGCAAATTTTAGAGGCAGTGTTTTTTTTTGTTTTTTTATAATCATATTAACCCAAGCAAAGCAGTTTACTTCCACTGGTGTGCAGGGGGTTACATAGGAGAACAGTTATGAGAAAGAGTAACAGGTTATAGGGAGTGTCAGGATGTGGGTAAGAGAAGGATGAGAATACTGATGAGAGTGGAGTGGATGGAGAAAGGAGCATGAGAGAGAGGATGCAAGTTAGTGAGATAGGAGATGACTATTGACTTTACATTTAAATTCCTGGAGATTGTAGCTGTCTGGGAAGCAAGTAAGCTGTAGGGAATTCCACAGGCAGGAAGTGCGAGAAAAAAGTGTATATAAAAGTTACATAGACTGTCTCCATGTAGACAGAAAAAGAAATTTCTTAATTCTCTGTTTCTGTTAGGAGGGCTGTGAGTATTTTGTTTTTTATTTTATACTCAAAGGAAACTGTATACTTTGCCATATTTCTTTTTTTTCCCTCAATTTATTAATAAATTTCAATTTTAGTCATGGTTCTTCATTTAACCAAACCTGTATATACTTTGGTTTCACTGAGCAAATTTGTTTTTTCAAGAAATTATCAATGTTATTTCTGAAGGTGTGTTGTGTGCGTTGTGATGCAGTGGATATCAGCTTGGAACAAGAAATCAGAGAGCCGAGTTCGAATTCCAGTTGAATTAATTGCATTCACTTATGTGCAAATACCCTTGGGAAAGGTATTAATCCATCTCTTCCTTCCAGTTATGGGTTAAATAACAGGACAGATTGGGTTCTATAGCCTTGGCTGGCAACCAGTCTACCACAGAAAGCAATGACAACCTACTGCAGGATAATCTTCTGCCCAGTCAGTCATGTCTCTTTCGAGACATGATCACCCAAGTGTGTTTCACGTATGGCACTTAACTGAAGGTAGTACATATACAGGCAGAAGTTGTCCAGTCTTTACTGTCCTGAATAAAATAATGGAGGTTTTATTTCTAAAAAACAAAAACAAATTCAACACTCAATAATATCAAATATGAACACGCTAATAACAAGCATACTGTGTGCTGATAACCACTATACTACAAGCATATTCCTGTTTTTAAATTAATAATAGAGAAATTAATTCCTGTTTAATCTTCAGGTATATTTTCTCTATGACCGATTTCTTTGTATATTAGCTTTATAACTTTTAAAATACTACACATCAAAAAAATTTTTAAATATGACAAACCATATTATCTTGAATATTATTGTTATACTCTAATTCAAAGTAGATCTGTTTCTGTTTCACTCTGCATCAAAAACCTGTTGGCTAGATGTGAATGCTAAGAAAACAAAAATAAAAATAGAAAAGTGGCCCTGCATCGTTGTAGGTGCTTAATTTATTATTTTTCATTCTTCAATCCCCTTCCCCACAGATTAAACATTTCAAGCCTCTCACTACTCTATCACTATTTCAATGGAAAATCTTCAGACGAATCATGTTCATTAATTCCACCAACTTTCACAGCTAAAGTCTGTTAGACCATGTACATTTCCCTGTCATTCTCTTCATATTCCATTGATGATTAAAACTTTTAGCAAAAAAAAATAAAATATAAAATGGAAGAAAACACTTCAATTACTGCTCAGTATAAAAGAGGCTCAGTAGAGTTATGATTGTGGCTTTGATTGAGAAATCTAAGGGCCAAGTTTGAATTCCATTTGAGTTTGTCATGTTCACTTATATACTTGGAAAATGTATGAATTCATCTTTTCTCCCATCAGCTATGGATAAATAGCAGGACAGACTGAGTTCTATTGTCTTGAGTAGTAACTGGTTGAGGAGAATTCAAACCACTCTGGAAAGGATCGGGTTCCATCAGGCTATCCTGCCTAAGATACACCACTTCTACTATGGCTGAAATACATGTGGTTTTCATATTACCCTAATGAGTTACAAGAATTGCGATAAAAGATTATACATTTGTCCAAGCAATTTTTATATGCACATATAATCTAAAATACTTAGGAATGATATTTAGCTGTGGGATCTTGTTTATATTTAGGATGTTTTTCTTTCATACCTAAAAAGAAAATTGCAAATACTATACAAATTGCCCAATATTAATATCTGTTTTCAGGAACATTATACTGACTTTATAATTATACTAATGTACTTGTGCTGTCAAAATTGGCAGCAATTTTTGGTAAGTCTTAATACAATAAAAAAAAAATTTGAAACAATGCATTGGGATTTAATAAAATGGAGATCCAGAATTAATAACCAAAATATAAGCCAAAAAAACATTGACTTAATCCAATCTCTTTATATTTCTAAAGAATGGTATCTATGATTGATTACTCTTACTATTATATAAATTGCATTTTGCTCAATAACTTGACCATGTTAAAACTTTCATGTCTAATCTAACAGTGACTCAAAATGGAAACACCTCTTGAAAGAAAAAGATGATTAGCAACAGAACAACAAAGACTATCTTAAAATCAAGATGAAGCAAGAAAATCACTTAGTTGGCAAAAGTATATGAGTGCCCTGAAAAAAAGGCTTGAACAAATAAGACCACATTCTAAGAAATGTAGTAGTCAGGGAAAGGATTAATTAAATGATTTATTTTGCTCAAGAACTAATTGTATTTAAGTAAAGATAAACATTTTATTCGTATAGATTATTATTTTATTTGTATAGATTCATTTGTATTAGATTATAACTAAGGGAAGTAACCACTTATAAATTTACTATTTTAAGTCAATTTAAAAGAGTTCTAGACTGCTACGTGATGTCAGTTCTTCAATACGGCTGTGAATGCTGGACAATATCATCAAAAATGAGGACAAAACTGGAAGCGGCCGAAATGTGGTTCTACAGAAGGATGCTACGGATATCGTGGACTGAGCATACAAGCAACGACGAGGTATTAGAAAGAATGGCAACAAAAAGGAAATTGATGTTGAGCATCAGGAAGAGACAACTGAAGTTCCTGGGACATGCAATGAGGAAGGAGAGTCTGGAGAACCTGATACTGACTGGACAGATAGAAGGAAGGAGAGACAGAGGAAGGCAGTGGATAACATATTTGCAGGGACTGATCAGGTGGATGACGGAACGGGGGTTGCCAGGAGCAACAGGAGCAAACATACTAAGATCCACAAGGGATAGGGAGACGTGGAGAGCCATGATCGCCTACGTCCTGAAGGGACAGGGCACATAGAAGAAGAAGAAGAAGAAGAAGAAGAAGACTTCCTTTCCTACCATAAAGTGTGACACAAAAGATATAAATACACAAGAATAGTAATTAATATATAGTAGATTACTATCTTTACCCAATCTTATTATTATAATTATTTTCTTTTATACACAGTACTAACTTTTATCAATTCATGATAAAAAGCAGCAATAATATGGAGTAAAGCTAGTAATAAAATAATAATAGTGAAAATACTGTATCTAAAAATATATAAAAAAACACCCTAAGACCATTATTATTAAATAAGAAAAAAACTCATGAATCACAAATAATGAAAGAAAACAAAATGATTTCAGTTTAATATGGATAGAACATAAACATTGCTCAGTTGTCACAACCACTGCTCCAAAGTTGTCACCTTTTTAGCGCAGTTGGGGAATTCACAGAATTACAGAACTGGAATTCACAGGACTTGGGTTTTCCCTCATCATTTGTATGTTAAAGAAGTGCTGGTCAGTATTTACCTTACTTACCCCAATGAAAGTAGGATATGACACATTGTCAGCTTAACATGGAATGCCCATATGTGAAATATGTTATGTAGACATAGATACCCATCAACCTTCATTTTTTGCACAGTAAGGAGGCTGCTGGAACTAGGCTTATCTTGTTGATTTTTTGTGAGCTATCTGACAAGTAAAGGAGAACTGACTCTAATGATCTTTAATTAAGACTTTTAAAAGAATTAACATTTCTTAAAGCTCATAACAAAAAGTATGATCATAAAGAAAACATTAAACAGAAAACAGACTCTCCTCACCATGCTAGGTGTTGCTGCTGTGATTTCTGTAGCAAGTAGGTTTTTACAGAGTGAAGTTGCTAGCCTTATGCCCAACTAGTTTTGAAATTAGTTGTTCTTCTCCTAAACTGGTTGCCAACAGAGAGAGAGAGAGAGAGAGAGAGAGAGAGAGAGAGAGAACAGAAAACAGTCTGCCCTGCTTTTAAAACCTTACTGGAGAGAAGAAAGATGTATTAATCTCTTTCCAATAATATTTGTGTAAAAATATGGTTGGAATTTTTACTTGGCACACTAATCTATCTTTCTGTACTGATAACCACTATACTACAAGCATATTCCTGTTTTTAAATGAATAATGGAGAAATTAATTCCTGTTCAATCTTCAGGTATATTTTCTCTATGACCGATTTCTTTGTATATTAGCTTTATAACTTTTAAAATACTACACATGAAGAAAATTTTTTAAATACGACAAATTATATTATCTTGAATATTATTGTTATACTCTAATTCAAACTAGATCTCTTTCTGTTTCACTCTGCATCAAAAACCTGTCGGCTAGATGTGAATGCTAAGAAAACAAAAATAAAAATAGAAATATAACTTTCTGTGCAGTGGCTCTAAGCTTCACATCTGACTCACAACAAAAATATCCTCAAAAAAAATATATATATATAAAATACAATATAAAAGGATCCAGTCATTAATTTTGCTGCAAAAGATTCATGATGCACCCTGTCTGCTTTTAAGAATGCCACTCATAACATTGTCCACAGTTACTTATGACTGGACAAGCTGTTACCATCACCATCAATTGACTAGCATCAAATTTGAACCCTACCGAATCTCCCCATCCTCCAGGCTGCTTCCTTCACCCACAAAGAGACATTCCCTTTTGATCTGTTATATTAGCAATACAAAGAACTTTATCTGAACAATTCTTGTCTGTTTTTCTCTCTCATCTTTGTTATTTCATTTGTTCTGTTATGGAACCATGCTCATTTATATCATTATTATTTGATAATAAGTTGTCAAGTAATATTAATATTTGAGGATTGTTTATTTCATATTAGTTAGATCTAATTTGTTTACTGATGGTCATAGAATGTTAAATTATATACGATAAAATTCAGCTAAAATTAAGATGAAATAATTCTTAATGCAATAATTTTTTACTACTCTTAAATTTGTGCTTGCTCCTTTTCAACTGGATTCCATTTATCAAGTTAAAAACAAAGATGTTGATATGTTCTCTTTGTCATGTCAAGCACTGTATACAGCCAGGTTTGTTACAAATGTCTTGATTGTACAATGGTCTATTGCAAGGAATTTAGTAATTTCTAATATTGTTTAAAGATCATGAAGCATTTGTAATTATTTTTATCTTATTATCATTGGTCCAACATGCTTTATAGCCCATGTTCCATCAAAATCAGAACAATAACAAGTATTTCATTACTACAATATCATCAAAATGGCTGTCATTTGTTTCTTCTTCTATGTGCAGTGTCTTTTTAGGACATGGACAAGCATGGCTTTACACATTTCTCTATCCCTTGTAAGTCTTCACACCCTTTCTCTTGTTACCACTCCTAAATCCTGCTCTGCAATCTATTTGCTCAAGCTCATTAAGTATGTCATGCATTGCTTTCCACGTCTGTCTTTCTCTCTATCTGTCATGGGAGCGTCAGATTCTCCAAGCCCTCCTTCCTTATTACATATCCCAGAAACTTCAGCTATCTTTTCTTGATGTTAAATATGTTTCCTTTTCATTTCCATCCTCTCTGAAACCTCATCATTGCTCACATGTTTGGTCTATGGTATCCTCAGCATCCTTCTTAAGAGTCACATTTCATCTGCTTCAAGTCTTTCTCTCATCCTTTATGAGATTGTCTAGCATTCACTGCCATATTGAATGACAGAAATCACATAACCTAGTACTCTTTTTTTGTTTCCAACAAAATCTTCCTGTCTATCAATATTCTGCTTAGCTTTTGGAATGCATTCTCGGCCATGCTAATACACCTTTGGATCTCAATGTCACACTTTCTGTCCTCTGTCAGAACACCTGTATTTGAATTTCTGTACCTGCTTGATTTTAGTATATCCAACTTATAGTTGGCATTTTTGGGTTCTACTTTTTACTAATGACCATGCATTCAGGTTTCTTGTAGTTTATGTTCTTTCGTTTCACTTACTTCTGTTATGAAGACCTATATGTTATTCGGCATATCTGCATGTAAATGTTTTGTTAAACATCTGGCCAAATTAAGTTCAAATACATGCTGCCAATAAGAAGTTATTTGAAAAAATTGTGACTTACATAAAATGTTGGGATGTACAGACTTCACACATAATAAACAATGCTTGAAGCATGTGAGTCTTGGTGAGGACTTCTTTGAACCTATTGGATTGATGCTATTGAACTTCTTTGAACCTATTGGATTGATGCTATTGAACTTCTTTGAATCTATTGGATGGATGCTATTTAACTTCTTTGAACCTATTGGATTGATGCTATTGAACTTCTTTGAACCTATTGGATTGATGCTATTGAACTTCTTTGAACCTATTGGATTGATGCTATTGAACTTCTTTGAACCTATTGGATTGATGCTATTGAACTTCTTTGAACCTATTGGATGGATGCTATTGAACCTCTTTGAACCTATTGGAGTGATGCTATTGAACTTCTTTGAACCTATTGGATGGATGCTATTGAACTTCTTTGAACCTATTGAATGGATGCTATTGAACTTCTTTGAACGTATTGGATTGATGCTATTGAACTTCTTTGAACGTATTGGATGGATGCTATTGAACTTCTTTGAACCTATTGGATGGATGCTATTGAACTTCTTTGAACCTATTGGACTGATGCTATTGAACTTCTTTGAACCTATTGGATGGATGCTATTGAACCTCTTTGAACCTATTGGATTGATGCTATTGAACTTCTTTGAACCTATTGGATGGATGCTATTGAACTTCTTTGAACCTACTGGATTGATGCTATTGAACTTCTTTGAACCTACAGGATGGATGTTATTGAACTTCTTTGAACCTATTGGATGGATGCTATTGAACTTCTTTGAACCTATTGGATTGATGCTATTTAACTTCTTTGAACGTATTGGATGGATGCTATCGAACTTCTTTGAACCTATTGGATTGATGCTATTGAGTTTCTTTGAACCAATTGGATGGATGCTATTGAACTTCTTTGAACCTATTGGATGGATGCTATTGAACTTCTTTGAACCTATTGGATTGATGCTATTGAACTTCTTTGAACCTATTGGATGGATGCTATTGAACTTCTTTGAACCTATTGGATGGATACTATTGAACTTCTTTGAACCTATTGGATTGATGCTATTGAACTTCTTTGAACCTATTGGATTGGTGCTATTGAACTTCTTTGAACCTATTGGATGGATGCTATTGAACTTCTTTGAACCTATTGAATGGATGCTATTGAACTTCTTTGAACCTATTGGATTGATGCTATTGAACTTCTTTGAACCTACAGGATGGATGCTATTGAACTTCTTTGAACCAATTGGATGGATGCTATTGAACTTCTTTGAACCTATTGGATGGATGCTATTGAACTTCTTTGAACCTATTGGATGGATGCTATTGAACTTCTTTGAACCTGTTGGATTGATGCTATTGAACTTCTTTGAACCTACAGGATGGATGCTATTGAACTTCTTTGAACGTATTGGATGGATGCTATTGAACTTCTTTGAACCTATTGGAGTGATGCTATTGAACTTCTTTGAACCTATTGGATTGATGCTATTGAACTTCATTGAACCTATTGGATGGATGCTATTGAACTTCTTTGAACCTACAGGATGGATGCTATTGAACTTCTTTGAACCTATTGGATGGATGCTATTGAACTTCTTTGAACCTATTGGATGGATGCTCTTGAACTTCTTTGAACCTATTGGATGGATGCTATTGAACTTCTTTGAACCTATTGGATGGATGCTATTGAACTTCTTTGAACCTATTGGATTGATGCTATTGAATTTCTTTGAACCTATTGGATGGATGCTATTGAACTTCTTTGAACCTATTCGATTGATGCTATTGAACTTCTTTGAACCTATTGGATGGATGCTATTGAACTTCTTTGAAACTATTGGATTGATGCTATTGAACTTCTTTGAACGTATTGGATGGATGCTATTGAACTTCTTTGAACCTATTGGATTGATGCTATTGAACTTCTTTGAACCTATTAGATGGATGCTATTGAACTTCTTTGAACCTATTGGATTGATGCTATTGAACTTCTTTGAACCTATTAGATGGATGCTATTGAACTTCTTTGAACCTATTGGATGGATGCTATTGAACTTCTTTGAACCTATTGGATTGATGCTCTTGAACTTCTTTGAACCTCTTGGATGGATGCTATTGAACTTCTTTGAACCTATTGGATTGATGCTATTGAACTTCTTTGAACATATTGGATGGATGCTCTTGAACTTCTTTGAACCTATTGGATTGATGCTATTGAACTTCTTTGAACATATTGGATGGATGCTATTGAACTTCTTTGAACCTATTGGATTGATGCTCTTGAACTTCTTTGAACCTATTGGATGGATGCTATTGAACTTCTTTGAACCTATTGGATTGATGCTAGTGAACTTCTTTGAACATATTGGATGGATGCTATTGAACTTCTTTGAACCTATTGGATTGATGCTATTGAACTTCTTTGAACATATTGGATGGATGCTATTGAACTTCTTTGAACCTATTGGATTGATGCTATTGAACTTCTTTGAACCTATTGGATGGATGCTATTGAACTTCTTTGAACCTATTGGATTGATGCTATTGAACTTCTTTGAACCTATTGGATTGATGCTATTGAACTTCTTTGAACCTATTGGATTGCTGCTACAGAATCTCAAAGAACTGTGCCAAATAACAGAAAAAACATCACTTGAGAACTCTCAATGGCAGCAACAACTAAAATAGTTATCACATGTATCGCAAAGAAAAAAATAATGGCATAATCAAGATGGTGATATTCCATACTACTTCAAATAAAAAGTTAAGATGGAAACTCCCATCAATATGGAAAGAGTTACACAACTTGAGAAACTTATTTTCCTGAAAAGTTGTTTTAAGAGAAACATTTGATAAATTTCAACTGAAAGCAGTACTAGCTGCTCAGTTTTTGAATGCCAAATGTTTCCTTCTAAAGAAATGACTGATTATGCCTTTGATTTTGAAAATTACAAAATCACTTTCATTGAATCCTTTTTGTCTGCAGACAATACAGAAGTATACCATATGAAAGAGGGGAAACATAACTAACCAATATTGATGGTTTTATTGTAGTGTTAAAAAAATCCGAAGTCTTGAGCCTCTTAAAATAGATCTAAACAGGGCTGGCAATGAAAACTTTGGTAGACACACTTGCTTTTGCAAGGATTTTGTTTTCAGCTAACTTTAAAGGAACTGTCTGCAATTGTCTATCCCAGTTCCTCTGTATCTCTCAATTCTCTCTCTCTCTCTCTCTCTCTCTCTCTCTCTATGTATATAATTTTGTACTCTCATTCCATGCACTTGGATACTAACTTTTATCTGAACTCAGACATCATAAAAGCATATCTATTTAATACAGAACTTTCCTTTTATTGAATAAAAATCCAGGGCCTACTCACACTTGTTAAAGAAAACCATGTCTTCAAGGGTGTAACTACACTCAATATGCTTGATCAACTTCAGGTTGGTGAGGCTATTTAACCCATAGTTGAGGATGATGGTCATTGACTCTGAGGAGTTCATCTACCATTTTAGAAGTTTTTTTTCTTTTGTTTTTTTGTTGTGCTGCTGGGATTCTACTTACACTTCTCACTAGACTAAGGTCTATTGATCACTCAGATTTTGAATTCAGAGTGGTCTTTCTCCTAGACTGGTTGTCATTCAAGGCTATAGTACCCAATGTATCTTGCTATTTACCCTTAGACATGAAGAGAAGAGATAGTTTCATACCTTTTCCAAGTGTACTTGCACATAAACTGAACAGTACAGTAATTCAAATTCAGCTCTCTCATTTCTCAATCTGAGCAGCTGTCCATTAATTCACTGTGCCTCTTTTTATCAACCAACTTTAAATTGCACCAACTTAATTTGCTTTTTTTTTGTATCTCAAATTATTTGAATCATATATATTATTGTTATTGTTATTCTGTTTATCCATGTATGTGTTGTATTGATTTATTTTGAAATTTGTTAAGGAGCTGATGTTCAGTTTAAGTGAGCATCCAAATAAATATTAACTGTTGACTCCCTCAACAGATACACTGTATATAACATAAGCCATAAATATACACCTTCATTATAGGAGGAAATATTCAGAAGTAAAAGCTGTTAAATATTAGTTTAAGAAAGGGTTTCGTCTTGGTGATATTTTAAAAGTTTGAGAGTGGGACAAGAATAAAAAGGTTCTTATATGTCATCTAATCGATTACTTGCATCTCAATCCTCAATAAAAATTAGTTATATATTTTCTTAGGAGACTAAATGTTGAAATAGACAGATTTAAAGTTTATGTCCAATTTCTAATTCTTTCTTTCATGTACTTTCTTTTTTATTTCTGAAATCTACTTTTGAAAGAAAAAGTTGTTTTTTTTTATTGCTGGTTACTAGCCAAAAGATGATGGCTGCCAAAAAGCAAATGTTTAGGGAGATAAATAACAAAACACTAAGATTTTTCTCAGCCACTTATCTGACTGATTGAGTGATATGATGTTTTGTATTCTGCATCAAAATGTTGGTGACTGAAAGTGTAACTTTGTTGGAAAAATAAATCAATTTGAAAAACAACTAAAGATTTGTGGTGATACCGAGCAAAAGTGAAGATATAAAAAGCGGATACAGAAAGCATCGACAGGCAGACCGACTCGAGGAGAAGAGAGTAATTAGTATCTCCCTTGACCGAAGTCAAGTGGCTTACTATGCTCGCCTCCCTTACCTCTTTCCTTCTTCCCTGCCTCAAAAACTACTTACTGATCTGAGGAGCGAATACATCAAAGACATTCCTTACTTACACGCACCCAAATTCCTAAGCATTAATTCTCTTTCAGCATTTTATTGCCATGAACATTTTAACCTCCATTGGACCTATACTTCATGTATTACTTCAATTGTAAAAACATTAATTGATATGTGTTATATATAAAATGTTATTTTTCTACTCAAATTGCCTTTCTTGATTTGTAATCATTTTATGACTTATAATGGGCTTTCTACAACAAGGCCAAATTCCATTAACCTGCAACAGTATACAACTACCCTTCACGAGAACAGACTCTCCAGTACTAACAGAAAAGAATAGATAAGCAAGCCACTATAGAGTAACTATCAAAATTTATCCATTGTTGTTGATTCACAATTCTTAAGAAAAATTTACCAATAAAACAGTTTATGAATACATAAATAAAATCATATTTTTCCAATGTGACGAAATATCATGTATAATGATATCTGAGAGAGATAGTATGTAATGTTTTTTATCTACCAGAACAATGTTAAGAAAATTAGTGACAAAGTAAAAAAGAAAAATTATTTGATGCATTTCGACATTTAGGACTTCATTAGATTAAAGTGATGTTTCTATTGATATACTACACATGTGCATGAAGGAGAGGGGAAATAAAAAATGCAAACATTGGTTATAATTATGCAGATAGGAAATGTTGGAATGCAGAAATTTTAAACTTTTAAATTTAATTTTTTTTTCAATAGATATGTTCAGGTAAATACCCTAGCCAATTTCATTTTATTTGTTTTTGTTTTTATTACTTTTTAATGTAAAAGTTTAAAATTTTAGATAAATAAAATTACATAAAAAATATAAAACTACTGTTCAATAGTAGTTGTTACATTTGTATAAGCATTTCATGAACTAAATGAAACAATTATTAGACTTATGGCCACATCACATTGAAATACTAAATCTTATATGCTCACTGAAGTTAAGTAATGTTGAGCCTGATCATTATCTAAATGGGTAACCACTTTAGGAATACCAGATGCTGTAAGGAAGGATTTGCTGGTAGTGGATAATGGCTCATAAGTGTTAATAAAAAGCCAATTTCCAATTCCAGTTGGATTCATTATATTCAATAAGCAAATGCTTACTCCAATATGTTGCAGACTACACATCAACATTCCCATGTTAATTTTTATTTATTTTCTATGCTGGCTCAAGGTATATTAGAAGAGAGTGTTTGAAAGTTTTTCCTGCAGTAGGTTACTAATTCTTTGTGGTAGACTGGTTGCCAACCAAGGCTATAGAATCCAGTCTGTCCTGCTATTCAACCCATAGCTGGAGGGAGAAGAGATGGATTCATACTTTTCTCAAGAGTATTTGTGTGTAAGTGAATGTAACAAATTTGGATGAAATTCAAACTTGGCCTTCTGATTTCTCATTCTGAGTTGATATCAGTTACAAGTACAACGCACATCCCATATATATATATATATATATATATATATATATATACACACAAAGACACGTACATACATACATACATACATACATAAGTGTTCAATACAATTGTAAACCTTTTGAATATTTTTCATTTATTTTCATGACCTAGGTTTCAACCTTTCGGTATCTTCAGGCAATTTACAATAACTAATTTTATCATTTTTCAAATTCTTGAACAGGAATTTTCAAACAACCAAAACATTTTCAAAATTAGGAAGGAGATATTTAAGGATCTTAGAACACTTTTGTCCATGCTTGTATAATTTTATTAGGTATTTTTAGTATAATTACATTTGGACATAATTTCTGATCTTTCATTTAGTAATTTTTTTTATTTTTAGGAACAAAATAATAGCTAATTTTCCTCTTGGCATAATCTGTATATCTTACCACCCTTGTATGGTTTGGCTATTTTTACTATGCTCCAAGTTATATTGGGGTCTTGTCCATATTTCAATTTTAATTTCCACATGAGGCTAGCTATATTTGAGGTTTTCCCGTTTAAATGTAGATTTATGATTATTCCATCTGATTTTAAAACTGTCTTTGGTAGATCCTAAATATGTTTTACTTTGACCATTTATTTCATGTACTTCTGCTTTATAAATAACCCCTTCTGTATTACAAAGTCCGTTAAGTGGACATTTGTTTTTGTCCTTACAGTTTTTTTAATGATATTATTTGATATGTTGTTATTTAGGTTTCTGGTGTTTTGATTTTTTTATGTAATTTTCTAAATTGCTAGTACAGCTGTAGCTTAATTTGATTGAATTCTTATTGAAAATTTTGTTTAATTCTGAGATTTTTGGAAAGTGTTTATTGATTAATTTAAAAAACATTTGTCCTTTCTTGGTTTTTACTTCTAAGTTAAATGGTGGGTTGAACCAAATAATGTTTCCATTTCTATTATTGCTTTTTGTTTGTTTGTTTGTTTGGCTGGGGTTTGTAATCTAAAATGTTCTTATGGCCAAATTTTTTAATGCATCTTGATAACCTATTTTTCTTTTCATCAAAGATTGCTTTGTTTGATGAATTTTTTGATAGCCTGTGCTCTATTCCTTTACGGATGTTTTTGATTATGCTTGTTGGATGGTTAGATCTTGTGTTTACATACTGTAAGGTTGTGTTTGTTTTCATATACAGAGAGACACTGCCAGTTTGTAAATTAAATTCTACATCTAAATATTGGACTACCTTCATATTTTTTCAACTACTTTTTTTACTACTATATATATATATATATATATATTTTAATCGTATCACCCTGAGCAAGGTGGTAACGCCACAGATGTACAGGGGGCTACGTAATAGTGAAAAGATTGGAAAAGAGAAAGCCGGAAACCACATCCTAAACAGGGAACAAGGGATGAGCCTCTTAACCTGTTCAATAGGCGTGAGTGGAGTGTGAACCAGGCGATAGATAAATCTATCTACTCCACTTGAAAAAAAAAAAACAAAGTGAGAAGATTGAAAAAGAGAAAGCCGGAAACAACATCCTAAACAGGGAACAAGGGATGAGCTTCTTAACCTGTTCGATAGGCGTGGGTGGAGTGTGAACCAGGTGATAGATAGATCTATCTACTCCAAATGAAAAAAAAAAAAACAAAGTGAGAAGATTGGAAAAGAGAAAGCCGGAAACCAAATCCTAAACAGGGAACAAGGGATGAGCCTCTTAACCTGTTCAATAGACATGGGTGGAGTGTGAACCGGGCGATAGATAGATCTATCTACTCCAATTGGTTTCTGGCTTTCTCTTTTCCAATCTTTTCACTATTACATAGCCCCCTGCACATCAGTGGCGTTACCGCCTTGTTTGGGGTGATACGATTAACAAAAAATATATATATATATATACTTAAGTGCAGATAAGTTTGGAAAATGTATGAATTCACGTCTTCTCCCTCAGCTATTGTTTAATTAGTAAAACTTGTGTCACTAAGTCATTATTATCTCCCCTAAAATTCTTACAATATAAAAGTACTGTTTGCCTTTAAATAGCTTGTAAAGGGTTGATAAGCTGTAAAAAACAAATCAATGAAATAATTAGTATGAGACAGATTGTATGTGTTGGATCATGAAATTTACAGTTGAATGTTCAATGAAAATAATTTCACACTGCCCCACAACACTCAGCATTATAGGGATTTATTTTTTGGGAAAAAATTAGTCATCAGTGGTTTATGATAATCTAGGAAACAATTTTATCTCAGCTATAAAACTTTTTTTTTATTGAAGGATAAATTATAATAAAGGAAACAAAGAGCAAAACCAAATTTTGATTTCTTTCAAACATACACACCGTAATGGGGGTGCTAGAGGGTGTCGTCAGTGATGTCATTGCGACGATCACTAATATAATAGTATATAATTATATATTATATGCTATTATATATAATACATATATTAGCAAATAATACATATTACATACACTCCTGATCAAAAATTTAAGACCACTTAAAAATCTTTAAAAATAATTTTTTTTTTATGGATAGATTTTAAACTCCTCCCACTTAAGGTTACCAATACTACAATCTAAAAGATTATGGAAACAAAAAGCTACATTCCAAACATTTTATTTAGAAATTTACATTTTTATAAAATGAGGCGATTTACACATGATCAAAATTATAAGACCAGGGGTATAAATTGTTAGATCTATGGCAATTCCAATGTTTTTAGTTCAGTTAGAGATTAGCAATCACTGCATAAAGGTGTTACCATGCCTAAAGTAAGCAAACTTACCAAAGTTGAGCGTTCTTGAATTCTAAAATTCCATAAGCAAGATTTGTCACAGTGGGCGATCACAGCTAAGGTAAATCGCAGTAAAACTGTGATTTGCAACTTTCTAAAGAACAGTGAGAATTATGGAAAAGCAAAATCCTCTGGTAGGCCCCAAAAAATTTCTCCTGCATTGAGTAGGAGAATAAGACGGGTTGTTATGAAAGATGGGGGACTTACTTCTATTGCAGTCCCGTAACCATCAGATGACACTTAAGACAAAAAGGCATGGTAAATAAGCGTAAACAAATTTCTCGGCTGCTTCCATGTCACAAGTTGGACTGTTTAAAGTTTGGTCGTGAATACCAAACATGGGATGTTGAGAAGTGGAAGAAAGTCCTGTTTACTGATGAGAAAAAATTCAATCTTGATGGTCCTGATGGCTTCCAACGATATTGGTATAACAAAAACATGCCTCCTGAAATTTTCTCCACACGTCATAGTGGTGGAGGGTCCCTAATGATATGGAGTGCCTTTTCTTACAGAGGGACGATGGAGCTCCAGGTGATGCAGGGTTGTCAGAGAGCGGCTGGTTGTGTTAACATGCTACAAAAAGCATCTTTGATGATGGAGGGCCATCGTTTGTGTGGGGATGGATGGTTATTCCAACAGGATAATGCTGCAATCCATGCTGCAAGACGGACCTTGACCTTTCTACAAGAAAATGGGGTCCATCTCTTGGGACATCCTGCATGCTCACTGGACTTGAACCCAATTGAAAATGTTTGGGGATGGATAACAAGAGATGTTTATCAAAATGGCAATCAATATTCAACAAAAAATGAACTTTTATGAAGCCATCTTCAGAAGCTGGAGCAACATCCCCGCACCTTAATGGAAACGCTTATTTCTAGCATGCCCAACAGAATTTTTGAAGTCATCAAAAGCAGTGGAGGTAGACTTCATTATTAAATTTGGTTGTTAAATATTTTCATACACTTTTCGTACAATTTTTAGAATTTTTGTCTCTGGTCTTATAATTTTGATCATGTGTAAATCACCTCATTTTATAAAAATGTAAATTTCTAAATAAAATGTTTGGAATGTAGCTTTTTGTTTCCATAATCTTTTAGATTGTAGTATTGGTAACCTTAAGTGGGAGGAGTTTAAAATCTATCCATAAAAAAAAAATTCTTTGTAAAGATTTTTAAGTGGTCTTAAATTTTTGAACAGGAGTGTATATTAGCAAATAATAGCAATCAAATATAATAAAAAAACAAATGTTTTAAAAAGCTGTTTTAACTTCTTTGTTTTTTTTATGTTGTTTTTTTTGTCACTTTCACAAATGCCAGGAACAAAAGGCAATAGTATAGATTGCTTCAAAGAGAATAATACAACAAAAACAAATAAAACCTGAAAATGCTGAAACCATCACAATGACAATGAAAAATAAATAACAGTTGAAAATGACTTTGAAAAAAATTAGAAACAGAATCCAGGAAATGCAGCGAGTGGTGCAAAATTTGGATTTTAGAAAATCTGATAATGTATTTCTTTTATTTTATTTTACTCTCAACTTTATTTTTTTATTTATTTTTTGGTTTTGTATTGATTAGTGGTTGTGTGTTGTGGCGCAGTGGATATCGGCTCGGAACGAGAAATAGGGGAACCGAGTTCGAATTCCAGTTGAATTAATTGCATCCACTTACACGCAAATACCCTTGGGAAAGGTATTAATCCATCTCTTCCCTCCAGTTATGGGTTAAATAACAGGACAGATTGGGTTCTATAGCCTCGGTTGGCAACCAGTCTACTGCAGAAACCAATGGCAACCTACTGCGGGATAATCTTCTACCCAGTCAGTCATGTCTCTTTCGAGACATGATCACCCAAGCGTGTATCGCACACGGCACTTAACTGACTGATTGATTAGAAGTTTGTTTATATTGTCTTCAAGACAAGAACAATGTTACTAGTGAAATGATAAATGTAAAAAAAAAAAAAATAATAATAGTTTTGGATTCTTTTAAATATATTTCTGAATTTTCCCATTAGATTTTTTTTTTATAATGTATTTTTTTTACTTAAATGCATATATTAACACATTTCCATTTAGAAAATATAAATTGCATAAATTTGGCTAATTCATCTTCAGAAATAATCTGAAGAATTTTGTAAATGTTGCTTTTATTATTATTATCATCATTATTATGCTTCTTTTTTTTTTAAGTTTGTTTGAAGATATAAAATGAAAGTGCAAGTTATTGCAGTGGTTGATGCAAAAAAATATTGTGATTCAGTTCTTTCTCATGAGGGTCACTTGGTAATTCAAGGTAAATGCCTTATCAAAGAAACCTCTATTCCATGAACAGAATAGGTTAAATAATAAAAAACTTAAATTTCATGTAAACTATGACTTTTGAAATTTTACTAATCCTTTTCATGTAAACAGGTGTGATCTACTTGAACTCCACAACTGAGGTAGTCTAACAGTTATCATTAATTGCACTACATTGATGTATAGCAGGTTTCTCTTTGAGATCATTTACAGTATAGCCCGGATATAAGAGATCCGGATATAAGAGATCCGGATATAAAAGAGATTTTCTCTGGTCCCAGATTAGAGCCTGTGGTAATGTATATAAAATAGACCAAACCCGGATATAGGAGAAACTCAGATATAAGAGAATTCTTATCCAGTCCCAACAACTCTCTTATATACGGGTTACACTGTATTATGAGTTTGATACTCACTGAGTGCCCCATATGTTTGGCCTTGTGTCAAAACTAAGCTACACTTAGTAAATAACAGCAGTTATCAACATTGAAAACAGAATTAGCTGAAAGACACTATTTAGATATTTGCACATAGGTTTTGTTCTATTATATTTCCTCATTTTTGATGTAGCTTAATGATTTTATCCTCCCAGAACTTGGCATATTTCTGGGTGATCAAATAGTCTAAGTGTTTTTTACAAGCTTCCAGAGAATTGAAGTTATTTCTATTAAGAGAATTTTGTTGGGTTTGAATCAAAAGTGGTAATCAAAAGGTCAGTTGAGTACAACTTGTGTAACAGGACATTCCAGCCATGCTGTACCAATTTGCACAGAGACCTGGGATCTAGCATTGACCTGATGGAAGACAACATCTTTCTGATTGATCAATTTCCAACACTTTATATTGATTACTTCCTTCAATTGATCCAGTTGGGAGCATTACTTGTCTGAATGATTTTTCAGAAAGAGCATAATACAATCCCACCAGATATACATCATCACCTGGAGTAGCTGACAGTGACTCATTTCACTTTCCTCAGGACATTTTCACTCCACATTGTTGTAAACAATCCATTTTTCATCACAAATGCAGTCTATTTAAATTTTTTCTGTTAAATTGTGAGGCACCCAAATGCTGTATCAATTCATATATTCAAGTGTTTTCAATGTCTTAAAACACTCATATGCGATATGTAGATTATCTATGCAATGACTCATATTAGGTGAGGGACAGCTCCGTATTCGAGAGTAAACTTGTTCTGAGTTTGAAAGTAGGTCAAGGCCATGAACGACCCCTGTGCCTCCAATCGTTCGCTTTACCAGATGGAATTGCAGTGATCAAACATCAGCTATCCTGAAGGAAACTTCAGAGGGAACCAGCTACTAAACGCTTTGATTGGTCTTTTGCCCCTACACCTTGTTCCAATGATTACAATATGTCATTGTAGAGATAATACTTTTGGTCATCATTTCTGACTGCAGGCCTACCAGAACATTTTCAGCCTTCTATATCAAAATTTTCAATTCTGAACATAGCAAATCACTCTTTTGTTTTTAATCATTTTCCCCCAAGTAAGGCAGAACCACCACAGGTCCACAGGGGGTTACAGTGAAAGAAAAAACAAGGTATAGGAAATGTCAAAGAAAGGATAAGAGAATAATGGAAATCAAGAAAACAGAAGATGGCAATTGACGTTGCATTTAAACTTTTGAAGATTGTAGCTCTCAGGGAAACAAATAAACAGAAGGGAGTTCCACAAACAGGAAGTGTGAGAAAAGAAACTGTCAGAGTAGAAGAGGCAGTTACATTTAACTATTGTGATGGTAAAAGGGTGGAACCTTGATGCCAATCTAGTAGCATGCGTAAATACATGTGGTTGGGACACCAGAGAAAGAAGCTCATCAGAGCAGATTCCATGGGAATCGTGTCAGTGTTAAAATGGTGAAGGCAAGCTACCAAGTCAGGATAGGTTACATTGCAGATCCTTCTTTGGATCTTGTTGAGAACCTTGAGGTGAATAGTAGGAGCACTCAACCAGATATGGCAACAGTACTCAATGCACAGACAAATGGTAAATTTATAAATGTCCAAGATGAATACTGACAAGAAAAGCTTTCTAGCCCACCAGAGTGAATTAATCTCCTAGATACAGATGTATATATAGATTCAATGTAGTCATTCCATTTCAGGTCAGTTGAGAGAGTAACGTTAACAAGGCACAGTATGTTGCTCTCCAGGAGACTAGCATCTTCCATTCTGATGGTAGATATGAAATTTTCTCTATGGTGGTTAATGGAGAGCAGCTTTGTTTTGGAGACATTCATATTTACAAGCCATTTCCTACACATTCAATCACAGCTTGGAGATCTTTCTGAAGAGCAGCGGTGAGATTACTTTCTTATTGAGACAGAAATAAATGGTGGTATCATCTACATAAATGCCTACTTGGGAACTGATTACATCAGGAAGATCATTGATGAAGATCAGAAAAGTGTATAACATACAATAGGGCCTTGAGTGATACCCACATTTGTATGAAAGGATCTGGAAACTTGCCCATTCAAAACCACATTTATTTCGTGATTTGATAGGAGCAATTTGATTAAATCAAAGAATCATCTAGAAATATCATATCTCTGGAGTTTGTACAGAAGACCAGAATGCCAAACCCTGTCAGCTTATGAAAACTACAGTACAATATGAACAGCTATGACACTATTTCTAAAAATGCCACGTCTTTTTTGTTGTTTGCATAGCATCTCTTCTTTCCAGAAACAAAAGAACAAATGGTAAAAATGTATTTCACTTTCCATTATTTTGACTTTTAATATACAAACACTTAAAATTCATAATTCACACACAAAGTTGTGTTGAAGTGTCACTTCTCAAAATATGTCATAAATTTCAGTCATGCATGAAACTAAAACATATAATCAAACACGACTTTTTGAAAAACCCTACGAAGTTTACTTCCAAGCCAGTAGATGATTTTAATTTTCATGATAACTCAGACTTCAACAACATTCGAATATATTTTGCATTTTACAATATTCAGTTTCCATAGAGATGACTAAAACCAGACATTCAGGAATAACACTGTTTCTCTCATATCAACTGAGCTTAATCCCACCGGATATATATAGTATGGAGGGATTAACTTGTTCAGATAGCTTTCAAATTAAATTTAAATTTGAGTGAGCTTATCACTGGTAAACGTAAAGAATCTATTCTGGCTGGAAAGTTTTGTATAAGTTTTCATTTTTTTTTTTTGTAAATAACTCTTAAAACTTAATATTATTATTACTATTTACCACAGCGGATTATTACATTTATTACCATTACTATTTAGTATATATTATAAATGTATTTTGAGTAAAGATGTAGCATAATGGTGCAGTCATATGCAGAGTTTTGGTTATACCCATAGCCAACACCTTGAGTGTATGCCACTAAGACTTAAGTAGAGAGGCTTACTCCAGTCTCACTTATCAAAACACGGATCTGCATTCACACTATCTTGCGTGACTGTAGAGCACTTGCACAATGAAGTTAACAGAGACAATTTCAAATTTCAAAAATTAACTCATTGTATCTTCTCAGTCTACTATTTTCCACTGATATGAAGCAGAACAATTACATTGAATCAGTTGTTAAGTCTCCTGCTAAGAAAGTTGACTCACTGTGACATGCTAAACAGTTTTTCTTGCCAGAATCTATCTTACATATTTATAAGTTTACCTGTGAACTGAATATTGCTACCACAACCATTCTAGTATGTCTGTTCTGTTTCTAGAGTTTCTTAAAGATGGATCTGCAGTGTATTTGATCCTGAACTTGCATCTCAGCTTCATTTACTTTCCCACCACTGTAAAGTAACTTCCCTGTATATGTTCTATAAATATTTTTACAGTAATTTTTATGATGAAATTTTCCTTTTGATACTTCAATTTAACAAATTTAAGCTCAGTACTAAATTGGCAGCTAGGTCTCATTATTTTACTGTTGCTAAGTAGCCATAAATTCTATGCTAATTATTTCTATACCTCACTTCTCACTTGTGAAACTCTCTTCTGGCTGCTTGTTTTTCTGCCAACTATGATCTTCAGAAATTCAAAGGCAACATAAATCATCTATCTCATTGAATCATATCCTCTTTTAATGTTCTCTCTCACTTCAGGATTTGTTTCTTTCACTCCCTTGCATCTTAGTGATTTTATTGCCTTGCTTGGAGCAAAATGATTAAAAATAGAAAGAAAAGTAAATGAAGTTCAAATTTCAACTGTGGATTCTTATATTTATTGAGTACTAATGATCTTGGAAAAGGTGGGAATCTATATCTTTGTGCTATGTCACCAAATACCTAAACAGAAGTTTGCAACTGTCTTGCTTTGGGTTTTCTACTGATTGAAACAGCTCCAAACAACTCTGCGTAACGCATCCCAGTTGATGCTGCAATAAATGGGTAACTATCTTGATTCCTGCCCTCTTATGGTTTTTTCAGCTTCAAAGATGGCCCAATGTACATATAAGATTGCTAGCCTGGACACTGGTTATTCCAGCAGATATTCTTCTTGGTTGGGTGTTCTCCTCAGCTTATGTTGTATGATCTTGATTCTGAAGATGTCTTTCTAAGGGGTTGAAATATCATTGATTTCAAGCTAGGTTAGAATCACAATTTGTTGGGACTGATTTTCTAGATTAGAGCAGGAGACAAACTTAAAATAAAATAAATGAAGTATATTTTGCAAAAGCCAGCAAATGCTACCATTATATATTCTTTGTATAAATTTAAATGTTTTCTTCTCAGTATTTGGTCAGCCTATTCATTGTGGCAGAGTCTAGCAGTTCTGCGACTTCTGTCATGGAAGAAAGGCAGAGAAACTTGTCTGTGTCAGTGTGTTTGCTCTGGTCTGGTCATGTGATTGAAGAATTAAGTTACATTTCTCTCCTGCCAGATGAAATCACCTGCTGGGGTCTGCCTCCATCCAAACCTAATCACCAACTGCACCATAACTTAAAATGGCTGCTACTTTAATAGAATTCACAAATCTGATTTGAGGAAATGGTAAATTAGCAAAATCAAATCATTAATTTGATTTTCACAAAGCTTTCTTTGTTCACAAATGCAGCTAAAAAATATGTGGTCTATTTTTTTCTCTGCCCTAGAGTTTGAAAATTATCATATGGAAATCTTTACCTTTTCTCTTTTTTTTAGTGAATGATATTCTTAGAATAAGTATAATTTCAGGAGCAGTTTAAGAAAATAACTTTTAGCCAGGGACTCTATTGTTTCTGGAATTAATAACCTGGAAAACCTTTAGCCATTATAAGTAGTGAGTAGAGACTAGGTAAGAGAAATTGTCAGTTATACTTGCTCTTACTGAATTGTTTAAAGTTAAATTATGGTTCAGTCTCCTGGGAATCTCAAGCCTAATTTCAATTTCTAATTAGCTTTTTTCTTCACTGCACTTTATTACATTCTAAGAAGAGCGAAATTCTTTTTCTTAGTTCTCTGCCACCAAGCCAAGCCAAATGATATCTAACCATTGTCAAGCCAACCTGAGGATCATGATCTTTATGTGACATGTCTCTTCGGGACATTAAGCCCTTCACATCTTCCAGTCCTTTGTAGCTCTAAATAGATTTTGTCTTTTCACGATTTCTCCCAAACCCTTTTCTACCATCCCATCAAGTATGTTACACACTCTTTTCCTCTGTCTCTCTTTCCCTCAATCTGTCCTGTGAGTATCAGATTTTCAAAACTGTCTTTCCTCATTATGTGCCCCAAAAATTTCAACTGCCTATTCTTGATGTTAATTATAAGTTTCTTTTTCTTTCCATTTTTTTCAAAACTTTGTTATTGCTCACATATTCGGCCTGTGGTATCCTCAGCATCTTTCTGTAGAACCATATTTCTGTTGCTTTAAGTCTTCTTCATCTTTGAGGAGATTGTTCAGCATTCACTGCCATATAGAAGGACAGATATCTTGTAATAGTTTAGTACTCTATTCTTTTTTTTTTTTCTAACAAAGTTTTTCTGTTTCATAATACTCTGCTTAGCTTTTGGAATGCAACTTTGGCCATAAGTGAGGATCATCAATATCATGACATAGTCATTGATAGAGAAGAGAGTGGATGAGTAAATGTTTGGGTAAATTTAATAAAAAACAATAAATATTTGGAACTGACTTCATATTACTTCATTTGCTTTCATATTCTCATTTTTTTACCTTTTCTCTCTTTTTTTCTTATTCCTTCTTTCTTTTTTCTTCTCATTTCTTCCCCTTCTTACTTGTTTCCTCTTCATTCCTTTACCTTTCTCTCTTTTTTTTCTCAGTTCTTTTTTCTTCTTTATATTTTTTTCATTCTCTCACTTCTTCATAATTCTTTGTTCACCTTTTCCTTTTTATTTCCTCTCATTTTCTTCTCATTCATTTTCCCTACTATCTGCTTTTGTTTGCACTTTTTCTTTTCTTTCTTTTTTTTTTCCTGTTCTTCCTCTTTTTATTTTTTTACATTCCTTAAACCTTCTTTCTTTTTCTTCTCATTGCTTTCCACTACACCCCTCTCTCTTATTTCTTTTCTATTTTCTTTCTATTCATTCTTTTATTTCTCGTTCCTTTTCCCTTTTTTCTTCTCTCTACTATCTACGTTTCTTCTCATTTTTTTCTTTTCATTCCTTTTTTTTTTAATGTTCTATTTCATTCTGCTTTCTTCCTATTACTTTTACCATTGTTATCTTTTTTCTCTCATTCCTTTTCTTTTCTTACTCTCTGTTTTTTGTTTCCTTTCCTTCTTTCCCTTTTATTTTACATTCCTCTACTCTTCTTTCTCGCCTTTCCATTTTCATTTCTGTCTCTTAATGGATTTCTCTCTTTTGCTGGTTTGTACAATACAAAAGTAAGAAATTACATTTTTTTTTTAATATATAAGAAATTATTCTCTACATTGCAGCCAGACTTATCATCTCTTCATTTCCTAAGATAGTTTTCTTTTAAAAAACATTTTTATTTGCCATGTGCATTGGCTCCAAGAAATGTAGGATTGTTATTTTTTTAAATATTACTATACCAACAGACATTTATACAGATATAAACACAAATAGAAGCTATTATTTCCAAAAGAGCTTATTCTTCTATAGGCCATAGCCCTTCAGGATGTTGTGATCATGGCTCTCCACAATTTCCTGTACTTTGTAGCTCTAAATAAATTTCTGTATTCTTATCTCTTTTATACCCTGTTCTGCCATCTTTGCCTTGTTTCTTTCTGTCCTTCTTGTCTTGAATTTGTTCTGTAAGTATTAAATTTTCCAGGCCTCATGTGCTCTAGAAATGTCAGCTGTTTTTGATACTAAGTATGTATCTTTTCATTTTCATTTTCTGTAAAACTTCATCCTTGCTCACATTTTCAATCCATGGTATTCTTAGCATCCTTCTGCAGGGCCACATTTCTGTTGCTTCAAGTCTCTTATTCATCTGTAAAGCATTCACTGTCATATAGTAGGACTGATATTATGTAACAATTCAGTACTCTTTTCTTTGTTTATAATGAATTTTCCCAGTTTCTTAATACTTTGCTTAGCTTCTGAAAGATACTTTTGCTGTCTGAATGTGCCTTCAGATTTTAGCATTGCACTTTCTATTCTTTTAAAGTATTTCCCAAATATTTGAATTATTGTTTGATTTCGGTATCCCCAATTTGCTTTTTGAGCTATTCCTTTTGCTTACAACCAAAAATTCTATCTTCTTGCAGTTGATATTTAGTCCTTTCTTCTTGTTTTCCTCTACTACTTTCTGTTGGAGTTTCTTTACTAAGTTTTCTATTAATACTGTGTCATCTACATATCTTATGCTGTTAAGATTGTGGCTACCAATAATGAATTCTGGAAAAAACTTCTAATTCTCTCAGAATCAAATCACTGTATAGGTTGAATATGTCTGGTGAGAAGACTTCCTTCTTGTCTTACATCCCTTTCTATTTTTGTATATTTACTGAATTGCAATTTTTTAAACCTTAATATACCAGCAGACATTTATACAGATGCATGCACAAATAGAAAATACTAATAGAAAATACAATTTACATACTAGAGTTGATCATTTTATTATAAAAATATACTGTTGATTTTTGATTGCATTAGTCAAATTTTAATAATGAATAACAACACAGTAATGTCTTAAGTAATATACATATTCATGATAACTCTGAAAATAACACTATGTTATAAATATATATAATATAATTATAATATAAATATAATATAAATATAATTAGCAAACAGAAGTTGTAAATTTTTAAAAATTCAGCATTTATTTGCGCCATCTGTGGTTTTTTGTTGACCAAATATTGATTACCCATGTTTGGAGACACTAGCTTTGTTTTCTTTATTCTAAAGTTATACACTGGACAAAGATTTTAAATCATAGCATAACTATAGTAGCAAATAGTATCAATTGCAATAAAAACAGATAATACTAGTTTGGGTACTTATCACTTCGTATACAGCAGGATAATGAAATTTTAAATCTAAACTGTTTATCCATTTAAAATGCTACATTTATTAGAAAATATATTGTCCTCAAGAACACATGGCCCAGTAGATAAAAGTATTAGTTGAATCCAGTGACTTAACTGAAAGAGTTGTTAGTTCAATACCTGGATACAGCAGTAGTGAAAAAAAAGTAAAGTTGAGTTAAATGGAGATAACTAAGACATCTGGAAGTGGCATGGCTTGTAGTATGAGAACAATCTACCCTAGTGATCAAAATAAAGGATTCAGTTCAAAATTCCAATCTCTTGAAGAAGGTTGGAAAATAAAATGTCCAAAACATTGTGAATATGGCAACAAAGATGAGGCTAATAGTTCAAATAATCTATATATTGTAAATAAAATATATTTGTTTTAAATACAGAAAGAATCATAAAAAGGACTACAAAAGACTGGCTTATGCTCTTTTCCTGTTAACTAAATAGGGAAATTGACTCTTGGAACCCAGGAAACCATTTCAATTTTCTAGAAATTATGTGCATGTGTATGTTTACATGTGTACACATATATTTTAATTCAATGACAGACCTAAAAATACTTCTACAAAATGAAAAAAAAATTTTTTAAATAATTCAGTTTATTGCTGAATAATTTCTAAGAAGTTCAATAAAATCTTACAACTATCTATATTTTTTTGTCTCCAACTTTGATTTTATTGTTAGCTTAGAGTAGGAGTTGTTCAAACAGAGTGGGAAAGGAATATATTATTTTAATATTTTATTTCAAATTCAGCCAAATTAACTTTATTTATAACATAGATGACTGAACAAACTTTTGTAAATCATTGCATAAAAGTAGTATTAAATAATGAGAATGATAGCAATTAAGTAATAACAACAGTTATTATTTTAATATTATTGCTAGACAAACTTTAAATCATAGCATAAAAGTAGTAATAATGACAATGATAACAATTAAGTAATAACAACAGTTATTATTTCAATACTATTGCTGGACAAACTTTAAATCATAGTAAAACAGTAGAAAATATATAAAATGCAATGTGTTGCCATATATAATAATGACTGGCTACTTGTTATCAAGTACACTAGTCATGTTCAATCAAGTTTATGTTTCTTCAACATCTACAGTGCCAACCACTAGTTTGTACTACAAGTAAGCTAAGTAGACACTAATTAAAATTTCTGAGAGAGAACATATAATCTGGTATTACCAAAAATTTATACAAGGCCAATATACTTAAACTCTCATTCATAATGACTTGTGACTTTATACTAGCACATCCAATGACAATTTCTCCAACCCAATTTCATTCAGAAGGCTTGGGTCAACTTACAGCAAAATTTTCAGATACTTTCCAATGGTGCCACATACTGTGATTGACAGAGTTAGATTAACCCTTAAGCTAAATAAGCACTTGCTTTTTTTTTAATCATTTCACCCCAAGCAAGGCATTAATGCCATTGATGTACAAGGGGTTACATAAGAGAGTTGAAGTATTAGTCAGGAAGAGAGTGAAGACAAAGACAAACCAGCTACAGTGGGTGAAAGAGAAAGGGCAAGAGAAGGATGTGAACACAGTTGTGAAGGTAGAGAGAAAAGAAAAGAACAAGATACACAGGGTGATGTAGAAAGGGCTGGAGTCAAGTGGATAAAAGATGGAAATTGACTTTGCATTTAAATTCCTGGAGATTATAGTCGTCAGAAAGTAAGTATATGGAAGGGAGTTCCACAGGCAGGAAGTGCAAGAAAAGAAGCTGTTGGAATAGAATTGTTGCCTGCATTTGGTTGATCTAACTGTAAAAGGATGAAACCTTGTTGCCAGTCTGATGCTTAGAGCAGCAAAAAAATTTTATTATAATATGACCTTGTTGTACATGTCTAAAGAAATAAGTCAAACATGATTAATATTTGAATCTGCTAAGCACCATTATAAATGGGAAGACAACTGACTTGTGTAGAATTTTTTATTGCAATTCTGAAAGGTTAATGAGAAAATGGGCTGGGATAGATAATGAGGTTTGTATTTACTCAATACATCACATACCCGTCTTGAATAAATTAGTATTAATAATTAACTTTATGGGATTTAATTTTTGTAAACAATCACAGGGTTATACTACCCTGTTTGTTTGGTGTTATTCTGTCCATATGCTTATGTAAATTTGTAACATGTTGTTTTGTTGATTACATGGCCACTTGTGGTCACAGATCTGTTAGAATCTGGTCAGGACTTATTTGACAGTGGCTGCACAGCTTCAATTGGCTCTTTCTAGTTCTCAAGATTCCATGCTAGCATATTTGCCTATGGGAGTACCAAAATCTTTTAACTGCTTTTAAGTGCTTAAGAGTAACAAAATCTTTTAAGTATTTATAACCCCCCTATGGATCTTAATTCAGCCCAGGTGATTGCTCGCCTAAGCTGATATTTTCAAAAAGTCACCTCTTTAACAAACTGACTCTAGAGAGCCCAGTCTACTTTGTTCTAACCACTCAGCCACATGCTGATATATAATTTTAACCTTTCCTCTATCCTCCTTAATCTCAGCCTTTTCTTTCACTTTCACTCTCTTTGTAACACTCTGTATACTATTGGCATGCCTGTCTTGCTTAGAGTGAAATGATACATATATATATTCGTTAAATAGAATTGGGAAAAATTTTGTCTCTCTTTATGTCGGATTTTTTGAGACGGAGAATTATTGTTATTAGTTGCTAGTCTGATTAACAAGTTCAGCTTTGGTTATTTTACTCATAATATTTCAGCCATTGTACTCTCCAGTCTTCTTCAGCCTCTGGATCCAGTCATGCTGACAAGTCGCACATTCTTGTTCAGTCAAAAAAAACAGGTAAATAACACAAAGGTGAACAAAAATGGTGAGTATTATGTGATATGAAATCTCCTCTAAGCATGGAAAGTGAAATGAGGTCATTTTACTCCTGTGGATTAAATAAAGTCCAAAGTTCAGTCCAAAATTCCAAGAAGACACCTTATAAAGGCTGGGGAATACAATAGTGAAAATAAAATGAGTATACTAGTCCAAATAGTAAATTATATGGTAATGGTTACATTAGTCATTTCCTTATAAGAAAACTTTCAACATTCATCAACCAAACATCCAGTACTACTTTTAGTTGAAATTTTAAAATTTTTTCTTTTAAAAATTTTTCATGAAAATAGGTTTCTCAAATCCAGTAGATGTTATCTCACTTTCCAGTATTGTTTGGGGTTTTCTTTCTAACCTCATCATGAGTATGACAATAAACTACACTTAACAGCAAGGATGTGGAAGATTGGAAGTCTTGAGGATTGTGGAACCACCTCTTAATTGCTGTTGTCCCCAGGGCCACCCTATCTCAGGGTGGTAGCACCAGGGTCTCAGCTATGGGCAAATAATAAACCCTTAAACAAAAATCAACAGTATATTTTTATAATGAAATGAACAGAAATACATAACTTTACTCTGAAAGTATAAATTTATGTACAACATATCTGTAGTTGAAAGCATAAAATTACATTAAAAATATTTAGGTTTTGGCAATAAATAAACCATGGAGGTTGATATAGCCCAAACAAAATCAACTGATATTTCAAATGCTAACTTTCAAAGAAAAGAAGGCCTTCCCTACTTGAAAGATTAGTAAAGCACAATCATGATCCTAATGTCATATTACCCAACTTTGATCTTGTGCTGTACAAAACTAACTTTACTAAATATTAACTAATAAGTTATAAAAATCATAATAAATACTATCAAATAATAATGATAATAAGAATAAACATACAGCTTTGGTAATTAGTAATAGTCCGAATTAATATATTAAATAAACTCCCAACAATTATGGTAAAATTTAAAACTGCAATTTATTTACATCTTTAGATCAACTTGTGGATGATGAATTATTTTCCAGCCTACAACTCCTTTCCCATAGATGAAACATTGTCAGCCTTTCATTGTTCTATTGCTATTTCCATGCTATGCGTTCTGACAAGCTACATTTCTTAGTCCCACCACCTCCTAAGCTTTATAACTGGTATCAGCCATGTCATATACACTAGGGTGAATCATCTCCCCACCCCCATTCCCTTTGTATTCCTTTAGTAATAAGTAAGTTCCATTCAGGCAGCTTCTTACCAATAACTGCTGGTTTGTGGAACAAACACCCAATCACTACAATCTTGATCTCTTCAAGCCGAAGATTAACCCATATCTTTCCTATGAACTTCACTTCTTGCTCTGAAGGTAATATTAAACGGACATGCCTCTCAGAACTATCCCACAAGTGCGGGTGTCCCCCAAGGCTCTATCCTAGGTCCTACGCTCTTTCTAATCTATATCAATGATCTCCCCGATGCCATAAGATCCCAAGTAGGTATGTACACTGATGACACCACAGTTTACTCTTGCCTCGATCAAAAATCTGGTGTTGGTGACAAGGCAACCCTCGCTGCCGAGCTTAAAAAGGATCTCCAATCCATGGTGGATTGGGGTAAGAAATGTCTCGTAAAATTCAATTCTTCCAAAACGAAGCTGCTGTCAATTAACCACCACAGAAAACCACACCTCCCCCCATTAGCATGGAACAAGCCTGCCTCCCAGTGAGTAAAACACTACTCCTGCTCAGCCTGACACTCTCAGCGGACCTCAAGTGGAATGACTACGTCGAATCCATTGCTAAATCTGCTGCTATGAAAGTCGGCTCTCTGTGCAGGGCCCGGAAATTCTTTCTGCCTGAATCTATCCTGCACATATATAAATCTACCGTTCACCCGTGTATTGAATACTGCTGCCACATCTGGTCGGGTGCCCCTGCTATTCTCCTCGAGCTTCTTGACAAAATACAGTGGAGAATCTGTAATGTGATCGATACTGACTTAGCTGACTGCCTGCAGTCACTCTCTCACCGGCATGACATAGCTTCCCTGTGCCTCTTCTATAAGTACTTTCACAGCTTCTGCTCGGATGAACTTAAATCACTGGTGCCCCCTAGGTGTGAATTTGCACGAAATACTAGATTGGCAACTAGGTCCCACCCCTTTACAGTTCAACCGATAAAATGTAACTGCAATTTCAACTCCAACAGCTTCTTTTCTTGCACTTCCTGCCTGTGGAAGTCCCTTCCACATGATTGCTTCCTCGACGGCTACAACCTCCAGGAGTTTAAATGTAAGGTCAATAGACACCTCCTAACACACTAACTCACACCCATTCCCTCTAACACTCTTCCTACGTACCTCCTAACTCATCTATCACCCTCCCTCTGACATTTCCTATACCCAATCACTCTATGTAACCCCTTGCACTATAGTGGCAGTGGACTGCCTTGCTTGGAGTGATATGATTAAAAAAATTCTTACACACATAATAGTATGCCTAGAGTAGCTATTGTGCCTTTTATTTTGAAACATTAATATAAAAAAAAAGGAAGCATTTTTTATGCCAATATTTAAGTTAATTCTTGTGGACTCTTTTTCATAATAAATGGTCTTATTATTTGAAATGTTCATAAAAAGAGAAATGTGTTTAATAGAGAGAAAATTCATATATTTAAGAAATGTTGTTACAGTATACAAAATAGAAAGTACAACTTATTGATTCAGAGAAGTAGGTAAGTCTTAGCTTATGTTCTTAGATAAAAAAATGAGATTCTGTTTTGTTTGCAAGGCAATAGAGCCACTAAGATACAAGGAGTTAATGAATGTGAGAGAATATGAGAAAAAGAAAACATTATTAAAGAGAGAAAACTATAAAAGAACAGGAATCAAGAAGACAGGTGATAACAATCAATATTGCATTTAGATTTTTGAGTATCAAAGTTGACTGGAAATCAAGAATCTGGAAGAGAGTTCCACAAAGCAAAAGTGCAAGAGAAGAAACTATTAGCATAAAACTTAGGGTTTCAACTGTAAAATGATGACTTTGATGCCAATTTAGTACTATGCTTAAATTCATAAAGTCTAGGTACCAAAGAAGAAAGCAATATTTATTTTAAAAATACACAAATGTAGCACAAGGCCAAAAGGGGGAATGAGGAAAGGCTGGTCTTCAATCTATCTTATCTTAAACTTAGCAGACTCAAACATTCCGCAGTATCCTTTATACCAAAGGAATTCTTACTACTTTGTGGGTGGTGGGGAATAACAACATTTAAAAATGAAACACTAATGAATACTTACAATGATTACAAAGAGGAAAGCTCATCAAAATAATTACCATGAAAATATTTATAGAAAAGGGAAACTTATTATGATCGTGGGAAAGTGGCTGAAATCAAGATGCTAGGTCAGAACTAATAATATTGCTGATTCTTCCATATATTTTGTCAAGAATCTCTAATTACATAGCAGATGCACCAGAGCAGATGTGGCATCAATATTCAATGCAGGAATGAATGATAAACTTATAAGTTTGTAAGATAGATTCTGGCAAGAACAATTGTCTAGCATGACACAGTAACCAACTTTCTTAGCAGCAGACCTTGCAATTGGCTCAATATAATCTTTTCACTTCATGTCAACAGAAAAGTTACAATCAGTCATTCTCATGGAGAATGTTGATGAGAGGTGAAACAATTTCTCTTAAATGATTGAATTGAAAGGGAACAGTAATTTTTTTTTTTTTTTGAGGTGATCAAATTTTGATGCAGGTTTGTATAGCTGAGATATTTAAGCTGACTGACAACAACCTGTTGCAAAGTCTTATATTAATCTGTTTTTAAAGGATACAAACTCAAAGGTTTTTGAATTTACTCAAACAGTGATTTCTGGCAAATTCACTTAACTTTTGTAATCTGTTTTCTGTAATTTTTCCAAATTTCTAATCTTATTTTAGATTTCATTTTTTGGTTGCTTTTACTTGGTTGCATTCACTTACATGCAAATACACTTGGGAAAGCTATTAATCTGTCTTTTCCCTCCAGTTATGAGTTAAATAACAGGGTAGATTAGGTTCTATAGTCTTGGTTGGCAACCAGTCTACCACAGAAAGTAATGGCAACCTACTACGGGATAATCTTAAGCCCAGTCAGTCATGTCTCTTTTGAAATATGATCGCCAAAGCGTGTATCATGTATGGCACTTAACTGACTGACTACCTGGGTCCTGCCATGTGTGTGTGTGTGTGTGTGTGTGTCTCTCTCTCTCTCTCTCTCTATCTCTCTCTCTCTGTATATATAGTCCCAGAAATATAAAAAAAAAATTGTTTTTGTTTGTTTGATTCTCTTTCATTTATGTGTGTGTGTGTGTATATATATATATATATATATATATTAATATACGTAATTACAATAAAGCAGCACTAATTATTAAAGACTAATGTCCGAAAAACCAATGCTAACCTATCAGTAAATAAATTAAATCGTCAATAACCCAACGGGGACTACCTCATAGGTTAAATAAAGGGGAAGAAAAAAAGAAACAAATCAAGCACAAGAACAATGTGTCAAGAGCTTGTTTGAAAGAAAAAAAACCCATGATGAAAATCTTAACAGGAAAGTGCTCTGGTCCTGATGATCCGTTGTGTAAAACCACGGTCGGTGTTGGCTCATGTTTAGATTTAGTATCCTATATATATATATATATATATATACACACATAATAGCCTACATTTAAAGAATGACTTGAAGTTTCATGCATTATACAATCATCAGGTGAAACCCATGTTAAACAAATCAGCTCCCCAAATAATATATATTTTTTCCTTTCTTTTTTTTGTTTTTTAAAAACTCCCACGATTTTAGCTTTCTATTCCATTTTTGCATTTTGATATGAAGCTAATTAAATTATACATTTGATAAATGTAAAAATGTTATAGTTTATAAACCTTAAGCAATGCTAGTACCTAAAATAAAAATTCAAATTGAAAATGATCATTCTATAATATGCACCTGATGATTGCATAATGCATGAAACTCAGAGTTGTACCCTAAATATAGAATAATACATATATTAACATATACTTTAGAGCTTTGATATATTACACTGAGCTCTGTTCTATTAACACCAAATAAATATTTGTATATCATTGTGAAACTGTGTGTATATACATATGTATACTTATTTACATCCATATATTTGAAATTGAAACTCTACACCATTCATTATCCCAACTGAAAACTGCTAAAGTAATAAAACTCCATTCAAAGCTTAGAGATCTTCTCAAGGTAGAAGGTCTAAAAGATCACACTCCTTGCAACAATTATAACAATATATATATATATATATATATATATATATATATATATATATATATATATATAACTATTTTTTGTGGATTTTTGACATGCCTTTGAAACCATTAAACATTAGCTATTTCAATTATTACATTTTGAATATTAACACAAACAATAACAAGTAATAACATTACTTGATCATTGAAAATAAAGTTGACAAGGAAAATAAAATAAATGAAAACTTAAAAGAATGACAACAAAAAGAAAAATTAGCTGCATTCTTGTTTACTTTTAAGAGCATAAAAATTTTTGCATATAAATTTCTAAATACTTTTGCATCAGACTTTATCTGCAAATTGAATCTTAAAAGGAATTGATTGCAAGACTTTTTTGTTTGTTTGATTCTCTTTCATTTTAAATGTTGTTGTCTTTCTTTTTCTTCTGCTTGTTGTCATAGTCTGTGTATTTTTTGCATTGTGTATTACCATTTCCTTCCCAGGTCTCTGATAAAAGTGAAAGAATGCAAACTTATTCTTTTAAAGAGGAAGATGAAGTTGGAAACAAATGAAGAAGCCATTTTGCATTTCCTCTCATCCTATTTCCTTTCTGTTATTTTTCATTTTTTTGTTTTTGTTTTTCATTGTTTAGTCAAGGATGGTTGGAAACATAAAGTTTTTCAAATGGAACTGAATCATTTTGTTTATTTATTTATTTATTCTTTTTGTACATCATTTTATCGAAACTATATCAAACATAATGGAAAGCTGTGATTTTGTGGTAAGTGAGGCTAGGTGGATATGTATGTTGATATATGTGATAATGGTAGAATTATGTGAGAGGCTAAAACAGAAATGCTTATACATACATATGGAGCATGCAAGTACAGTCCTTGATAAAATTTCTTAGATAAGGAAGTATTTACATTGTTCAGACTATTGTACATATCTTTATTGCCATGTTTATGATGCTTCAGCCGTTGTATGCTCCAGCCTTTGTCAGGTGCTAGGAATTTTGAACCAAACCCTTTATTATGATCACTGGGATATATCAGTCTCATTCCATGTGCAATGCTACTTCTGGTAGCCATGTAGTTATCTCCTTTTAACTTAACTCTCTAAGCTATTTATTTACCACTGCTGTAGCCTGGTATTGAACTCACAACTCTTTGGATCAAGTCACTGGAACTAACCAACATCTATACCCATTTGGCCATGTGTCCTTGAGGAACATGAATTTCTGGGACTTATACACCTAATTTCTCAGTAATCATTTTTTTAAAAGAGCTCATTTTCCAATCGTTTTCTCTAGCACTCCATATTACTGGTTCTCATATTGTATTCATTTCTATTTGCATAGAAGATTTTTGTGGCCTAGCATATGTGCTGATTCTTTAAGTTTACATAGTTTCTAGTGGTGTTCTCTATCAATTATTTCATTTTCATTCCATAGGGGGTGGTGATCCCCTTTCTCCCTCTAGGTGGGGTCAGCTACGCCTGATTTTTCTATATCCTCATGTGTTGTGGCCTTGTTATGTTCTTGCAGCCTTACTTTAAGGGGGCAACCTGTTTTTCCTTTATATTTCTTTCTGCAGTTACATGGAATGGTGTACACACAGTCCTTAGTCATATTCTCCTTTATTAGAGATCTTATTTGAGAGAGGTATCAGTGTAGTGTAGAACCACTTCTGAAAGTTGTCCTGGTGATATATGGACCACAGATCCTTTGTATTTTCTCTGATATTTCCACATAGAGTAACAGACTGAGGATGTTTTCTGAAAGTTGTTATTCTCATGCACCCTCCCTTCCACATTCATTGGAACTGTTGTCATGTGCCCTGGATAGTTGTTACATTATAGGGTACTGCTTATACTGACCATATGTCTCTGTGTCACCGCTTATAACTTTTAAGGTTCCAGGCAGTGGCTGATCCTTTTCTTTACATTATACGGGTGGTGGGAGCTAAAGTTGAGGTATTGTATGGTGAAAGCTGGCTTACGGTATACAAATGTCTTGAACACACTCTGTGTTTGAAATATTAATACAGCCAGAAATGCTAGTTTGTTGTCTTTTCTCTTTTTCCATTACTACATGGCTACCAGAAATAGCATGGCACATGGAATGAGAATGATACAAACCCAGTGATTGTAATAATGGTTTTGATTTGAAATTCCTAGCTCCTGAAGAAGGCCAGAGTGTACAATGGCTGAAATGTTGTAAACATGGCAATAAAGATGAGGACAATAGTCTGAACAATGTAAATAGTGTAAGCACATCTTAAAGATTTTTGATTGATTATGCTTCTTCTTTCTTCATTTATGCTTTATGTATTGTGTCCCTTCAAGATGTAGATGATCATAGCCCTCTACATCAACCTATCACTTGTAGCTCTTAATAACTTTTCTCTTGGTATCACTCTGTCAACCACTTACTCAAGCCCATTAAATATGTCATGCATTGTTTCCCTGTCTTTCTTTTCTTCTATCCACCCTGTGAGTATCAGATTCTCCAAGCACTCCTTCCTCATTATGTGTCCCAGAAACTTTAGCTGATTCTTCCTGATATCAAATTATTAGTTTCCTTATTGTTTTCATACTTTCCAAAATCTTGTCATTGCACAAATGTTCAGTCCTTTTTATCCTCAGAATCCTTCTGTAAAACCACATTTCTGTTGCCTCTGGTTTTTTCTTCAGCTTTGAGAAAATTGTCCAGTATTTGCTGCAATATAGGAAGATAGATATCACGTAATAGTCTCGTACTCTTTTCTTTGTTTTCTTTGTTTCCAATGAAACTTTCCTGTCTCTCAATACTCTACTCAGTTTTTGGAATGCATCCTTGGATAGAAAGTGCAATACTGAGATCTGAAGGTGTATTGGTACGGCCGAAGATGCATTCCAAAAAACCAAGGATGCTATCTCAAGCATTCAGTGAATATAATGTCTATAAAATAAGATATTTTTGTGGGGTGACCAAGCAAGATGATAATGTCACTAAGATGCAAAGGTTTACTGAGTGTGAAAGAAACTTGAGAAAATGTAGATATAATACGCAGCAACATGCTTCTTTTCATATGTATGAATATATGGAAGAATTACTTTATCCTTTGGATATATATTTTGATATTAGAAAAATTAATGACAAAATTTTGTGTGACTTCTTTTGTTATTTGTTTACATTGATGTAACTGCACATTTGTACAGCAAGAATATTCTGAGGACCTTAGAACTTATGTCTGGATTCGTAATCGGAGGCCACAATTTAAACAACGTAAGGTATGCAGATGATACAGTGCTGATAGCAGACACAGAAAGGAAACTACAAGACCTCCTACAGAAGGTAGCAGAAGAAAGTAACAAGAAAGGACTAGAAATAAACTGCAAGAAAACCGAATACATGATCATCAGTAAAAAGGGCAGCCCAAAATTCCAAATACAGGTTGGGAATACCAGAATCAAGCAGGTACAAAAATTTAAATACCTGGGAAGCGTTATAACAGAAGATGGAAAGTGCGACACAGAGATCCAAAGGCTAAATGACATGGCGAAGGAAGCATTTCAGAAGTTTAGTAAAGTATTAAGAAACAGGAAAATTTTACTAGAAACTAGGAAGAGAGTAATGGATTGCTACATGCTGTCTGTCCTGGACAATACCATCAAAGATGAAGGAAAAACTTGAAGCAACTGAGATGTGGTTCTACAGAAGGATGCTGCGAATATCATGGATCAAGCATGTGAGCAATGATGAGGTCTTGGAAATGATGGAAACAAAAAGGAAATTAATACTGAGCATCAGGAAGAGACAGCTGAAGTTCTTGGGACATGCAATGAGGAAGTAGTTCTTGGAGAATCTGATACTAACAGGCCAGATAGAGGGAAAAAAAGACAGGGGAAAGCAATGGATAAAATATTTGAAGGACCTAATCAGGTGGATGACGGAACAAGGATTGCATGGTGTAACAGGAGAAGGCGTGCTCAGAGCCACCAGAGATAGGGAAACGTGGAAGACCATGATCGCGTACGTCCTGAAGGGACAAGGCACATAGAAGAAGAAGAAGAAGAAGAAGAAGAAGAAGAAGAAGAAGAAGGTGTAACTGCACATGAAGGAGCAGAGATGCTAAAATTTGAAACTTAAAAATCAAAATATTTTTAGGACGTTTTTGGGTATAATATCTATCCTATTTTATTTAGTTTATTTTTCTTTTTGTTTATAAAATTCCCCACATTGTAAGAATAAAAGATTTGCCAGAAAGGTAAAATATTGTAAGAAACTGAACACAAATTTGCTGTGCTTGACCCAGTGATTAAAGCACTTTCTATATAATTTTGTTTAAGTAAATTGCTTTCTCTTTTAGTTACGGATGTGCATTGTGGTGCAGTGAATATTGGCTCAGAACAAGAAATCAGGGACCAAGTTTGAATTCCAGTTGAATTCCTTGCTTTCACTTTTGTGCAAATATCCTTGGGAATTATATTAATCTGTCTCTTCCCTCCAGTTATTGGTTAACTAAAAGGACAAATTGGGTTCTATAGTCTTGGCTGGCAACCAGTCTACTGCAGAAAGTAATAGCAACCTATTGCGAGATAATCTTCTGCCTAGTCAGTCATGCCTCTTTCAAGACATGATCGCCCAAAGCGTTTATCACATATGGCACTTAACTGACTGAATGTTTTAAATCAAAATTACAATCAGACTCATTCCAATGCCTTAAATATGTTGTTTAGTAAAAAAATCCCTTTTGTATTCATATAATCTTTTATTTAAATTTAAATTACTACGCTCTTGAGAAAAATATAAACTTTTCATTGTAAAAACAAGTCAAAGCTACAGCTACTTTACCAGCAACCACGGCTATTCTGATGCAAAAAAGAAGTGTTTAATATTTGTCTATATTTTTTAGATGAGGTATGTACATTATTTATATTGTTTAGATTGTTGTTCTCATCTTTATTGTCATATTTATAACGTTTTGGCTGTTGTACATTCAACCTTCTTCAGGTGACTGGAATTTTGACTCATGGCTCATGGAATGAGAACAATCTACACCAGTGATCAAAATAAAGTGTTCAGTTCAAAATTCTTCTCACTCAAAGAAGGTTGAAGCATACAACAGCCAAACAACCTCATGAATATGACAATAAAGATAAGGACAATAGTTTGAACAATGTAAATAAAAAAGTATTTAATTAAACTTTATAAAAGAAATTGATTTAAAAAATGAAAATAATTCCAAAAAATATAGTTTTGATAATAAAAATATTAAACACTATTAGATAGTTTATTTACATGAATAATTTTATATTTACTTACTTGTAAAATCTAATATAATTGTATCAAAACTAATGCAATGCAATATTTATCCTTTACCAATTTATAAAGAAATAAATATAAAACAATTTTTTTATTTATAAGTTTATAAACATTTACCAAATTATCAAAATATGTGACTCAACTAGAACAAAATTTTTATTTACTATTTTATAAAGTTCAAATCGATTGGCAATTAGTTAATGTTTTGTCCCCATTCCAACACACAATATATTAAATCAATAGTGTAAATAAGCAATACTGAAAGGTGATGAATCTTTATCCCATATTGTGATGCTAAACAAGAAGTGTTTAATTAAACTCCTTTAGAAGAGAAACTGTATGCAAAAATTGCAAAAATAATTTTATTAAAAAATTATGAAATACTAAAGAGTAAATTTATTCAATAAAATTGTCATCGGTTTCAACCATGGCCTCCAGACAACTTTGGAATCTCCTGCAACTTTTTTGGACAGTCTCTTTGTTTAAGTTGGTGAATACTGCCATAATCCTTAACTTCAGTTCATCTATGGTGTTAAAAGGAGTTTTGTTGATATTTTGTTTAACTGCACCCCACACATAATAACCATAGGAAGTTGCAGTCTGGATAGTTTGGTAGCGAGATATAAGATAATATATGATGTGGTTGCACAAATTGGCATATCTTGACATGGTGTAATGAATAGCAAGCTTATCTCACTCAAAACTAATACAACTGAGTACTGAGTTTGGTTATCACTGGGTACATACATTTGTCCTTGGACCACATCTTAGTGGTGCTGAGAAAATCAACATAATAATCAAGGGGATAACAGTATGGAGAGTTAGATGGCCAACTCTAAAGGTGATGTGGTGTAATTTTGCTAAAGGTATGTTAAAATGAGATGTCAGTGTTATTTTTATTTTTACTTATTTACATGACAATTCATCCAATGCACTCAGTAGTATGACAAGTTCAAGACATAAAAGTCTGAACTGGTAGAACTAAGAAGTAGAGCTCATTTGAACATTTGTCATGGAAATAGCAATAGATTTGTGATAAACTTGTAATGATGTGTCTGTCAGGGAAAAAAAGCTCTACTGTAGAAAATATGTCATCCTTTACAAGATTGCATAAACAAATTTAAAAAATAAAGATATATGTTTCAAAAGCTTAAATATGTACTGAAATGACACTAGAAATATGAAAACCTAAATTCAGTGTTGTTAATGACTAAAGTGTTTCTCTGTTTGAAAGAAATGTCCTATTTGTGTATCTTTGGAAACAAGTGAAAGTATCGATGAATGTAGGTGTGGTCATCTGCATGTAACTGTTTGCAGGATAGTTGCCAAAGGAAAGCAAATACAGTTCTCACACACTGGGTTCTTTGATAAGTTTTTGGAAACTTACCAATGATCAGCAGGTGTCTGACTATTTGATACTTTCTACCATTGATCTGTACAAGATTGAGTTGGGCAAAAAGGTAAATTGGTGAAGGCTTGCAGGGAAATGGTCAGTGGCAAAGTTCCAATTTCTTAACATAGTGTAGCTATCTACTTTCAGGTTCAAATCCAAACTAACCAGTTAAAGAAACAATCTTTGTCAATAATAAAATCAAAATATCTATCACATATGCATTGTGATGTAATGGATATCACATTGGAATGAAAAATCAGAGAGCTGAGTCCAGTTGAATTTGTTGCTTTCACTTAGATGCAAATAGCCTTGGAAAGGTATTAATCCATCTCTTCTCCCTCCAGTTATGGGCTGAATAGCAGGACAGATTGGATTCTGTAGCCTTGATTGGCAATCAGTCTACCACAGAAAGAAATGGCAACCAATTGCAGGAAAATCTTCTGCCTAGTCAGTCATGGATCAAAAGAGACATGATTACACAATCATGTATCACATATGGCACAACTGATTGACTGAGTTATCATATTAAATCTACAACTGCATTTATGCATGTGTGTTTGAACATGTGATCTCTCTCTCTCTCTCTAAACCTCCTGACAAGTAGACTGAAAGATTACAAAAAGGTTTGTCTACAAAACCCTGGAGGGGAAGAGGTCTGAATATTTTATGAGGAAACACACCTATTCCTCAGATAATGGACTCTCCCTCCTATATTAATAAGAGTTAACAGGAGGTTAACGGGAGAAGTTCTTAGAAGTACTTGGGAAGTTCATAGGAGTTCTTTAGACTTCTATTGGAGTTCAATACTAGGCAGTTGATATTAGTTAGCAGTTAGTCGAATACTAAGGAGTCAGCTTTCAGTGGAAGATTACCAAGTTCCTAACATTTTGGTTACGTTAAGTCAATTAGCAACCAACATGGCACGATTATAACCTTCAGTGCGAAAACTGCTCTACAACAGAATATAACATCAATCTGCTAAGTGACAAATTTTATATTTGTATTAATCCTTAATTTTAAATTTTTTGTTTTTACAGTAAGGTTCATCCTTTACAGAGCCTGTGGGCTACCTGAAGTAAAGGGTTATATTAAGAGGCCATTTGTATGTATAGGAGTGGAAGATAATGGTTAAACATAGACTTAAACTGGTTAAGATTGTTATGATTGGGGAAACATCCTGTTGGGAGTTGGTTCCATAGGGCAGTAGTTTATTAAAAAAATGCTGTTTGAATGGATCTTACTTCTCACCAATAGAATACGGAGGGAATGTGGGGGGTTTTGCTACTATTTAAACTGTATAGCATGTTCTTGCCATGAAGGTTTGACTTTGCAGGACCAGGGAGTGTAATTCATCCAAGCAGTTTCTGTTGAAGTAGTGGTAGAGCAGCAAGACTTACCACATCCTGCCTGCGGAAGAGGGGTTAGAGGGTGGAGAATAATTCATTACTCACAATGACTCAGAAATGCTTTTGGATTCTATCAAAACTGGAGATTGAGATCTGGGCAACTCCTGTCCAAATATGACAATAGTACTCTACTTTTGACCTGATCTGGCTCTTGTAAATTTAAAAGATAACAGGAGGAATCAGGTACCTACTGAAGCAGTACAGGGAGTTGACCATTTTACCTGCATCCTTAGCAATGGATGGTATGTATAAGTTCCACTTGAGGCCAGGCATGATTTTGTGAGTGATGGTAGTTGGGACGTTGACAGTGGTTTGGACCGATTGAAATCTATACTGCTTGTTGCTGAAGTGGTTGTTCTTCTCTAGGTGCTTGTCAACCTTCTTATTGATTATGGCCCCAAAAAGCTTGCTGAGGAGACTGATGGGTCTGTACTGGAAGGGGAAGATTGCATGCCTGCATTCTTGAAAACCAGGCATACACTTAACATATTCAACAGGCTTGGGAAGGATTTCTCCTTCAAGCAGCAGTTGAATAACTTCACTAGGATTAGGGATAATTCTGTGTTGACATTCTTAAGGACAACCACTGAAATTTTGTCTGTGCCAGTGTCTTTCTTAGGGTCAAAGCTTTTGATAAGTCTAGAAACTTCTTGTATTGCAATGGTAATATTACTGAAATTGTGCTTAGTGACATGTGGGAAATTGGGGATAGATAGTCTTTGCCTTTAATGTTGTCAGAGACAAAGATCAAGGAAGATATGAGTCATTTATAATTGTAGGCATAGCTGCTTTACCTCTGTTAATGATTTGGTTGGTGATCTTCCAGAATTCATGGGATCCAATTTGTTTCTTTTCAGCCTTGGTCTGGACTTCTCTTTTGTAACTACACTTGGTATTCTCTAGGATTTTTTTTTGTAGGGGTTGCAATAGATATTGAAGTAGTGAGTTGTTGTTTTTTTGTGAATTATGGCTACAATGCATTCAGGTGTGAACCAGGGCTGACTGTGTTTTTTCTGGATTTTATTTTTTTGGTATAAATCTCTCCATTCTAGAAATTTGATGAACTTAGATCACTGGTGCCCCCTAAATACGAATTTGCACAAGATACTAGATTAGCAACTAGATCCCACCCTTTTACAGTGAAACCGATAAAATGCAGCCGTAACTTCTACTCCAACAGTTTCTTTCCTCGCACTTCCCAACTGTGGAATTCTCTTCCAAATGATTGCTTCCCCGACGGCTACAATCTCCAGGAGTTTAAATGTAAGGTCAATACACACCTCCTAACACACTAACCTGCTCCCATTCTATCAAGAACTCTTCCCATCTGCACGACCCTCATCCTCACTATCCTTACTCATCTGTCACCTTTCTCCTGACATTCCCTATGTCTATCCACTCCTTCTCTTTACCTTCCCCTATGTAGCCCCATGCGCAATAGTGGCAGTGGAATGCCTTGCTTGGGGTGAGATGATTAAAAAAAAAAAAAAAAAAAAAAGGATTCAATCAGTGACAAGGGCAGCAGTTTTGGAGAAGGTTGAGTGGAGAGCTTCCATCATATAGGATTAAAAGCTGTTCCAGTATGCCTTCACATAGTGAAAAAAATGTTCCATGGAACAGTACATCAGAAGTTTTAGGTTTGGCATCAATCTGGACACTGATTAGAGAATTGTCTGATGTACCTAATGGGGGAGTAAAAGTTTTGCTAAACATTTATCAGGGCAAGAGGTTAAAAAGAGGTTCAGGTGGTTAACCTGATGTCCTGTTGCATCTGAGGTACTGGGAGGTTCTTCAATGATCTGGGTTAGTTTATAGGTGATGGAGAAGTCTCTGCAATATCTGCATTCATTATTGGTTTTGTTGGAGTGGACTAACCATTCATTATAATGAACATTGAAATCACAGCCGATATGAAAGCTAGCTAAGGGAAATTGAGTAAGGATATTATCAATCTTCTCAGATTATTCTTTTGTACTGAGGGCAGTAGAGAACAAAGACGAATGTGGTACTATGAATAAGTGCCACACAGAAGCACATGTATGAGATATCAGGGTCCTTGATTTTTTGCATCCATGCCACAGGAAAACTTGACCTTGATGTAGGCTCTGAGTCCATGAGTGTGATTATTTTAGTGGCCTTGTTTTGCTATAAGGAGTGAGTAGCCTGGACTGTATACTCCCCTAGTGTGCTTGAGATATTAATACCAGTTTCAGAAATATGCAGGCTGTCCATAAAGTTTGTGTGCACTTTAAAAAATGTATAACTTTATTTGTATTTGCGATAGAAATAATTTGTAAAAAGGATTAGAAAGAAGTAAATCTATATTTTTTAAGGTTTTACTGAAATTTTATTTCAGTTTTTACATCTTCTCCATCATTAGCAATACAAAAGGTAATATGATTTTGTAGTTCATGGAAAACATTTGCTAACTGATTTACAGTAATGCCTGAAATTACATTAGGTATTTTAGCTTTCAAATCTTCTAATGAACTAGGTTTGGTTGCATACACAATTGTTTACTCATGTCCCCATAAAAAAATCTAATGGAGCCAAATCTGGTGAACATGGAGGCCAATAAAATGGTCCACCCTTTCCGATCCATCTGTTAGGAAATTCCTGATTTAAAAACTGTCTAACATGCAGAGCAAAGTGACAAGGAGCTCCATCTTGTTGAAACACTGTATTATCTTTCAAGTTTAATTGTTCAAGTTCATTTTTTACAGATTATTTTTATTACAAATACAAATAAAGTCATAATTTTTTTTTAAGTGCACACGGACTTTATGGACACCATCTGTATATATAAGGTCAACACAAAATAGTGACTGACTGTTTCATGCTTGAACATAATCTCCAATAACTTTTCTTTTACTTTTAACTGAGTGAACATTGATGTATTTTTCTTTTGTTAATACATTTATTCTTTGTTCAGAATCTATATTTTGTGTCTTGTTTTTGCCAGGACTCACAAGAGTCTGCCAAATATTGTTTGCAGGACAAATATATCAGGAAGCAGTAAATTACGGAAAAACTTCAACACCTCATGACATAAAGTGGATTCCTGCAACAATGTCTTATTGGATAACTCAGTATATTCTTGTAAAATCTGCAATGCATATATAAAATAAGTGTCTTTTAGAAGCTTATAAGTTTATTTGATTGGGGCACTTTGACATGGTGTAATGGTTAGCAAGATAGTCTCATTAGATCAATTATGACTGAATAGTGAGATTAATCCTCACTGGGTGCCACATAGTTTTTTGCCTTGTGCCACATGTAAGCTACACATAGAAAATCATTTATGCACACCTTAGCATGGTGTAATGGTTAATAAACTTTTAACCTTGTACCAGGCTAAGCTAAACATCTGTGACAATGAGGATGATGCAAGTGCAACTATAACAAAATATTGTATCTTGAGTTTAATCCATTCAATTTATTATCTTCTGCTTGTATTGTTTAAGTTAATTTTCAAAAGTGCTTTGGAAGTCATCACTGACCAAAAGCTAATCTGTATCAGAGGTATTTTTTATATCAAAGAAAAGAAGTGGAAAAAATTGATGATGAAAATTTTTTTAAAAATTCAACATATTTTTCTTTTGTATTAGAATGTTCTAGAGTTCTTTAATTAGAGTTTTTCAAGTAGTTTCTCTCGGAAATGAAAATGAAAGGGGGGAAAATAACTGTTTAAGATGATCTTTGGGTCACTGATTGTTCATCAGCAGTTTTATTTAAAAAACAAATCAATAGACAATTCAAGGACTGATCTGTTGTAGTTTGGAATTGAAAAAAAGCAACTTCGATTTGCTTTACTTTACTTGTGGTTTTTGTTCGATTGTTTTTTCCTTACGTTTTAAATTCACTGTTGATCTAATAGAGCAACAAAGAGAGAGAGAGAGAGAGAAAAAAGGAAAAATCATTTTTGGCATAGAGAAAGAAAAAATAATTTCTGGCATCTGAGATTACATTCAGAATTATTAAGAATTAGAGAGAGGAGAACTGAAATTTAAACAGCAAATGAAAGAAATAAAAAATACATCACAGATAATAAGAACGGAAAAATGAGAGAATTAAAAAAAAGATTTTGAATGTAACTCTCATCACTTCCATGAAAAGTATTTAAATGTAGTTAATGCCAAGATATGGAGGGTGCGATGAGTAAACTGTCGCCAATTTATATTTATAATTTTGCACATGTGTATTGTTTGTTTTTGATTTTATCAAATGCAGTATAGTAGGATCAGTTGGGCACTGTCTATGAGAAAAAGAGCACCATGGCACAACTCCACCAGAAATTTGGAAACACCATGCTGTACTGCTTGGCATTCATGTCGGAAACTCCAATACAAATATTTCAGAGTGTTTGAGTGCAGAGAATTCAAAAAGAGTTGGATGAGTCTAATGGTGATTATGAAGGTGTTTGGAGTGAGCATTAGTGATAGCAACATTATGCCTACATTCATCTTCCTGTGGAGTCTCAGGTGCCTTGAAGATGTAGTGCTACCCTGGCTCAAGAGAGTAGCTGCTGGAAGACCCTATGTCTGGTAACAGGACTTTGCATCATGCCACACAAGCAGGAGAATTCAGTCATAGCTGTCAGACAATTTCTACAACCACATCATACCTTATATTTGATCACCTAAACCCCCAGACTGCAACCCTCTTGATTATTATATGTTGGGCACAGTTGAGAAAGAGACCAATAAAACTCCTTGTAATACAAAGATGAACTGAAGGCAAGGATTATGGCAACATTCTCTAACTTAAACAAGGAGACCATTCAGAAGAGATTCAGTAGATTTTGAAGTTGTCTGGAGGCTGTGGTTGAAGCCAATGACAATTGCATTGAATAAATTTACTTTTTAGTATTTCAAGATATTTGTGTAATTTTGATAAATATATCTGTAAAAATGAGACATCAGTGTTATTGTTATCTTTTTGTAATTTATATGACAATTTATTCATCTAACCCTGTACTTCATCCATGCATAAATCTAGTAAATAACATCACACACACGCAAACTAACATACACACAGAGTTAATTTCCAGAGCTAATCCTACTTATAAATGTCATATCTTTTCTTTTTTATTAAAAAATCATTTTACACCAAGCAAGGCAACAATGCCATAAGAATGCAAGGGGTTACTGGGAGTGTGAGAAAATGAGAAAACTTTAGTGAAGAGAAATGACCATAATAGAAAAGGGTTCTGGAATACAGAAGATGGCAATTGCATTTAAATTTATGAAGATTGTAGGTGGTAGGAAGGCAAGAAATTGGAAAACAGTTCTACAGGTGAGAAAAGAACTGCTATTAGAATAGAATATGTGATTGAATGTAGCTATTAAATGGTGAAACCTAATTGCCAATCTGGTCAGTCAGTCAGTTAAGTGCCATACGTGATACATGCATTAGGTGATCATGTCTCGAAAGAGACATGACTGACTGGGCAGAAGATTATCCCACAGTAGGTTGCCATTGCTTTCTGCGGTAGACTGGTTGCCAACCAAGGCTATAGAACCCAATCTGTCCTGCTATTTAACCCATAACTGGAAGGAAGAGACGGATTAATACCTTTCCCAAGGGTATTTGCGCGTAAGTGAATACAATGGATTCAACTGGAATTCGAACTCGGCTCCCTGGTTTCTCGTTCCGAGCCGATATTCACTGTACCACAACGCACATGCTTTAATTCATCCCATCAAGACGCCAAGAATGAAAGCTCATCAGAACACTTGCCATGAAAATTTGTAAAAAAAGATGGAGGGAAGCCATGTTGTGCCAGTGAGAAAGTGACTGAAGTCAGGATGCCAGATCAGGATCAGTTACATTACAGACACTTCTTTAAATTTTGTCAAGAATCTCGAGATTACCAGATTAGATATTGCAGCAATATTCAATACATGGATGCATGACAGATTCTGATGAAAAAATTATGTGGCATGACATAGTGAACAAATTTTCCTAGGATTCAACCAAGTGACTGATTCCAGTTTGTTCATATGTGTCAATCTCAATCTGTTCATATCTATCTATGCATATGTATGTATGGCTGGCCACTCATATCCGAGAATACCTGTCTAAAAGGGTGGCTTGCTAATCTCCATTACAGATGCTTGCTCATGCACACTTGTGTTTGTTTAACACCCACATAGCCCACTTGTGATTTATACTGCAACTATGCTGAGCAGACCTTAGTTACAGTTTCTAGGTTGAGAGCACATAATCCAACAAAAACAACAATCTGAACAAGGCCAGGATGCCCAAACCCTCAGTCATGATGACTTGTTACTTTGAGCTAGAGCAACCATTGATGGCTACACTAACGGAACTGTCTACTAAATTTCATCCACAAAGTTTGGGTCAACCTGTGGCATGGTTTTCAGGCATATTCCAAAGGCGTCACACACTGGGATCTCCAGACTGATAACATCAAGAAGTCACCTTTCTGACAAATCAACCATGGTTAAAGTCAAACCTGGGCTTTATGGTCAGAAAGCAAAAACTCTAACCACTCAGCCATGCACCCATAAGTTATACATATACATGTATATAAACCAATAGGAAAACTTACCAACTTTGATATGCAATATATTCATTGAAAACACAAATAAATATATGCCTCTAAATGCAAAAAAATAAAAATAAAAGCCCTTATAAAAAACATTCCTTAAAAAATCAACTATGAATATGGCCATAATATACTAGCTGTATTCAGGAACTATTAATATGTCTACCTTACAGAAACTTGCAAACCATTTGTAATAACACTACCAAAATCCTTGAAAATGGCTAAAAGAATAACTAAAAGTGCTCAAACAATCAATCATTTAGATTAAGTCCCAAAAAAGACATCTCATGCTCATACACAAGAAAAAACTCTGAATCTTTGGATGTGCATTATGGTGCAGTGGATATCAGCTTGGAAAGAGAAATCGAGGAGCCGAGTTTGAATTCCAGTTGAATTCCTTGCATTCACTTAGGAGCAAATACTTATGGGAAAGGTATTAATCCATTACTTCCCTCCAGTTATGGGTTAAATAACAAAACAGATTGGTTTATATAGCCTTTAAGCGCCATATGTGATACACGCTTGGTGATCATGTCTTGAAAAAGACATGTTTGACTGGGCAGAATTTTATTCCACAGTAGGTTGCCATTACTTTCTGCAGTAGACTTGTTGCCAACCAAGGCTATAGAACCCAGTCTGTCCTGCTATTTAACCCATACATGGAGGGAGAAGAGATGGATCCATAACTTTCCCAAGGGTAGTTGCACGTAAGTGAATGCAACAATTTCAACTGGAATTCAAACTCAGCTCTCTGATTTCTTGTTTCAAGCCAATATCCATTGCACCATTATGCATATCTTTTTTGCATTAATGCTCCCAAAAATAAAAGGCTTGAATCCATCTTCTATGAGTTAAATAGCAGGGTAGAGCAGTATCTCTAGTCTTGAGTGGCAACCAGTCTAATTGAAGGCAAACTCTGAATTTCTAACCATGGTGAAAGCAATGGGAAATCACTCCACTCTTTCCCAAGTAGACTTGACAATTCACAGTTAATAAAGATCAGAAGAGCCAAGAGTCTTGACGGCATAAAAAAGAAATGGTAAAAAATATTGTCCATATGTACATGTAAGTAAATATTCTTGCACAAGATTACACAAATACATATTGTAAGAATTAATTTATTAATAAGAACATATACATAGAAAAAAAAAGAAACAGATTTACATATACTCTTACAAAGAAAAAGAAACTGACAGGCACACATACACTTTGAATATTTTAATAGATTTTTTTGTCCAATATTATTTCTTATTACTATGAATATTGGTCTTAGTAGTTGAGTTGCTGTAACTTTTTGATTTTCTTAAAGTAAGATTTAGGACAGCCAGTCAAGATTGAGAAGTCCTGCTAAAGAAAGATTGTGTCTCTGACAGGAATTGAACCTGATCCCCATTTTTCAGCAGAAAAACTGCTTCTATACCTGAAACAGGCAAAAGAAATTAATAGATGAACATACACTTAGAAAGAAAAAGAAATTCACATGCATTTAGGAAGAAAAAAAATTCATATACATTTAAAAAGAAAAAGAAATTTCTATACATTTAAAAAGAAAAAAAAATTCACATACACTTAAAAAGAAATTCATTTATAATAAGATATGTTAAATATTCCTGCATAATGTCTACAGAAATACATACCCATACATGTCTCTGCTTACAAAGTAGATACACAGACATTCATAGAAAAAATGCTGTGTATGTACAATACATGCAAACATTTCTGTTGAATGAGTATGAAAACTTTGCCAAAGTAGATGTCAAATGTATATTTCTGATCAAATTTTCAGAATGCTACTTGATTAAAAAAAAAAAAAAAAAAAAAAAACGAGACTAAGAATTAAAAGGAAATATACAAATTTGTTGAGACCAAATTTCATCTCATGCACAGCAGTTCACTAATTCTAGCTATACAAAGTTGCAATGTATTTTCTAAAGAAAGAGTAATTGATGTTTTGAGAGTATATAAAGTTGTTTACTTATCAAGTTTGAGTAAAAATTTAAATTTTTAACAGTAAACATTTACAAATATTGAAATGCATTATTTTATATATGGCAAAAAAAAAAAAAAAAATTAAAATACAAAAAGATAATAAAATGCTTTTGCTAATCTGAGAAACAGTGAATTATTTTGAAAAAAATTTTTCCAAACCAATTTGAGGTTGTAGAATTGGTTTATTACAAAGACAGCTTGCACAGCATCACCCTCACTATAACTTGTTACACTTTATATTTTCTACAATATATAAAACAATTTGATAGCTGATAAGATGCTGGAAATCTTGGGCCCATTCCTTTCTCAAAAGAGAAAGGTGTACAAAATAGTTTGTACACAGAAATTTTTTTTTCCTTTTTTTTCACTCTGCTTAGTAATGTCTTATCTATCAAACTCTCATATGTTTCATCAATGTACTTACATATCATATACATGTTCATATACAATTTTGTAGATAAGTAAATTGAGAAACAATTTTGTTATTATATATATGTATGTATATAGCCATCCCCAAACACTCCTGTTTCGCAGCATCACAGCTCATCAGCATGATTAGATATCTGATTGCTTCCAGCCAAGATTGAAACCTCACTGATTTGATATTAGTTGGCAATTTTCAACTCTAAGCTATGGGCAATATATACTTTATTTGTCAATACACTAATAATAATAAAACTAAAAGAAAATAAGTGAAAATTAAAAAATTTTAACTTATTTTTATAAGTTATAAATTTTTTAAAGTGCTCACGAAACTTTATGAACATCCTGTGTATAAATATATGTATCTAAACTTATTTATAAATGGAACTTTGTCTGTGTGTGTCCATTACCTATAGACTCTGAAATGGCTGAACCGATTTTCTTGAAAATTTACACAGTTGTACTATCAGCGTCTGTGAGTGTTTTTAGCTAGGTTTTGTGTCGAGGTACCTCCGATAAATATAAATAATAAAAAAAATCGGGTTATAGAAGGAGTGGTCCAATTTTAATCAAATTTGATACACTCATAGACAAAGACATAAGAAATGATATTCAGAAGTTTCAAGGTTGCAGTTCTTACAACTCTTTGGACATTGGCACGAAAGACTAAAAAGCAATAGTTGTTTCCAGTTAAAGCAAAACCGTAGTCTGAAAGAAAAATGAATGGATGTAAGTCAAATTTTGATTTCCTGGTATCGATATCAAATAAGTTTTTTTCATTGTAAACTGAATTTTGAAGGCTAAATAAGTTCTCTGAACAAATGGTATCATGGCTGAGACTATGAATTACAATTATACCTACTTAGAGCCAAACCCGAAGCAAAAACTAAAATAAAAGGGCTGAAAAAGTACAGACATACAGGCAGATAAACAGACACACACACAAACATTTTGCCTTTTATATATATATATATATATATCATCGATTTTTTGCACTATTGTAAGAACTGCAACCTTGAAACTTCTGAATATCATTTCTTATGTCTTTGTCTATGAGTGTATCAAATTTTATTAAAATTGGACCACTCATTCTACAACCCAATTTTTTTGATTATCGATTTTCAATATTTATTGGGGGTACCTCGACACAAAATCTAGCTAAGAACACTCGCAAATGCTTATAGTACAACTGTGTAAATTTTCAAGAAAATCAGTTCAGCCGTTTCGGAGTCTATAGGTAACGGACACACACAGTTCCATTTATAAATAAGTTTAGATTCCTATATCATTGCCTTCTGTTTCTTATCATCCACCATGTTTGTTCATTAAATAATTCCATTTAGCTTGACCGTGTTTGATCAATTAGGAAAGAATTGTGATTTTATTTTATATGTTACTGTACCTCCTTCTATTGCCATAACAGTAAAAGGGGGTGGTATGTAACTATATATATATATATATATATATAGACACATACATACTACAGAAATTAACGAATTTTAACAAAACTTGGTTATAAACAACCGACAATTTGAAATGAATTGTTTGAACATTATTTTTTATCGATATTTGTATTTAAGTAGATATTCTGTTTTTTAATTAAACAGTATTATATATTTATATCTACTGGCCTGATTATTTACGATAAATTGTTATTACGAAAATGTGTGCCATTCGGCAGGATTCGAACCTGCGACCCCTATCTACATAGGGGAAGCTACCATTTGATTTGTGTTATATAGACTTGATTAAAATCTTGTTTAGACTGGAGGCCATTTGTGATCGAGCAGTCTAAGACGTTGCCAGATCAAATTGTCACGCTTTCTGAAATATGATACTTTAACAGAGTGATCAACAAGATTTCTGCCTTGTAATCTCCATGCCAAAAGCTCTGCTGCTTTCTTTGAAAGTCCTAAATCCCGCACTAAATCATTCAGTTTAACCTGAGGAAGAGGCTTGTGGATAGGGAAGGGTTCAGAATCTGAAGAACAGTTCTCTGATTGTGAACACTTTTCTGACAATTCACTGTCACAACTGTCTTGTTCGCTTGTATCATGTCCAATGTCTTTATCATCCAATGAAGGCAAGCCTTTAAAAACTGGAACACAAACTTCTTCAGAGTGCAGAACAGGCCGAATAGCTGAGGGAATGTTTGGATACGTAATCTTATGGCGGTTTTTCCTTCCAACACCCGTTGTGTTTACCATGCAAAAATAACAGTCAGTTACATGGTTGGTGGGTTCGCGCCAAATCATTGGAACTCCAAAAGGCAAACCTTTGCATTTTCCTTTGGTCCAGTCTCGAAGCATTTCCTCACAGTTGTGGTACACAATCTGAAGAGTCCATTGCTTGTCTTGATCACCAAGATGAACTTCAAAACATGCCTTGTAGGCACGCTTGACAAATGAGGATATGTTATGTCTCTCTGACAATTGAGTGTGTAGCATCCACATATGTAGCAGAAGGCATCAGGCTAGTTTTTGCAGTGATATCTATTTTTGGAAACCATATATATATATATATATATATATATATATATATATATATATATGGACGTGAAAATGCTTATACATGGTTTACACAAGTTCACATTTGTACACTTTCATTAACTTTAAATTTCATACAAACTAGAGCTTGTAGAGAAAAACTAATTTCAGATTTGAAATCAGCACCTAAAACTCCTTTAGAATCAGTTAAAATATCCAATGCAACTCAAAGTTACTGAAAAAGTGTTCCCCAGTGTAATTTGATGGAACTTTTATCAATTTATTGGCTATATATATAATTGAAATTATTGTTTTTCCTTCTCTAATATAAATAAGAGAAGGAAGGACTCTAGCTGTCCCCCAAGTGAAGTTCTTCCTCTGTTAAGACTGCCTATAAAACAAAATTTTTGATATACAGATTCTAGCTGATGATTTGGGATAATTGGTTGATGATATCACTTGCATACACACAGACTCTTGTGTATATATTATAACTTCCAGTCAGTGTAAATTTGTTGTAGAACAAAAGCCTTTTATAAATTCAGTAATGATAACTGTGACCATTCTCTACCATTTTCTTTTTATTGTCTTAGATTTTTTTCTTGTGCATTTTCTATCTATTGGACACAAATCAAACAGCCTTTTGCTCCATCTGATAGATCCTTTCTTCTAATTATAAGTCTCACTCACTTTCAAGTTTTAGACTTAATATCATCTTTTATCTGTTCCCTTACCCATGCTGAATAATTTCTGTCCTTTTGTTATCTCTAGCATTGCTCTTTCCATCCTCCTTGGATAAAGAACGGATTACTTACCCCTAGCATAAATCTCAAAAGAGATAGAATGAGGACAAACTGCTGAATGAACTATGACTCAGATAAATTGGTAGCAGTGTATAGTCTCAATAAAAGAAAACTGTGATAAGAAAATTTATTTTGTATTAATTGTACATAGACACTTTTTTGTTGTTGCACCTCAAAAGGAACTACTTTAAACCATTAAATTAAACCATTAAATTAAACCATTACTCATCAATCTCTTTAATTCCCCCTCCTTAACATTTATCACACCTTAAAACATTTTTTGATCAGATTTTAACAGTACAGCATTTTCAGAATAGAGTAGTTCATTCAATTCATCAAAGCAATTTCAATTAATACTTTCTGGTTCATTTTCTTCTCCTACAAAGTGAACAGACACCCATTTCTTACATTTTCAATTTTGTTTTGTTTGCATACTTATTACTTTAACTTCCTGTCATGGATCCTTTTTTAATCTTGTATCTGTTAACAGAATGTTATGTTGGATTAGTCATATTCTGAGCAGAATTTTCACATCCAGCATTTCTGAAAATCATTCTGAGCAAGGTAATAATGCCACTAAAATGCAAGAGGTTGAAAGAGAATGAGAAAACTTTAGAAAGAACTAGAAACTCAATCCTAAACAGGAAACGAGGGATAAACCTTTATTCCTGTTAAAAAGATTGGGGAGGAGTGTGAACCAAGCAATAGACAAACCTATCTACTCTTATTGAGAAAAATAAATAAATAGTAAATAAAATTTCAGAGTTTAGGCAGTAATGTAATTTCTTACTTTTGTATCATACAAACCAGCATAAGAGAAAAACCCATTAAAAGGGAGAAATGAAAATGGAAAGAAGAGTAAAAAAAAACATTAAAAGGAAAACCCATTAAAAACCCATTAAAAGAAAACCTCATTAAAAGGGAGAAATGAAAATGGAAAGAAGAGTAGAGGATGTGAAGTAAAAGGGAAAGAAGAAAAGGAAACAGAGAGTAAGAAGAGAAAAAGAGTGAGAGGAAAAAAGATAGGTTATTTTAATTTTACTTTCACTATCTAATGAGCTTATGTTAATGGCTGGTAGAACATGGATTAGGAGAGATAGTAAAAAGAGAAATGTTGCTAATAGCTACAAAAGACAGGAAATTGTAAAGAGCCATGATTGTTTGTGTCCTGAAGGGACATCACACATAGAAGAAACAAAAATGAAATTATATCTTCTCTATAATTTTGATATGGTTTTAGTCTGGTAGTGACTTAATGACTGCCAAGTATTCTACTGAATCAGAAGACTTTTCATATTAAATTAAAGCCAAACAAAATGCTTTATTAGATTCTGTTGCTTTTATCTTTTGGTCTATTGTTTGCAGAAAGTGTATTGTTGAATAACCAAATAATTTCATTTATGGACAGCCACAAAAATAGCAGTATTGCCTCTGACAAAGCTTTTATCAGATGATGACCCCTGAGGTCAGGTGTAACTTTAAGGCTGAAATAGCTAACCTAACTACTCGCAATATTACCAGATATTATTGGTTTTTCACCCACACCAGATACAGCTTCCACCTATTAGTGACAACTTATAAAAGAATTTGTGAGCAAAATAAGCAGAAAATAAAAACAAGTCTTAAAACTACCTGATTCGATGCGAAATGACCCGTGGGGTTGGTATGCCAGTAAAATAAATCTAAAATCCACCCATTATTGAGACTTCTTTATATATATTCACTTTTCTTTTGTAGACAACTCAAGTGTAGTTAGGTATGTTGAAGTCAGGTTTGTGATAAAAGCTTGACATCGCACTTCAATAGGAAATATATTCATTATATAGCCATATCCTGTACATTATTCTTACAGATCTTCATATTTTACTCCTAAGCCCATTCAATATTTTTACCAAAAGGAATCATTAATTCAATATGAACTTTTATTTATTATCCACATATAAAAAATGCAATATTTATCCTATATATATATATATATATATATATATATATATATATATATATATATATAATTGTCACATTTTATTATGCATGTCAATGCTTTTGCAATAGAGATAGTATTTAGCCAACTGAATTTTTTCTTTCAGTATATTCATATATTTATTTCTAAAGAAGTGATGGATTTTTTATTTATTAATCAAGTATATTTTATCACTTTAAATGTTATTTTTAGGGGATACCCATATTTGAGTAGATGCTTCGTTTGTTTATTTATTTAACAGTATATTCATTTTCTACCAGCCTGAATATTCAAGTAATACTATTAAAGAAAAATATATACACTCTCTGGCAGGATTCAAACCTGCATCCCTCTTCATGCAAATTTTAGGTTATAATATCTATCCTGATTACAAATATTCATAATAACTTGTTTAGGGGTTGGTAGGTTTTGTTATACAATCATTGGCTATATCATAATTGTTTTTAATTTATAAATAAATCCATAATCAATATATATATATATATATATATATATATATTAATGCAGGTTTCATTGAATAATATAGACAAGTTTTGTCTATTAATTTTGTGTAGGATCCGTTCATACCGTCTGATATACTTGATGGTGATATCGTTGAAAGACAACAGAAGATCACAGTAATTGTTGATTTTTTTTATTGGGTCTAAGCTTTTGGCTCACATAAGCCATTATCAAAGAATAAATATTAACACACAGTAAACATAGAACATTTAAGTTATTAACAATAAAGAGAATTAAACTGAAGATACAAGTCCATCCCTACCATGGCGGATGGCCGAAGACAGTGACAAAATAGTGGCGTTGTGGTCCCTGATCCGATTACAGGCATTTGAGTACGTTTTTGGAAATATCAAAATTGATTGTATTCAAACCAGGTTTAAATTGTTTAATGTAGATTGCTTCCAGGATTTTGAGTTTCTGTTTATTATTTTCTTGTTTAAGTATGTATGTGTTATCAACGAGTGTTTTTCTCAGAAGTGTGAAAAGAGAATAACAACTTCAAAACAAGATTCCCTTGAAAGTGGCTTAAGAAGTGGCCAAAAGCACTTGGGACAATGGATAATATGGGCAGTTTTTGTACTCTCTCACTCCCACGAAATGGTAAAATGCAAGCATGCTGAAAAAAATAAATAAAATTTTCTTTGTCCACTATATTTAACAAAAGATTTTTAAAAGAAAGGTTGCTGTCCAAATATGCATTAATCACATACACGCACACACACATATATATATATTCAAGTCAGGAGATGAAAATAAATATGCTGTTTAATAAATAAATAAAAACAGAAGATCTACTCAAGTATGAGTGTCCATTAAAAATGACATTTAAACAAATAAATAAAAAATTTGTTGGATTTAATATATATATATATATAGATACACGTGTGTATATCTATGTGTGTATATAGATATATGTGTGTGTGTGTGTTTATATATATAAGCACACACACAAGAACTATTTTGTATCATACATTTATGCTGCCATCTCTCTGTAGCTGACAATTCTAGTGACATACACGAAAACAGACAATAGAATTTTGTCCTATTAAACTTCATAAATAAATTTCCATAATTACTCAAAAGCAAATAGAATGTTGCTTACATGATTATTCAGTATGTATTAAACAAGAACATTTAGTGTAACATTGCTTTTTTTTATTTTTTCATATTTTATAAATACAGTGCATTTGCAAAATTATTTAAATAGCAACATCATACAAATAAAATATTTATTATAGTGTCAAAAAGTCAATATCAATAAATGACAAAGCATGATTTATATGTGAGTCTCTATATTTGCAATTGTAATTCACATACAGATTTAATTCAAAAAACAGTGACAGACTCAAGCATTTGAACTTACATGCACTTAAACTCGCATAGAAATGCACATTATGTATTACTATGCACCCATATATGCACATCTGATTACCTGAATGCAATATTTCAATTTAAGCTGCTGCACAAAAAGAATTTTATACAAAAAATTCAAACATAAATTTTGGTATTTAAATGTGCATCCTTTTCCAACACACATGCACCACATTGATATAATAGCTTAAACTCTTGCATACAGACATTTTTATAAAAATTTATACATTTTAAATGTTCATGTATAAAAGAACAAGCACAGATAAATACATACAAATATCTGCTAATACATGCATTTATAAACATCTAATAAAACACTCACAAAGATGCACTAATATATGCATACATACACACAAGTATGTATTAATACACCAATAAACTCATTAATAGACACACATACACACTTTTTAATATAGACTCATGCAATTATATATATATATATATATATCAATCCTGGCCAGATGCAAGTGGATGTCTAACCACACTGATGAGCTGTGATATGACAAAACAGGCTTGTATGTGTATGACGAATATATATATACTTTTGTATTGAGCACTTTAGTGTAAGGGTTTTTGTCTTGGGGCTTTTTTCTTTCCTACGAGTATTTGACTTTTGTTCATGTACTTCATTTGTTTCTTTTTTTACTTCCCCTCCTTTTCCTTCCGAGTTCGTTCTTGGTGGGTTTTTCAAGACAAACTTAAATATAGTATAACTTTTATTAGTATTAGCAGAATTGTTTCTATTAATATTTTGTTATAATTATTATAGTTATTATTAATATATATATATATATATATATATATATATATATATATATATATATATATATATATAACAGGGTGTGATTGATAAATTGTGGCCATTTTATACTTTTAAATTCATGCATATGCATTATTTCTTTTTGAGTTTGTCAACTGCACAGTATAATGGGGTCAGTTGGGCACCGTCTGTGAGAAAAACAGCACCATGACACAACTAACATCACCAGAAATTTGGAAATGGCTTGCTGTACTGCTTGGCATTTGCACTGGAATCTTCAATACAATTATTTCAAGTGTTTGGTTGACAATCTGAAGACAGTGCAGAGTATTCAGAAAGAGTTGGATGAGTCTAATGGTGATTACAAATGTACGAAAGCTGGAAAACTCACTCTGATCATTCTGAAAAGAAAAGAACTCCTAGATTTGTAGATGAGGGCCTCAGACTCAACACAGAGGCCTACATTAAGTGCTTTGAGAAGGTAGTGCTGGCCTGGGTCAAGAGGATCACTGCTGGAAGACCCTATATCTGGAAACAGGACTCTGCACCATGCCACACAAGTAGGAGAACCAAGTTATGGCTATCAGACATTTTCTGTGATAACATCACACCTTACATCTGGTCACTTAACTTTCCAGACTACAACCCCTTTGATTATTATGTGTGGGGCACGGTTGAGCGAGAGACCAAAAAAGCTCCTTATAATACCAAAGATGAAGTGAAGGCAAGGATTATGGCAGCATTTCTCAACTTAAACAAGAAGGCCATCCAGAAGAGATGCAGATTTGGAAGTCATCTGGAAGATGTGGTTGAAGCCAATGGCAATTTTATTGAAGAAATTTACTCTTTAGTATTTTAAGATATTTATGTGTAATTTTGGTAAATATCTAATCTAAATCTAAACTTATTTATGAATGGAACTTTGTGTGTGTGTGTGTGTGTGTGTCCGTTATAGACTCTGAAACGGCTGAACCGATTTTCTTGAAAATTTATACAATTGTACTATAAGCGTCTGCGAGTGTTCTTAGATAGGTTTTGTGTTGAGGTATCCCCAATAAATATCGAAAATCAATAATAAAAAAAATTGGGTTATAGAAGGAGTGGTCCGATTTTAGTCAAATTTGATACACTCATAGACAAAGACATAAGAAACAATATTCAGAAATTTCAATGTTGCATTTCTTACAATAGTGCAGAAAATTGTTAATATATATATATATATAAAAGCTTTCATTACACCCAAGCAACTCCGGGCTATACTGCTGCTGCCATTTATGGTCAGGTGCCCCTGCCGTTCTCCTCAGTGTTCTTGACAAGCTCCAAAGGAGAGTCTGTAATGTGATAGGTACTGATCTGGCGACTCGTCTGCAGCCACTTTCCCATCGTCGAAATGTGGCCTCCCTCTGTCTCTTCTATAAATACTTTCATGGCTTCTGCTCGGATGAGCTTAAGTCACTGATGCCTCCTCAACAGGTGTTTACCCGTTCAACCAGACTGGCAACTGGGTCCCACCCATTCACAGTCAGGTTAGCCAAACGCAGACGACAATTCTACTCCTGCAGCTTCCTCTCTCGCACTTCCCGCCTGTGGAACTCACTCCCGTATTCTTGCTTTCCTGACGGCTACGACCTCCAGAAATTTAAAAGCAAAGTTAATACTCACCTACTAACCACTGGCCTCTAGCTCTCTCTCCCCTCCCCTGTATAAGCTTCCCTTTCTCTCCGCCCATGTACCTGTCATTGCACCTGCTTTCTCAGTTTTCTATTGTTCCTTTCTAACTAGCTTGTACTCCTCACTCTTTTCTAATTAATCTTTCTACACTTATGTAACCCCCTGCACATCAGTGGCGTTTCTGCCTTGCTCGGGGTGAAATGATTAAAAAAAAAAAAAAAAAAAAAAAAAATGAAATGTCAATGATATTTTCATTTTTTGTGCAATTTAGACGACAATTTATCCATCGCCCCATAAATAAGCATACATTAATACCTACATGCTCTAATATGTATAAATGCAAAACACCACCATATCATGACAGCTGTGTGTAGTGCATTGTGTATGGAGGATGTAGCATTTAATGTCTTTTAAGCTTATTAGTTTAAAGATGGAAAATATCATTTGAAATGAAATCTTTGTAACCATTGTAGTTCTAGATTTCTGGTTGGGCACAATTTCAGATCAATAAGTTTGTTAGCGCTTTTGATAGGAAAGCTGGAATTTCGATTATAGGCTTTTGGTGGATCAACTCTAATTACAATATTTTAGGGAATTGTTTGTTTTTTTTTAAATTCTCATTTTTATTATTTTTATTTTTAGATTTAGATGCAAAATGGCAACTTCATTTCCTGGTTTAAAGATGTTCATTACTTTAAATAACAACATCTCAATTCAATTAAGAATTCAGTTAGTGGCTTGATTAGAAGAAGCAATCCTGTATGGTGGAAGATGCTACATGCTGTTTGTGAGAGAGAAGGGAAAGAAATAGCACAAGCAGAGAGAGAGAGAGGATAAAGAAGAGAAATAGAAAAAAGGAGTTAAGTGTATTATAGCTTATAAGGAGGAATAGACAGAAAGTGAAAGAAAGAATGGTGAAAAGTAGAGAAAAAGGAAAGAGTAGTGTAAAGATAGGGGGAGAAGAGAAAAAAATCAGAAAACGTGAGAATGTAGATAAAGAAATGAAGATGATAGAGAAAGAAAATTAAAAGAGAAATAAAAAGAAAGAGTTGAGAACTAGCAAGTATATAATCTATAAAGACAGAGGAAAGCCAAAAGATAAAGAATGAGAGGAAAAGAAGGTAAGAGAGAATCAGATTGTGAATTAGAGAGATACACGAACATACAATGTTTGACAAACAGAATAGGAGATGGAGTTTGAGAAAAATAAAATCAGGATCAGCTGGAATTATTTCATGACTGTTTTTATATAGACGAGTGTATGTTTATATCCTACTAAGTTGTTACTTGTTTTTATGTCAGTGTTTCCACATATAATTACTCTGACGTTAGAATTTCAAGCCAAGATCTTTGCAAAACTTACACAATCTCTTAAACCTTCTGAAACAAATAAGATCAACATTTTTCTTCAGCTAGTTATTCAGAAGGCAATTGTTAGGAGAGGTTAGTTTAGTATTAAGTTATTATCCATTATCAAATGATGTTTGTTTCCAACATATGAGGTATACCTTTTTTTTCCAGAATCTTTTGTAAAATTAGCTTCCTTTTTAGATCTTAATGATTGGATTACAATTACTTGACTAATATTTGACTGACACATATGTTTCTTGAAATGAAATATGTAATTATAAATACAAATAAAAAGTGATATTTAAATAGGAAGCAATATATATATATATATATTTGTAAATTTTCATAGGAGTAGGAGGAAATACAGTGTATACATGCATGTGTGTGTGTGTGTGTGTAGGATGTATATAATAATATCTAAAACTAAAGTGAAAATGATGAGACAAAGTGGAAAAGCTTATAAATGATTCATTTGCAAATGGCTGTTGGACTCAACTTCTTCAGGTTGAAATAATGAAACCAAGCCCAACAGACATCTGTGAAATGTGTTGTTTATAAGCTTTGTCTCATCATCTTCAGTATTTAGGTACCTCTAAAGATTCACTAAAAAGAGCATAACATGATGAAAAAGAGAAACAAACTTGATAAAACAAAGTTTTATTGTCCAAATATTTGTTATTATTAAGAGGAAAGACCAAGGTATTTTTTTATTAAATTTTTAATCCTTTCTAGTAAGTTTGAAATTTTTGGTTAGAATTTTTTTTTCTGTGTCAGTGGGTTTGCCAAAGTTTAGTATGGGAAACTTAGCATCTTTTTTGTAGTAAAAACACATTGCTGTAAAATAAGCAAATATTAATGCTCCTCCATTTTGCCATTGATTTAATCCTGCCTTGTTAAGAAATCTGCCACTGCAGACAAAACAGACCTTGTTACTGCTCTCGAAAAGGACCTCCAGTCAGTGGTAGACTGGAGTAAGAAATGGCTTGTAAACTTTAATGATTCCAAAATGAAGCTGCTATTCTTTAACCACCATAGACAATCTTTCCTACCTGCCATCAGCATTGATCATGCTAGACTCTCAAAGCAATACACTACACCTCCTTAGTCTCACTCTCTCAGCTGACCTTAATTGGAACGACCACATTCAATCAATAGCTAAATCTACTGCTAAGAAAGTCAGGTTCCTGTGTTGGGCCAGGAAGTTCTTTTCTGAATCCATCATGCACATTTACAAATTTATCATCCGACCGTGTATTGAATGCTGCTGTCATATCTGGTCAGGTGCCCCTGCTGTTCACCTTGGGGTTCTTGACAAAATCCAAAAAAAAATCAGCAATGTAGTCAATCCTGTCCTGGCTGCTTAACAGTAGTCTCTCTTTCACTGATGAGATGTGGCTTCTCTCTGTCTCTTTTACAAATACTTTCACAGATTCTACTCCAAAGAGCATAGCTCCTTGGTGCCTCCCCTACACAAATGTACTAGACTAGCAACAAGGGCCCACCATTTTACTGTGAAAACAATCAAGTGTAACCACAACTTCTACTCTATCAGCTTCTTTTCTCGCAGTTCCCATCTCCTGACACATTTTTCAATTCCAATGATTGTGATGGATCTGCTTATTATTTAACACCTTCCTTTGATATAAAAATTACATTTTAAAAATTTCACACTGATTCTTAAAATCATATAACTTAGAAAAATGTTTTTGCAAAAGTCTATACCCTCCAGATATTATATTGTGTTATCACATAGTTTATCATTGATGTATACAATATACAATCCAGCACAATCAAAAGTGACATGTACATTCTACCATAACAAATAAACTTGGCCAATCTATTATTCTTACTATTTAAGGTGATTTAACTGCCTACAAAATCATCCACCACATGATTTCTTGGTATGTTGGTCTTTGGACTCTGACTTGTAAACACAAGGTGTCCAACTTGGGAAAGAAAATGGACAAGCCTCTCTCTCAGGAACTTAAAAAACCTTATTATTCAAAATTACAATGAAAATAATGGCTATAAAAAGATTGCAAAAACTTTAGAATTGCCCCTAAGCACTGTTAAAACTGTAGTTAAGTGGTTAGTACACAAAACCACTGCTACCCTACCAAGAACTGGGAGACCGAGCAAACTTACCAGAAGAGCAAAATCAAAACTGTTTTGGGAGGCAACCTCCAACCTTAGTGTAACACTGGAGGACTTGAAAGCTTCAGCTTCCAGTACTGGGATAGATGTCTATGCATCTACAATTTCCAGAGTATTGCACCAGTCTGGCTTGCAAGGGAGGGTAGATAGAAAAAGGCCCCTTCTGAAGCCTATACACAAGCAAGCTTGGCTAAACTTTGCCAAAAGTCACATCAATGATTCCATGACCATGTGGCAAAAGATTTTGTGGTTAGATGAGACCAAAGTTGAATTATTTGTAAAAAATATGAAATGTTACGTTTGGCAGAAAAAAAGGCACTGCTCACCAACCTCATTATACCATCCCCACTGTCAAGCATGACGGTGGCTCGATCATGCTTTGGGGCTGTTTTTCAGCTGCAGGACGTGGAGAGCTGGTAACCATCCAAGGTGTCATGGTTAGTGTCAAGTACCAAGAAATATTGTAGGCAAACCTGCTGAAGTCTGCCAGTGCTCTGTGCTTGGGTCACAATTTCAAGTTTCAACAAGATACTGACCCCAAGAATGTGTCAAAAAGCACTAAAGCTTGGTTTGCTAGCAAGAAAATCACAGTTTTGGAGTGACCCAGCCAGTCTCCAGACCTCAATCCTATAGAAAATCTATGGCATCATCTAAAGCTGGCTCTGCACCAATGTTCCCCATCCAATATGACACAGCTCAAGAAGTTCTGCCATGAATAATGGCAAAAACTGTCAGCAGAACACTGCAGCAAGCTTGTGGAAGGCTACCCAAGGCGTCTACAGGCTGTAATTAATGCAACAGGATCATCCACAAAGTATTAGTTGAAGAGCTTCCAAAAACATTTTTCTAAGTTATATGATTTTAAGAATCAGTGTGAAATTTGTAAAATGTAATTTTTATATCAAAGGAAAGTATGATGGATCTGCTTATTATTTAACAATCATTGGAATTGAAAAAATGTGTTGTTCCCTGTTAAATTATACAAAATATATAAATTTTCAAAGCTACTGTATATAAGTAGCAATAATAAATAAATGTTATAGCACATTGACTAGATTCATAATTATTATAATTTTCTTTGATTAAGAAATACACATACACAATTTATCAGCTTATAATTTTACAGTGCATTTTTTTTCAAACAAAATGTCATCTGAATCAATACTAATGCTTTTTTCTTATTTAAAAAAATCTCTGATGTTAAAGTGAAACATTTTAGATTAAAAACACTTTTTTTTTCTCTGTGTTCTTTACTTATTCAATTCATTGTTTATTAAATTTTCTAATTTTAAATAATAACCTCTTTTTTCTATAACACTTTACAGTCAGGATATTAACGAGAAATAACAATCAGCAGATGATAAAGAGTAACAACAATAGTAAACTGGAATGATAATGATAATATGCATTAAGAATTATGCAAAAAAAATCCTTTAACATTTCAGACTAAATTTATTTTTAAATTATGTTTTAAGATAATTGAAATTCAGACTGAGCTACCTAGAATGTTTAAGCTTTTTATACTCTCTCTCTCTTTCTCTCTCTCTCTATATATATATATATATACACACACACACACACATATATACATACACACTCACATATATATATATATATACATACACACACATATATATATAATGCCGGGCTTGTATCTTAAATGAATTGAGTTTTTCTTGCTGGTCATCAAGAAGTTGAAATATGACTTGTATACCAGCAAGAAAATATATATATATATATATAAAAATGAATATGTCTGTCTGTGTGTCTACATTCTAATAAATCCTACTCCTCCGAAACCCTTTGTCTGACTTCAACCAAAATTGGGTCACCTGTCAATCATGACATGAAACTTTGATGTACACAAAAATTTTTGAATTGAGATATATATATAAATATATTTTTTTTTTTTTTTTTTTCTAAAACAATAAATTTTATTTTATTCAATGCACATATTTGTTTTTCATAAATGGTGGCTGCAGTTTATTGAAAACTGAACTAATATATTTTGAACAAAATAACATTTTCTTGCTGTCAATCTGTAGTGAACATTTGAATGTATAACATATGTACAAACAGTAAAAACATTTTTAATTTATTCTGATCACTATAACATCTTCATTGTTAGCTTCATAACATTTTGAAATGTGTATTACCAAGAATTTTCCACAATATGAATAGATAGGTTTGCCTATTGTCTGGCTTACCCTCCTCCCTGGTCTTTTTAACAGGAGAAAAGATTTATCCCTTGTTTCCTGAAAGTCACATTTCATCACCATTCAAACCCTAAGTTTACTCCATTGACAATGAATTGTTGCACTCTTAACAATTCATTGTCAATGGAGTAAACTTGAGGTTCTATGTTATGAATGCTTATTGGGTGTTCAAATTCACTTCAAACTTCAAGAGAGACTTCTATATATAATCCATTGCTAATGATGCTGGAAAAATGGTCAGCTTATTCTATCACTTCAAGAAGTAGCTGACTCCTCCTGCCATGGTTTATCTTTACAAGAGTCAGATTAGTACAACAATGGAATATTGCTGTTCAATCCTCACTTCCCAGCCTTGTTACAAGCCTGTTGTTAATCTATTGCTATTTCTATGGCAAATGTTCAAATAAATAGTTCCACTAGCTCAGACTCTTACAGCTAGGATATATCATGCTCCTTTCATGGAGTCAAATCACCCTCATTTCCTCTACATTCCAAGTATGAGAAGAAACTTCCATTCAGACAACATTTTTTCAAGAACTGGCACTTTGTGGAACAGGTTCCTGTGTGGGCACTTCCCTGAGCACTTGAATCTTGACCTCTTGAAGTCAAGGGTCAATTATCATATTTCCTCCTCATCATTCCAACCACTTTCTCTTCCATTTGTATCACATTTTATTCAGCATTATCATTTTGATTGTAATTCTACCTTAAGTAAATCTTGTATTGGATGAAATTTATCATATATATATATATATATATATATATATATATATATATATATATATTTCCTTTCATTTCAAACATATGCACCATAGTGTGGGCGCTAGAGGGTGTCGTCAGTGATGTCATTGCGTGGATCACTAGGGGGTTTCGGGTATCTCAACATCATACCCCCCTCACTGCACCAATCTGACCAGAGATGATCAGTTTCTGGTTCACCCTCGATAAGCACTTTCAGACACTGGAAAAATTTATAACGTTTGGGCCTGGTACGAAACCTTGCAAATGCTTCTGATTGGCGACAGTCAGAGCCACTTTCCATTTAGAGGTGAACCATACATGAAATCATCCGAAAATATGAAACAATTTACCTATTGAACGGCTATTAGAAGAAAAAAAAAACTCGACTAAGAATTAATCACGATTCGTTTAAAAATAAATAAATGTCTACAATTTTAAATTATATAAACATATAAATTGTAAATGCAAATTCTACTCCAACAGCTTCTTTTCTCACACTTCCTGCCTGTGGAATTCCCTTCCATTTACTTGCTTTCCCGACAGCTATAATCTCCAAGAATTTAATTTAAATGTAAAGTCAATAGTCATCTCCTATCTCACTAACCTGCATTCTCTCTCTCATGTTCCTTTCTCCGTTTACTCCACTCTTATCAATATTCTCATCCTTCTCTTACCAACTTCCTGATACCCCCTATGACCTGTCACTCTTTCTCATAACTTTCCTCCTATATAACCTCCTTCAAAACAGTGGCAGTAAAATGTCTTGTTTGGGGTGATATGATTATTAAAATATATATATATATATATTTGGCAAAATTTTGTGGGATCAATGTTTGTAAGGATAAGATCAACAAGTGAATCAACATGTTAGATATTTTTATGCAAATGATTGTAGAACTGGTGTCAGTGGTTTTGAATTTGAGATCTGAAATCTTGTTGTGTTCACTAAAATATCTTATACAATAGCTACATAAACATTAAAACGCACCTAAAAAATAGCTATAAATCAATAACACAACAAAGTGTTTACATCTTAAAATATAGCAATTAAGTTGTACAATATAAAACTATAGAATGCAAATTAAAAAGGTTGTTTTATTAGTCATCATAATTTTGGTAAATACCACCAAATATTGTGTGGATGTAGTAGTAGACATACCACATGACATTTTAGTGCCAGTTAGTAATAAATAAAATAATATAATTCTGATTTCTTAGAAAAAAATAGGTATAAATATCATGAAGTCCATCCCCAAGAAAGGGACTCACTAATGCCACCAAGGTCCATATCACTCTAGCTGCTGATAATCAAGAACCCATTCACGTTCACATGCAAAAGCAATGTTTAACTCAGCACTGGCCAAACTACAAAGAGTCTGCCTCAAAATACGGTGCCACTGTCCACAGTAAAAACTAAATTTAACCTATCTCCTTTATCCATGCTACTACCATGCATGTATACTGATGCTTTCACACAAACACACATGTAACCACATTTCACTGTTCTCATATACATACACAATACAGTTTATGTTCTGTCCAAAAACTTGACTAATAACCAAATAAAAATGACATTACTCATTCAGTACATCCAACTGACGTTGTGTATTCTTGTTGTTATATAAAATTAATGTTATTTGTTAATACTATGTTGTATTTTCCTTCTGAAGTTTATTTTTCCATGAAAGTTGGATTATCTTAAATTGCTGAATTACAAGCAGTCTCGCAATAATATTTTAATTTATTGCATCAAATATGAATACTCAGAATTTTGATGTCTAACAAAAGCTTGAGTAGAAGGATTCCTACAAGCTTTTGGACTGATTCTTTAAGAGGAAACATTCTTTGGAAACAGAGCTTGAAAAATATGTTGCATATTTCTTGGAGGTATACTATAAATGGAAAATTACAGAGCTAGAAAAAAAATGATTATTTATTTATTAGCAAATACATCACATTGTTGATAACTTCAAAATGTTCTTCAATTAGTAGAGAATGAAAGAGATTAGTTATACAAGTTATTTATCCCCAGAGTTTTATAATAATACAGACTAAAAACAGATACAAAAATAAACTATTTATTCTCCTTGATAATAATGGATGTGCATTGTGGCGCAATGGATATCGGCTCGGAATGAGAAATCAGGGAGCCGAGTTCGAATTCCAGTTGAATTCATTGCATTCACTTACGCGCAAATACCCTTGGGAAAGGTATTAATCCATCTCTTCCCTCCAGTTATGGGTTAAATAATAGGACAGATTGGGTTCTATAGCCTTGGTTGGCAACCAGCCTACCACAGAAAGCAATGGCAACCTACTGCGGGATAATCTTCTGCCCAGTCAGTCATGTCTCTTTTGAGACATGATTGTCCAAGCGTGTATAATGTATGGCACTTAACTGACTGATGATAATCCTATAAACACTCTGCAGTTTAAGCAAAATAAATCTGTCTTTTTTTATAGCTCAGTTGAACTTTTTTTTTTAACCAGATTGGCAACTGGGTCCCACCCATTCACAGTCAGGTTAGCCAAATGCAGACGACAATTCTACTCCTGCAGCTTCTTCTCTCGCACTTCCCACCTGTAGAACTCTCTTCCATATTCTTGCTTTCCTGACGGCTACAACCTCCAGGAATTTAAATGCAAGGTCAATACTCATCTATTAACAACTTGACTCTAGTTCTTTCCCCACCCCGTATATCCTTTCCTTTCTTTCCACCTTTGAAACTGTCACCACGCATTTTAACAGGCAATTTTTATGCTCGACTACCAAACTATATCTATTGTAACCAAACATATAATTAATTAATATTTTATTAATTTAGCTATATATTAAAATATATTCAGATTTTTTTTTACTTGTTTTACAGATTAATCTCAAGTACCAAATAAAATGAAGTCTTTTTTCATTATATAAAAAATACATCTTGTTAGAAACTCTCTTTTTGCCTGCTAATAGGATGCAGATAAAAATAAATAAATTGTTGATAAATTTTGACTAAAACATGTAGCGCAAATATAACTTCAATGGAATCTTGCTAACAATTGAAATATGATGAACATTCAAAATGAATGTAAAATAATGCTTTAGGATGTTAATGTTACTAAATCTCTCTCTCTCTCTCTATATATATATATATATGTATGCAGTGTGGGTATAGAAGAATCCAAAGGAGTACCCTGTGAATACAGTGGTACGATAACTCTCTAAGAGAGCTCTAAACATGTTTGTGTAAAATCCTTTGTAAAATAAAGATGGAAGCTGATCATGGTTCGCCTGAAACAGGCCTATACTTCTGATTCACCATGAAATAACATGTCTGCCTTAATTTTTCTTATATATATATATATATATATATATATATATATAGGGAGATGGATAAATTGTTGCCACTTTATATTTTTAATTTTGCACATGTGCATTGGTTGTTTTGATTTTATCAACTGCACAGTATAGCAGGGTCAGTTGGGCACTGTCTGTGAGAAAAAGAACACCATGATGCAATTCACTCCACCTGAAATTTGAATATGGCATGCTGCTTGGTATTTATGCTGGCAGCTCTAATACAAACATTTCAAAGTGTTTGGATGTCAATCTGAGGACAGTGCAGAGGATTTGGAAAGTATTAGATGATATATCTGGTGAACATTATGGTGTTTGGCATGATCACTAGTGATACCTCCATACATCTTCCCACAGGACCTCAGATTCCAATATGAAAGCCTACATCAAGTGCTTTGAAGAGCTAGTGCTGTCCTGGGTCAAGAGGGTGGCTGTTTGAAGACCCAATGTCTGGCATGGTTCTGACAACAAAATCATATTCTCATTTAATAATACAAGGCAACCAGTTATTCAAAATGAACAATTTCTGTCTTTGAAAAATATATGGTAAAAACACGTTTTTAAACTGTAAAAGCTTCTTTTTTTCTTGAACTTTATAAATATTGTATTTGCTCTGTTTTTAACTTAACAAGTAAAACAACAAAAAAAATAAGATGGTAACAAAAATTCTTCCACATTTTTTTCATCTAGAATGGATATTTTGTAATTTTATTTTAATTATCCATTCAAAACAAATGATGGAAAATTATTTGGATGATTCTGCTTTGAATATTATAATTAGTTTTAAGAAAGAAAAAAATGTAGTTTCAGCAAATGTTTCAAACATTTTCTACATTGTTTTATTTTCCCGGCTTTATGATTAGGTCATCCTTAATTCTTTGTAAAATTGTATTTTATTTTAGTATTTGTTGCATTAAGAAGAAGATGAATTTTTTTGCAACTTTTCCTCACCTTACTCTTTCCAATAAATGATTTCCCCGGTATAGGAACCAAGGGACATAACTGTGCATGATTCACCAGATGACTGCAATTAAAAAAAAAAAAGAATTAAATAATTTCTCTCTAAATTTCTGAGATGAAGAATCATCGTTATTATTCACATGAGAACTATTGTCCTCATCTTTGTTGTTGTTATCACCAGTGTTAATTTTTGATGAAGTTTTCCCCAATCGCCTCCAGTGATATATCACATTGAATCCATAGAGCAACAACAGAGATGAGATCAATAGTTTGCATGTCAATAGTGTAAATAATATGAAATAATATCAGGGAAAAAAATGAAAGAAATATTCTAATGCTTACTGAATGCTGCTGCATATATTTTCATTACATAATGTTGAAAATCAATGTTATAAAACGGAAAATTGCAAAGATCCATTTTCCTATATTCAATATATGAACTGATCTTTATTTGTATACTCATTAGTTTTATATATTTTATTAATAAGAGAATTTTTTATGTTTAAAGTAAGATGTGCTTAATTTACACCTAAACTATTAGTTTATTTATGATGACTTAGATTGAAGGTTTATCATAACAGTTTAGGCCTCAAATGGTTTTTATGTATTAGGTATTTGTATTTGGTATATGTCACTTATTTTTTAGACAAGAAATAAAAACAAAAATCACTTATATTAAAAATGAATATGCACAATAAGCACAGATACTAAAATTAATAACTTTCACATTTCATAAAGAACTTGAATTTGTCATAATTTTCAATTTATATATTTATTTTACCAGTTTTTATAAATCTGATGCTAGTTAGAGAATAGGTGTTTTGTCTGGATTAATATCAAGAATTTTCTTTATAAGTTGGTTCAAATATAAATTAACTGTCTATTATCAAACATTCTAGTTAGCATTTGTCTATATTTATGAGATGAGGTAGTATTTACAGTATTTACATTATTCAAACTATTGTCCTCATCTTTGTTGCCATTTGTACGACGTTTCGGTCATTGTACTCTCTGGCCTTCTTCAGGTGCTAGGAATTTCAAACCGAACCCTGTATTACAATCACTGGGGTATATGAACTCCATTTCTTTGTGTGGTAGTGCCTCGTTTGGTAGTCATGATTTATCTCCCTCTAACCCTGTAAGTTACTTCTTCACCACAGCTGTAGCCTGATATTATAAAACAAATAATGTAAATACTGTATTCTAGTTGGCACTTTTCATACAAGGACATTTAATACTATTATTAACACTATTTATATTTCAATTATAGTTCTCATCTTTGTTGAGAACCCTCAGCTTTCATCAGGTGTATATTGATCTACAGGGAATTCTGAAATAAACCCTTTATTTAATCTACAAGGGTAGATTGTTTTTGTTCCACTGCTCATGTCAAGGGATATATCATCTAGTTTTTATTTTTAGTACAACTTAGTTATTGCTTACCCTATTTCTATGGTTCAGAAATTGAAGTTACAATTGTTATGTTAACAGATTCAGAAAAAATGCATTAATCTACTAGGCTATTGGGCATTGCTGATCATGTATGGAGGGAAAAAGGTAGTCATCAGCCCTTGTGAAATGAAGTGAAAATACTAGACCAGGAAAAACACTGGAGAGTAAGATGTCTAAAAGATTCAGTGCATGTGCTAGGCTATGAGGACCTCCTTAGCATAGAAATAAATATGATATAAGAGAAAGAAAGACAAATGGCAGTAAGTCTTCAACAGTAGCAGCAATGAAAGAAAAAAGCTTCAGTGTGTGTATTCAAGCATGATGAGCAGCCATAACATCACTCATCAGCAAGCAGGTTAGGTTTAAGGCTCCAAGCTTTTCACGGATAATAGCTTAGTGAATTGTGCATTAGTTTGTGAATTTCATAACATTGTAATTGTGAGTCTAATTCCTGGGTTGGAAAATGCATATTTAGACTTAGTTTTTTGATTGCCCTGTTTCCACTAAGCAGTACTAAAAATAACTTGACAAGATATTCCTAGACATAAGTAACGGAATGAGAAGAGTATACCCATGTAGATTAAATAAAGTGTTCAGTTCAGAATTCTCTGTAGGTTACCCAGATCGATATACATCTGATGAAGATTGGTGGGGACTCAACAAAGAATTCCTTGTAGGTACCTGGATCAATATAACCTGATGATGGCAGGAAGGCACAATGGCTGAAACAATAAAAGAGGACAATAGTCTGAATGTAAATAATAACTTCACATCCTAGAAATTCAGATAAATATTTAACATTTTCTAATATGTATATATAGAAAGTATTTCAAACTGACTGAAATATTTATAATATATGGGCTTACAACTTCATTAAACAATTGAAATGAACCACAATCAACTAGTTTTAAGGGGAACTGAACGCTAGATTTGCCCTTTCACAGATTTGATTCTTCTATGGTAGCTGAAACGTTGGCATAAAATAAGTAAATTTTATTCTCTACTTCAAGGGAGGCAACTTAGACACTGCAACAATTTTAACCAATAAACTTGTGTCCTTAGAAATATGTTTGAAACCTGGAAAGATAAGGAAAGAGAGTTTAGAATCTGTTTCAGCTATTATGAAAGATAATTTCATTTTTTGCTAATATGACATAATTTCAAGCAGCTATTGCCAGAATTTAACACAGAAGAAAAAAAATTCTCTGGGTGGGTAGCCTCTATTTTGGTAATGGGCTTGGTCTCCAATCTGGGCTTCTTCATAACTTGTATTCTTGTATTGTGATGTTATTTATTCCATTTAAAGACGGACTAGTCATTAATGAAAATCTTACAGAATAAAATAATAATACTATTGTCTATAACACTGATAAGAGGCTTGAACAGACTAAATTTCATTTGTTTCTTTTTTCTCACTGAATACACCAGATGAGGGCTAAAGAATGGATGAGGTAAGATTTTTTTTTTTAATCATTTCACCCTGGGCAAGGCGTAAATGCCACTGATGTGCGGGGGGCTACATAACTGAAAGAACATTAATTAGAGGAGGGAGAAGAGGATTACAAACCAATTAGAAAGAAGCAATAGGAAGATGAAAATGCAGGTGTAATGACAGTTGCAAGTGGGGAGAGAAAGGGAAGGATATACGGGGTGGTGAAAGAACTAGTCAAGTGGTTAGTAGATGAGTATTGACATTGCATTTAAATTCCTGGAGGTTGTAGCCGTCAGGAAAGCAAGAATATGGGAGTGAGTTTCACAGACGTGAAGTACGAGAGAAGAAGCTGCAGGAGTAGAATTGTTGTCTGCATTTGGCTAACCTAACTGCGAATGGGTGGGACCCAGTTGCCATTCTGGTTGCACGAGTAAACACCTGTTGAGGAGGCACCAGTGACTTAAGTTTGTCTGAGCAGAAGCCATGAAAGTACTTATAGAACAGACAAAGGGAGGCCACATTTCATCGGTGGGGAAGTGGCTGTAATCTAGCCGCCAAGTCAGCACCTATCACATTACTAACTCTCCTTTGGAGCCTGTTGAGAACACTGAGGTAAGCAGCAGAGGCACCTGACCATAAATGGCAGCAGTACTCCATGCAGGGTCGAATGGTAGACTTGTATATATGCAGGATGGATTCAGGCGGAAAGAACATCCTGGATCAACACAGTGACCCAACCTTCTTAGCAGTGAAATTGTTTGAATATTTTAGTAAAATTGTAATTTATCAAATTAGTTTGACTTGGAGAAAAAAAAAGGAATTTAAAAAAAAATTCTTATGAAGAAAAAAGATTTTCGTTTTGGTGGAAGACATTTGTGAAATTTTGATGAATATATTTACTAAATAATAACCGTCCAATTGTTCAGTTTGTTACGTTTACGCACCTCAGTTATCAGCTATAACTCTAAAATGGTAATGCATTTTTATCTCCCTTTTTAACATGCTCACAAAATTAACATTAATCAAATCAAAGTGTTCTAGTTATTCCATCTACATTTTTAAATGATAAGAAATGTATACTGTAAAATATAAATTATTTTATGTGTGCATACAGTTGAGTAAAAGCAGTGATGAACTGATCATAGTGAGAATATCCATCAGTTGGTTTGATTTTTATCAATCATTTAAGTCCCTGCAAATATTCTTGATTTCAATCCTAAATGCAAAGGGTATGAGTTTTTTTTAAAATCTGATGTATTTATTTGAAACTTGAAACATCAAAAGCTCTACATACTATTATCGGAATTCAACTACCCAGGTTTCTGTTGTTATCTGAGTGTTGGGATTCCAAGCATTTAGCAAAAATAATGTCTTTTAAATGAAGCATAACTGCAACAATATTTTGGGCGGAATAGAGGTAATTAATTTTATTAATTAATTAATAACTATAACTGGAAAATCTTTTAATTACTATTATAGATCAGAAGAAAACATACTAAAAGACATTTTTCTTTATTCTCCGAATAAGAGCGAAGGAAAAGAAAACAAAAGATAACAAATGGTATTTCTCGGTTGTTATTTTAAACAGGAGAGAGAGGGAGGAAAGTGAAGAGAGATAAATTCAATTGTTGTTTTTCACTGAACATTGGAGGTCTGAAACATAAAAATAACCACATGGCACCAAACAGGTACTTTTATTATTGTACCAAAAAGGCATTGTCTTGCGTGAATTGTGAAAATAATTAAGATAACAAATATCTAATTCCGAGTTGAAAACTGGATTAGTAATTTAGAGAAGAGACATTTGGCTTGATATCGGGCAGGGGGGAAGTGTAGAGCAGATAACAAAAATATTTTCTGTCACCTAAAAATGTTGGTGACTCGGAAATGGATATTAAAAATGCAGATGCGGAAAATTCTTATCTAACTATCTATCCTTGTCAACTTGTTTTGAGCGAGGCAAGTTCAAGAAGGTTAATAGTGATTGAAAAAAAAAATTCCAAAAATTGTTTCGTGAGAAAGAAAATTTGCTGGTTAAGTCCAGCCCAGAAAAGGGGTATGGGAAGATGACGTCATAAGACTGAGAGGAATCTCATTGGTCTTGTGAACCAGCACTGAAATGGGGAGACGATCAACAATTGACGTCATGGAAAGAAGACTAATCTCATTGAGTAAACCAAAGGCAACAATGAGTAGCAGCTAACCTCAGTATTCTATTGGTTGCCAAGGTGAGAGGTTAGACACCCAGTGACCGTCAGCCCCACACCATGACATGGGTATAAATACGGGGTCCCGAGGGACCAAAATCAGTTTGAGCTGGATTGCAGTTGGATTTCATTTTGATTGGAGTTGCCAGTTGAATTCCAGTCAGCTCCTGGCCCAGAGATGTAATGACGAAAATAGGTGCCATGTTGTTGGGCGCTAACCACAGAGTCTGCCGGCCAACCAGAGTTAAAGACAGACAAGAAGAGAATTTGCAGACAAAGTTTTCAGATCGCCAACTGAATGAATTTTTCAGTTGAGTTGGAGTTGAGTTGCAGCTTGAGTGGCAGAGAGTTCGAGTTCCCAGTCCAGAGACATAATGACAAAGACAGTTGGGTGCCAACCATAGAAAAATCGCCGCCGGCCAAAGACAGTTCCCAGCTGAAGAAGAGACAGATAATTGCCGTGCCATTGGGTGCCGACTGTAGAGATGCCTGTTGCCAATCAACCAACCAGAGTTAAGAGACAGACACAAAGAGACTTTGCAGACAAAGTTTGAAATTGCCAAATGAAGAGAGTTTTTGGTGAGAGTGATCCAACCTGGAACAAGAAATCCACCTCGATTCCGTTTCTGAAGACGAACCACACCAACCTACCCACAACCCAGCACTTCGGCAATTTCCGCAACATTCCGGAAAACAAGAATCAAATTGACTAGAACTTAGAACTCTGTTCGGAGCAGCGAGCTGTGGCTGGCCAGATTTTTCATTATTGTTTAGGAGAATAATTCGATTTACTTAAGAGACTTTTGTTCTGCTTCCAGTTTGATAGAAACAGAGATTGGGAATTATCCAAGAGACTATTGTGTATATTCTGTATATAAAGACGTTATTTTACAACACTTCAGTCGTCGGTCTACTTATTTTTCTTGGTGCTATATTTCTTTCTTTTATTACTCAATTGTGTGCATGCTTCCCGGTTTGGTTTAGTTCGACAGAGAGACAGCTAGTGGAGAACTCATGTGACTACCTTGTGATTAATCAACACAACATGGGACAAGGGTGATCACCATGACAGAGTCAATCTACGACCAGCTATCTAGATCGAAACCAACAACAACCGGCTGGGCAGTGGTATATAAACAGGGTATTCTTTGAAGGAAAAGTAAAAGTAGGACAGTTGAAATAACATTTATATATACAAAAAAAAAAATAGATTAAATAAAGGGTTCATTTCAGAATTCACTGTAGGTTATCCAAATCAATATACACCTGATGAAGACTGGTGGGAGATCAATAAAGAATTCCTTGTAGGTTACCTGGATCAGGATAAAAAGAAAGTGTACAATTTTCCTTGCAGGGAAGAAAATAAGTTATTTTTTAAAGTGATTACTAAGTGTTCATAGTGCAGTGTGAGGACAGACTTACTTTATAACAGTCAGCCTAACGTGTCTGTGTGTGTAAACAATGCCTTAGTTGATACTGTTGGCTTGTGGAAGTTGTTAGAAAAAAAAGAGTTTACACTATATTAGCTGTATCTTCTGCTGTCTCTTCTCCTGTGTGTGTGTGTATCATAATAACCATTGAAATTGTTTTGAACATTGAGAAGCAGTATGCTTCTATTTTTATATCCATAAATGTGATCTAAAATCTAATTTCACATAGAAATGCAATCTTCTGTGAATACAAGGTTTTCATTGGTTAGGAAATAATTTTATGCTGGCTTGTGAAAGTCTTTTTCTCCAATTTATGGGAGTGAGTTATTTTCTAAATGGTTCAAAAATAACATGTGGGAGGTCTACAACTATGTATTTGCCTTAGTAATTATTGTTTATCAAACAAACCTGATTTGTTTGTAGAATTTTTTTTTTGTTTTTGCTTTTTTAACCATTTTACCCCAAGCAAGGCAGGACTGCCACTAATGCCCAGGAGGTTACAGCAAGAGAAAAGATTGGGTACAGGGAGCATCGGAAAGAATAAAATATGAACAGAATTCAAGAGAATAAAAGATTGCAATCGAGGTTGCATTTAAATTTTGGAGACTATTATGCAAGTAAACAGAATGGAGATCCACTGGTGGAGAGTGCAAGAAAAGAAACTGTTAGAGTAGAAGTAGCAGTTACATTTGACTATTTCCTGGGTCAAGAAGGTAGCTGCTGGCAACAGACTCACACAAAAAGGAGAACCCAGTCACGGCTATTAGACAATTTTTACAACCACATCACTTATTACATCTGGACACCTAACTCCCCAGATTGCAATTATTATGTGTGGAGTGCACCTTTACTCGTTAGTATTTCAAGATATGTTTGTGTAATTTTGATGAATGTATCTGTTAAAATGAGATGTCAGTGTTAATTTTAATTTTTGCATAATTTAGACAACAGTTTATCCTTAGCATCCTATAGATATATATATTGTAAGAAAGTGACAGAACAATGTAGATTTTAAACTCACTGTTCAAGCATTTACTTTTATAAAGAGTGCTCAATACAGAGTAGAGCTTTATATTGTGATAGTTGTTACAATGGTTTATAAAAGCATAGTATCACTACACAAAAATTTTCATGTTTCAAAGCACAACTCTTCAGGTGATATATGGAACTAAAAATAAATGGTGGAAGCAATTTATTTTTGGGAATGTGATATGTAGTTGATATGGGGGCTGGGAATTTAGTATGTCTAAGCTGGTCCGTTGGCAGTTTGTAACCATAAAGATACAGATTTGGGTTAGGAGAAGGTGGGGAGGTGGCTTAGTTCTGGACAGGTCACTTTTTAGTTTTGTCTGGGTAAATCATATAGTGGGACCTTAGATTTTTTAAATGGGTAGACAATTTTTATTTGACTACAATCTATGAATGGATGAAATAGAGTAACCTTTTAGTATTATGTGGGTTTATTTTATTTTATTTTATATGTTTATTAAATATTTCTTCACTGGAAGAGTTTTTACTAATTCTGTATTCTATGGAGGAGGGTATATGTTGATTATACTTGGGGGGTGATTTGACTTTGGGTGGATGTATAATGGATATTCATTGGGTTTTATGTATGGTTAGTAATTATTATTTACTAAGTCAAGTGTTACATCGAGGAAGTTTACTACTTTTAAATTAATGTTGATTACTACTTTTAGATTTAAACTTTTGAATTCTCTGTGGATGAGTCTTCTTATTTTGTCTGTTTTTAAATGTGTAGAATTTTGTACTAATATAAGACCATCATCTCTATATAACCCTATGTCTTGTGTGTTTATGTCATGGTGTGCAGTAAGATTGTATTGTGGAGAGCCATGATTATTTTTTACATGTTCACTATGAATATTGGTACATTGTTCTAAAACTGCACAAATGCCTGAATGCCCTTTTTCAAAGAACAGAGTATTAATTTACTGGAGCTACCTTTGAACTTTTGCAACATTAGTATTCTGTGTGGAACCACTTCCCAGATAATAAAGTGAAGTCAGGACTATGCAGTGGATACAGTAATGTCACTTATTCTGGTCTCTTTTCAACAAGCATCTTCCTTTTGTCCTTCCAGTATTTAACAGTGTTTGTGTTAACTGTACTCTTTTTTTTTTTTTTTTTATTAATGTTCACCTTATGTAAAACCAAGGAGCCACACAAGGTAGAGGGTTACTAAAGGTGGTGGCTGTGTGAGCAGTAAGAGTAAGGGGCACAGATTATCCAGATATGTGGGAAAGATAATGGTTAACACTAGACTTGAAGAGGTTTAGATTGTGCTTGTTGGGAAAATATTCTCCTGAGTTTTTGAGAAGCTGAATGGAACTTACTCCTTATTAAAGGAATATGAAGAGAATGAGTGATTTGTCTTACTGCATGCAGTGTTGTGGGCCTTAGCTGATAAGATTAGAATTAGGAAAACTAAGGAATGTAGCTTGTTTGAACATATTTCATGGAAATAGGGTAGAGTATCAAGAGGCATGCAGTGTTTCACCTGCTGGAAAGAGGTTGTAAGGTCTGACCTTCAGTATGAAGTCCATGTGTAGACCACCTTTTGCATCCAAGAATACAATTAGTATCAATTTCTTCATTGACTGCTGAATTTGAAATTCATTTTATTGAGGGGTGGAGGAAGTTTGTGATAAAGTATGCTTCCAGGTCATGAAAGTAACCTTTTTCACTGATGTAACATGATATTTCCAGGTCTCATCATCCATAATCTTATGTGCCAGAATCAGTTCCTCTATGCTGATCTAATGGTTGAGAAAGAAATGCTCAGTCTATTGTTTTGTAACCCAAAGTTGGATTTTTACTCAAAGCATTCAAAATTCTTATTACAACTCACACCTCTATGTTTATCTGCATTTTTATAGTAGTAGTCATCTTTTTTGTAATATCACATATGAATGCGTTCAATATTAAGAGGCTTATGGCCATATCATGCTGAAACAGCAGTTCTTGACCTGTCATTGAGGTTGAGCAATGCTGAGCCTGGCCAATACCGAGATGGATGGCCACTTTGGAATACTGGTTGCTGTAATATGTGGGTGGTGTAATGGATAATAGCTCAGAATTAGAAATTGGAAAGTTGAGTTTCAATTCCAGTTTGGTTTCTTATATTCACTAATGTGCAGATAACTTTGGTAAAGGTATCAACCCACCTCTTCTCCCCCCAACCCAGTTATAAGTTAATTACTAAGACTTGTATCAGTAAATCATTATTAGCTTAAAAAATTTCTTATAATCCAAAACATATTTACTGGATTTAAATAACCTGTAAAAGGTTAATAAGCAAATCAATCAATATCAAAACTATTCTGTTACAAGAAGTATTGCTGTGTTTAAATGTTTTAATTCCTGTTACTTTGTCTGTACCTTATTTTTGGTAAATGTATTCAGGATCTCCAAATCTTTGTATTGATTGTACTTTAAACCTCTTTCAAACTAAAAGTGACAATAGGACCTGAATATCATAGTACTATCTATAAAAGTACCAAAGCCATTTTCATTGGTTAGTAATCTTAATTGAAGAACTAAAAAAATAAATTTGATGGTATTCTAGGACTACTGTTATATCTTAAAAGTACTATAATACAATATTGATAATAAGAATTGCTGAAACACTGAATTAGAAATACTGATATTCATCCATTAACTATTTTATTGAATTTTGCAGCTACTCAATCTATCTAGGAAAAGATGTACTTACCTGGGGAGTTAATCTGATGAATAAGACAGCCTTCAAAGACAAGAGAAACAATCATTTTTGTGTTGACATTGGTCAGTTGTCATGGTAAGAGGAACATGATGCCAAGAGTTTCCATGGTAAGAAGGGCCAATCAAATGTTTCTGCTCATTTACAAACCTATTGGAAGGATGAACTTGTTTCCTATATGCCAAATTTTTCTGACAATTACATTGAAGAATACACACTGATATTGAAACAGTAATTATGACAGCTATCATTACTGCTACTGATACAATGATAATTGCTGAAGTCAGGTGGATCTTGTTATCAGTCTTTATGTTAACAGCATTTAACATTTCTGATGTCTTGTTGCTTATGGTCAGTGTCAAATATACAGTTGTTCTGGCTGATAAAACTGGGCTACCACTGTCCTTCACAAGAAATTCCAGTTCATAGTGCAGCCATAGGGGCTGCCTAATTTTTCTCTGATTTGGCCTTGTGTCAGACATAACTGAACTCCCTTACAGCTTACAAGTTTTATGCAAAATTATCAACATCAGAATTATCAGGTTTTCATCAGAACATTGGTTGCAGGTTGGAATGTGTGCAATATTGAGGAAGAGTGTAAAATATACATTTTTCATTTTAAAATAGAAATTTATTAAAAGGAAAGAATAACACAAGTTGTAGAAGTTAATGTGCAATTAGAAACATTATTAAGAAGTTAAGTTAAGTTCATGTTCAATGAGAAAGTTAAAAATATCAAGAGTTGAAGAAATTGTTCATAGTAGTAATTGTTGAAAGAGTATAAGCGTGCGTACGTACGTATGCGTTTGTTTAGTAGGAATGTCTTTGGATGGAGAAGAAGTAAAAGAAATCAGCACATGAGAAGGAAAGAGAAAGAGGACAATGTCCGAGTCACTTGAAGCTTCTCCCATTACATTTTAGCCTGTCGTCTATGCTGCTTCCATGTCTGACTGTCTGGCACTGATCTGAGCCTTTTATAGTAATTTTAGATTTTTGCACTTGATTGCAAAGTCCCTTTTAGTCTTGCAAGTGGCTCCCATTGGTCAAAAATCAATAAAAACACCTACTCTGGTTTCAACTTTTTCTTTAAGCACATGGTCCTATTTGGGAAAAACCAGGATTTCACACGTTATTGTGAATTTTTGTAAAAGTGAAGAAAAGAGTTGATTTTAGTCCTTAATTGATTGGTATTATAACATGTCAACATACTGAAATAAAATGGTTAAAAGAGGCCATTAAGCAATGTTGCTTAGAGAACAGAACTATACATTTGACTGAAGGAATTATCAGAAAAATTATACATACATCTCTAGATAAAAGTTTGTAATAAATGAAAGATATTTTCCAAATAGATACCATGAATGATAAAAATCTCACTAAGTAGATAATGTGTTTGATATATTGTAATTCCTGCATGGCAATAAACTACATCGAGCAGCATGGTCTCTGATGGAAAGATTGAAGGTATTGAGGAGCCTGGAAGCACCTTGCTGTTGCTTCCAGGTTTATCCTGTTAGGGTTCCAACTAAATAGTGAAACCCAAACAAAACACTATAAAAGTATAAAAATATATCTTAATAGTAAAATACTAGCAATACATTTTTATATCTAAAACTCCTCCGCAAAAAAAACCCCTGACCAACAATACATTTTAGCTGTAGTTAAAGGTATACAATTGCATTCAAAATATATTTAGTAGAAGCAATAAAATTGTTTCAAAATATTTAGATTTTAGCATTAATTAACCCATAGAGGTTGATAAACTGCTAAACAAAATCAACTGACCAACATCATTCCAATATTACCTTATGAATTGGTGCTCTTGTAGTAAAATCTAAAACTTCTTTAAACAATATACATTTTAAAAAATTATTTTTTTAGTTATTGTGGCATTTTTAGTAAATACTGTGTTAAATTTTATTCATTTAAATTTTTTCTTACCTTTGGTATTTAAAAAAAAAAAACTTCCTTTTGTACTATGTTTCAATTAGTAAATCATTAAATATCTAATTACATTTCCATGTTCTTCTTTTGCTCTAAATTCTCCATAAGCAACTTTCATCTTTTTTATCAAACAAAATTCCTGGTTAATTTTATGTTTATCTCTTGGCTCTAAATTGTACATAAAATAATCTTGAGTACCTTAAACTGGCTAAGAAACAAAAGTAAGCGTAAAAATTCATTTTCAATCATTTAGTCGTTTCCTTATAATTCTTTTTCTGGATTTAAAATGAAAAAAAAAATTTTCACGAGAAAAAAGAATGTAAGGGAGATAATTAAGATCTTACAGCAAAGGCATTTCTTTTCGACCCATTTTATACTTTACAAAGTGATTTTTTCATAGGTTAATACCTTGCAACTAAATCTTCAATTTAATGTATGGATATAACAATGTCATGTACATTAAAACGTTTATTTTAAAATTTCACATATTTAGCAGCTAGTAACATTAATTCCTACGTTAATAAATTAGAATTTGTGACACAGTTTCACATCTCAAACAATGTTACCTTGAAGATCACTTAAGGCATGAAACTGGCAGTCACCAAGTAGTGTTGATTCCTATGGTCACATTGTCAGTAACAGTAGCTCTCTACAAACACTTTGACTAATACTGGGCATTTTCCTCTATAAATATAGCAGATTTTAAGCTATATATATTTATTGTAATTTTTAAATGGATTTTACCAGGGGTGCTTCCTACACAACTGGATGTGACACAAGGTCAAAGTTTAAAATGCGTTTAATTGCCTTACCACATAAAAATTCCTAGGCCCTCTTAGCACTTCATCTTTTGAGGATGCCTCAGGTACTGAGGCAATAAAGCAATAAACCTAGCCCTCTCCTGTGGGAGAAGTACTGCTCGTGGGTAAAGGCCCCTGAAGCTTGGGTTGAAATCAAAATATTGATCAAAGCCAAATGCGAATGGATTGATATAATTTTTAGTGGTGCACAGTTAACACAGTTTTCACTGTTTAAAATATCATGGATGGTTGCCATCCATGATATTTTAAACAGTGAAAACTGTGTTAACTGGCCTAGAAATAGTGATGTCCTTAACAAAAAATATGCCTCTAATACAACAAATACTGATTACAGTTTACATTGAAACAATAAAGATACAGAGATGCTCATCCTTTCAATTTAAATTTTGACATCCAGTATATATATATATATATACACACACACACGTGTATTTAGGCAGCATCCTTTCTTTTAAATACGTATTAAATGTTAAAGACAACTTAGTCTTGCAGATTTTCTTTTGTATTTTCTCATATTTTCTAATAAGGCTTTTTATTTCAAAATTATATTTATACAAATATTTTCCATATGTTAACCGAGTACTTTTGAACATCATCATTCATCATCATGGTCAAATTTTTACAGTTTTACAATCTTTTATCATCAACAATTGCTTTGCAGCAGAAATGTATTGCTACATTTTGAAAAAATAAATAAACATTAAGAAATTTTTAAAAATTCAAGGGAAGTGATAATGTGATCACAATTCAGCAGGCGTGAAATGATGTGATCATGTGGAGGCGTGAATTATCTAATTACACATCACTAAACAAAACCTGGGCCTAACTAATAACTAATAAAAAACTTTTAGGCAAAATTTGACTTTATTCATCAACATCGTTTTCTTCTAGTGTGATACACTGATTCCAATGCTTCTCTAAAAATTTGATGCCTTTTTTGTAGAATGATTTGTCTAAGGCATCAAAATATGCCTCAGTTTCAAATATCAATTCTTTATTGGAACCAAATCTCTTTCCCCTGGAGCATTGTTTTGAGGTCTGCGAACAGCCAGTAGTCACTGGGGGCCAGATCTAGAGAATAGGGTGGATGCGGAAGCAATTCAAAATCTAATACATGCAGTTTTGCCATCATTTGGATCGACTTGTGACACGGTGCATTGTCTTAGTGAAAGATTACTTTTTCTTCTTCATTTGTGGTCAATTTTTGGTGATTTCTTTCTTCAAATGTACTAATAATGCTATGTAATATTCACTATTGATGGTTCTTCCTTTCTCAAGGTAATCCATGAACAAAATACTTTGTGCATCCTAAACTACAGAGGCCAAGACTTTGCCTGCTGATGTTTGCATCTTTGGTCACTTTGGACGGCTTTCACCTGCTGCTGTCTACTCAGCTGACTGCCGATTTGACTCTGGAGTGAAGTGGTGGATCCATGTTTTATTGTCACATATTTATGCAAAAACTCCTTGTTGCATTGAAACATTTGAAAACAACGCTCTGAATCATTGATGCCTTGTTGTTTTTGATTGACTGTGAGCAGACATGACACCCACTTTGAACACAGCTTTCTTAATGACAAATGTTCATGCAAAATGGTGAATACATTGCCTTCTCATATGTTCAACTCCTCTGCAACTTCAATTTATGATTGGCCAAAACAAGTTTGCGGATTTTTTTGGTGTTTTCCAGGACAACTGCCAATTTTGAGTGATCTGAATGTTCAGCATCATTTGTGTTTGTATGACCACATTTAAAGTCAGCATACCACCTCTAAACTATTGTTTCCGATGGAGCAGAGTTTGAATAACACCTATCAAGCCATTCCTTTGCTTGAACAGTATTTTTTCCCATCAGAAAGCAAAGTTTTATAAACACACTAAATTCAGATTTTTCTATTGTTTTGAAAATTTGCAACAGTAGCTTCACTTAAATAACTGTAATTTGTAAACTAATAATCCGATTGAGCTCAAATTTTGTCACATATGGATTTTTTATTAGTGGCACCATCTATATGGAACTTAGAGTGATGTGTTAGAAGTTGGTAAATCATTATAGTAAGGAAAGATTATTTTTTAAATTTTATTAGATGTTTCTATAGGAGGCCTAAGATTTTGTTAACTAATTTGTTAGTGTATAAAATTTAATAAATAAATTAACCAGAAATTTATCTTTTGTATTTGTCTTTTAATATGTTAAGTTTTTTTAAAATTTTAATGTGTAAAGGGTTGAAGGTTTCATGAAGTAGGGTTAAAATTTTTGCTAGTTTATATTATAAGGAAGACTGTCAATCCCAGATATGATAAGTTGCATAAAATGTATAATTTGTGTGTTTTGGGTATAGTATATATATATCAAGAAGAGTCATTAACATCATTTTTGACAAGTAAGTCTCTTCATCTTTTTGATGTTATTAAATGTAATGTTTCAGCTGATTAATTTGATTGAAGATTTGACCAACCAAAACATTGTTTCATGAACATCAAAAAGGCAAAAGAGTTCAATTCTCTGAAGAAAAATATTTTTTTTTAGTGTTTTGCAGAATTTAAGATTTCTTTTTTGTTTCACAATCACAGAGATATGTCTTCATTGTCAAGGTTCATAAACATTTTGTAACTTAAGTATTACTTATAGAGGTTGAAAAACTACTGTGATAAGTTTACCATAATTAAATAATACAACACTCAAATTTGTATGAAATAATCATAATAGCTTCTTTTTCATATTTCACTAAAAACTATATAATATTAAGTCTTTTTGAATTTTTAAAAAGAACCTTAATAAATGAAAAAAAAATCTAAATGTGCGTGTATTTTTTAAAAAATTAATGTTAAAAATTGTAAAAAAATTACCATAATAACACAACTAATAAAAATCCCTTCATTTCTAGAACCATTTAAAACTTCAAATGAATACTGATAAACAAAAATACCTAAAGCAAATAACTTACCTCTGTATTAATATCAGAACACTAACTCCAAACTCCACTGTGCTGGAGAAGATTGCCCAAGTAAAATACAGTTGAGATATTTGTTTTGATGATGTTCCCCTGTAGAATCACCTGGACTTATTATTCAAATAAAAACAAAGTGTTTTAGCAAGCATGCTCATGCTGTATGTTTAATGGCCTTAAACTGTCACAAATGGCCCTGTCAGAATGCATCTCCCAATCCTCCCTATTATAGCTGCTCAAACTGTGTTAATTATATTTCTTTTCAATTTTTGGATTTTCCATATATGTATGACATGCAAAGTATGAATTTAAAATGCTGAAATAATTATTGTTGTTATTAGTTACTTGAAAGTAAAATTTTTGGTTATTTTCCCATCATGCATTTCCCGAGTTGAAATTCGTCTGTCAAGAGTTATCTCCATCATTTGTAAATATTGTGGAAATATGTGTACCATTGATTAATTAGATGCACTAATATTATGATTAATATTTAAAAAATAAGTAAATACATTATTCTATTATTCTTTAAATTAGTGCTGAGAAGATTGGGCTGGTGCAGAAATAATTGTGGTTTTTGTCATTAGACATGTTGATCTATATTTTGGATTTGTTTTCAATGTTTATTTGTGTTTAGTTTAGGTTGTCAAAGTAAAAATAAAAAAAATAAAAATATTTAAGTGATTTTATTGTATCAGTTCAAAATGGAATCTTAAGCAGCAGAAACTGCCTGTAATATCAACCAAGCATTTGTCAAAAGAACCCTCAAGCAAGCATTCAGCTCAATATTGGTTTAGAAAATTTTGGAAACAGAAATAAGGGCTTTAAGGCTGAGTACTAGGATGTGCGTTGTGGCGCATTAGATATCGGCTCGGAACGAGAAATTGAGGAGCCGAGTTCGAATTCCAGCTGAATTCATTGCATTCACTTATGCGCAAATACCCTTGGGAAAGGTATTAATCCATCTATTCCTTCCAGTTATGGGTTAAATAACAGGACAGATTGGGTTCTATAGCTTGGTCGGCAACCAGTCTACCGCAGAAAGCAATGGCAACCTACTGTGGGATAATCTTCTGCCCAGTCAGTCATGTCTCTTTCGAGACATGATCGCCCAAGCGTGTATCACATATGGCACTTAACTGACTGACTAGGAGAGTGGCCATGAATGTATTTAAACTGTAACCAAAAAAGACTATTATTGAAGGAGACCCATGCAAAACAACTTGAGAGATCGCAGAATGAAATGGTGACCATTCAACAGTTGTTAAACATTTACACCAAAATGGAAAATCAAAAGACCTCAATAAATGGAAACCCTACAAGTGGAATGAAATTTTTAAAAATGTTTGACTAAGTTTTTTTCTAAGCTTCTTTTGCATAATAAAGTGATCAATTTCTTAATGACATTGTAACATATGATGAAAAATGGATTCCAGAAACAACTGATGACAACTGAAGTGAAGCCCCAAGATTTCTCATAATCAATTTAAAAAATATTTTACTAATAAATTCTGTTATTAATACTTGGTTCAATGCTTAATAATAAATTTTCATTGACTTTCTATGCATGAATTCTCTGTGAATTTTAATTTTTTGAGCCCTTTTATACATTTGACACGGGTTTTTAAAAAGTGATTTTTGGTGCCTTAAATACATATAACTAGAAAATTCTTGAAAAAACTTAGTTATCAAAATAGGAAAAAAATTAAATTACTAATAAAGCAAATAAATATAATTTAATGAATTCTGTTTTTTCCTGAGAATGTGAACTCAAAGCAGCTTTAAAAATCCACAATAATAAAATTTTTTCTTAATCATAAAAATACCAAAAATACATAGAAAGATGAAACAATAAATATTTAGCCTGACAGTCATTTGCTCAAATTGTAATTTTTTAAACCGATTTAAGTGCATTGCCAAGGAAGAAGACCATAATGAAAAACATATTTATGTAAAATAAATGTTTTTTCCATTATGAAGCTACAGACTTATTGATATACCTACATATATGTACACTTAATGTATTTATAGAGAATCTATTTACTAATTGTAATTGTTGCAAAATGTAGTAATCAGCAATAGATATGACAATCAAACTCCATACATCATTTTAAAATCAAACCAATTTCAATAACAGAAAAGAATAACTTGGCTGAAATGATTGGATTTTTGATTCCTATCATCTGACTGAAATGTAAAGTCTAAAATTTGTTACTTTTCATTTTATTTATTTATTCATTTTATTATTGTTCTTTTCATTTTATTCAACTACTATAAGCTTTCTAAATCACTTGCTGTAAAGTTGATGGTTAAAAAACTAGCCTTACTAGTGAGCTTGATCTTCACATAGGCTTCACTAAATTTAATATATTATCTACAGAACTTCTGAAAGTATATAGCTAAACATGCTTTATTTACTGTTGTTCTAAATGTTTGATAACATCCTTTTAAAGTACTTTGAATTTTTTATAATTCTAAGATGAAAAAATAGCTTATATTTGATAAAAGGATTCTAACAACCATTTTACCAAATAGAATTTAATAAGAATCAACTTATTAAAAATATAGTGGAACTTCATTAAGAAAAACTAGATATGTTGCACAACAGTATGATCTTTATAAGAGTATATATTGGTAGCAATCCAGAAACAACTTCATGTTTCATAAAAATGTAACTGACTTTAAAAAATTCTAAAATTTTGAGGAGGCTATTAAAGCTGTCAAAAGATTAATCAAAATATTATTTCAATAGAAGACATGAAAAAGATTAAATAACTAATAATGAGAGAAAAATGAGGCATAAGTAAAATTGTAGCTTTATATGAAAAAATATCAAAGAATCAAATAATTTTTAACAGCAAGTGATCTCCAGATAAACCAATGGCTTAGCTGGTCAGAGTGTATAAATGCATGTGTATGTTTGTGTCTCAACAAAACAAAAAGGCATGTTTCAAAATACTGTCACTTTCTCGATCTGCATTTCGTTGTGTTCATGTGTACTATTGTACACATTTACAAAGAGTGTATGTGCATAGGAGTATGTACGTACATCGATGTGCATGCATTTATGTATGTGTGTATATACCTGCATGTGTAAGTTGTGATGTTTGGCATTTGGCTTATATAAAGTGTATTGAAAGCAGTAATGATATACATGGAGTAAATATTATGTCACACAGAGGTTGGTACCTGCTTCTACAGGAGGAATCATTTGGTGTCACTAGTTGTATCTTTGAAGGACAAGACATGCTTGTTAAAATAACTGCTCATGGGTCATCAGTTGCTGGCATTTAGGCCTTTATTGCTCAGTTGTTTTCACATCTTCTGAAGTCTTCCTGTCTTTGTATTTTCCGGAGATTCTTTGTTTCTTACTGACTGCATTAATATCAGTTTGTTTAAGTTATAGAAATATGGAAACCTATAAAATATAAAGGAAAAACAAATTATGTACATCAACTGTTGTATAGTATGAGGGTAAACCAGTAAGTCTGTAGCCTGTCATGTACACTCTCAAATACATCATACCAGGTCTACATTGTAGTATGAAAGCAAATTCTTCTCATTATTGAACACTACAGAGTGCTATTTGATTGCCTGGGAAACATTTTCATGACTTTGCTGGATATGTGCACAATGGTGACATGGCATAACAATATTAGACACATGTCACCTTGCTCTAAGTAAAGTATTCCCAATGGCCCATGTTGATGAACTATGGCTTGCTCTGATATGTGCACATTGAGCATTCAAAATTACTTCATAACTATAATAATTTTGAATTGATATAAGCCTTGATGACATTTCTTAACATTAACATCAGTGAAAATCTCATCAGTGGAAATTATAATAAAGTTTTATAAGAATAGAATTATTTCTTAATTTGATTATTCTACTAGAAATACATATAATTTATAAATAAAGAAAAAGTAATCAGCTTATCTGGATGTAACTATCAATCATTGTTATTTTTTCTTTTTTTAAATATATGCAAATATTAAGAATCAAAACTTGTGTTAGTCCTGAATGAAGACATAATAATATTTATATATTCTCTGGATTAGCTTTTACTGAAATGAATATTAAAAGCAGAAATCATTTGAATTTTCAATGATTTATACATTTAGTGAAAATATTACTTAAATTATAAGCTTACATCCACGTCATGTTGAAACCGCTTGGAAATATCAGGTGCTGTAGTCTTGGATGGGTGGGTAGTGTAATGGGTAACAACTTTAAATGAGAAATTGGGGAGCTGAGTTCCAGTCACTAATATACAAATAACATTGGGAAAAGTATGAATCCACCTCTTCTCTTCTCAGCAATGGATTAATTAGTAAAACTTGTATGACTAAATTGTTATTTCCAAAAAAATATTCTTACAATCTAAAAATATTTTCTGGCTTTAAATAATCTGCAAAAGATTGATAGGCAGATTTGTTTTTTTATGGCTTATCAATCAAATCCTAAACATCCAAACCATATTGATCTATCTTTCTTAATATCTGTCTGTAAGCATGTTGTACTGTATTTAATAAACAAAAATACAAAATCCTAAAATATAATTGGTTTTACTAACAAGTAATTGTTACTAAATTCTGTCTGTAACAGGGCTTTATTAAAGACTGGCATATTTAAGTTTTTGAAGATTTTCTTTTTTTTCATATCAAACTGTGATATCATGAAATATCCCATCAGCCACTACAAGACAATCATGCTTTCATTGTCTTTTTTACTACCTACAAATCACTATCTAATTTACTACGAGAATAAGATGATCCAGAACCAGCAAAAAAATCTTGTAAAGTTCATTCCTCGCAATTTTTCTTCAAAGGTATTATTATTTTTAAAAACCAGGATGTTGCTACTTAAGTCACAAGCAGTTATCATAAATTATGCCACCTCATGAAAATATGGAGAGTGCAGATAAACTGTACTATTTTCAGTAAATTATGAGGAGTTATATGACCTGTCAATACAGGATGCTATACTAATGAAGTATCTCATCAGTTACTTTAGACAAATTTTTAGTGAAATATTTTGTCAGCTGGTTTCAATTGATTAATGAGGTATTCAATAAAATTCAAACTATTACTCTACAGTAATAACCCCAAAACATGTAAATATATGGACACAAAGTATTGTGGAACAACTATTACTTTTTATGATTAGCTTATGTTGATATAAATATACACCTATGTCAATAAATTTTTATTTATAAGTAACTTGTTTGACTAAATTTTAAGCAACTCCACTACTGATGTGAGTGTGACTTACACAAGTAAAAAAAAAAAAAAAAAAAAGAAAGAAAGAAAGAAAAACCTAAAACTAAACAAAAGATTGACTAAATATTTTACATTATACTGTATTAAAAATTTTTACCAATTCTTGGTAATAGCAGGTGAAGCTACAATCTTCTCCTTGGATAATACTTGCTTGTTCAGATGTGAACCAAAGAGAAGATACTATACTACTCAATAATAAAAATATAAAACATTGGAATATTTAGTATTTAAGCATCATCTATATTTCACAAGAATCATTTTTTACAGCTGCACCAATGTGTGTTCTAATCCCTACAAACAACCTATTTTTGCATCTACTTGTAATAATTGTAAATGTATTCTTAATGAGGCTCAGTTTTTGTTCACTGAGAGAATGAGGCAGTGTATAGCCTCTAACAAGTTTGACTATTGACAGCTCTGTAAAAGTGTAATAAGGTAAGTTCTCTATCACTACTCTCTTTACCCATTTTGAGGTGTTAATATTTTTTGCTGGTAACGCAGAATGCTTTGCTTGTAAATTTTCATTCAGTTCTACTGTTGAGTTAACTAGAATATTTTTATCTGATTTTTCACTTAGCACTAAGTCTCAACTGTGTGATATGTGTATAACGTCAACAATAGTTTCTGCTATAATCCCTAAAGTAAATTCCCATAAAGCATGCAGACTTGATGGTATCTCTATAGTCCTGAAGAAATGTGCTCTAAACTCTATGAATAATATCTTGCTGATTCTTGCATGTTAGAAATTCTCTTTCATACTTTCTGTTTTTAAGAACTCTGGTGAACCAACTGATCCTATTAGTCTTCTACCTATTTTTGGTAAAGTACTAGAGGCTCTGGAAGTGTGTTGTGGAGAAATTAGAAAGTTAAATTTGAATTTCAGTTGAATTTATTGCATTCACTTATGCACAAATACAGTATTAATCTGTCTCTTCCCTCCAGCTATGGGTTAAATAACAGGACAAATTGGGTCCTATAGCCTTGGTTGGCAACCAGTCTACTACAAAAAGTAATGGCAACCTACTACAGGAAAATCTTCTGCCCAGTCAGTTATGTTTCTTTTAAGACATGATCACCCAAGTGTGTATCATGTCTGACACTTAACTGACTAACTAGAGGCTTTAATCGACCCTGAATTGGTTAAGCAACTCACCTTACAGGGTCTTTTTTCAAATGAACAATATGGCTTTCATTTCCCTAGGTCAACTACTGATGTATTGCAGTTATTGCTGAAAAAGTGGGTCATGCTTTAGATAAGAATGGTGAGGCTTCAGCTGTTGCTTTGGATATCTCAAAAGTATTTGACAGGGTTTGGCATGCAGATCGTCTAGTTAAGTTGAAAGGTCATGGTCTTTTTGGACAAATTTTTGATTTGATTTAATCTATCTTATCTAATCATGAAATGAAATCTGTTTTGAATGGCCACTCTTCTACATCTTTTTACATTAATGTGGCCGTTACTCAATTATCTATCCTTGGACTTTGTTCCTGATTTTCATCAACAGCCTTCCAACTTTGTATCTGTACTGATGATAACTATTTATTCTTGTCTTAATAGTAAGTTTGATAGGTTCAATAAAGTCAAATTTGAAACTGATCTCAAAAATAACTTTCAATCTGTTGCTAACTGAGGCAAGAAATGGCATGCTAATTTTAATGCTTTTAACATAAAACTCTTGTCTTAAAGATTCTTTTTTTTTTTTTTTGGCTTCCATCAGTATGGTTATGCTAACCTCCATGAGAGGAAATGATTGAGTCTTCTTTTTACTGGCATAAAGATTCTGCTGCTAGGAAAGTTGGTTCACTGTAATGTACGAGATAATTTTTCTCACTAGGAACTACCTTACACCTTCATAAATCTACCATTTGCCAATGTATAGAATATTTGATTTGGTGCTTCAGCTATGTATTTAGATATAGACAAAATCCAAACAAGTATTCATAATGTTATCAGTCCTGACCTGGTATCTCAGATTCAACCACTTTTCCACAACCATAACAAAGCTTCTCTGTAACTTAAAAAATATATTTTTTCATAGCAATTGTTCTGATAAGTTTTCCATTTTGCTAACTTGACTTTATGAATTTAAGTGCAGTACTAGACTTGCAGTTAGGATTACAGTTTTAAATTACTGGATATAACCGTAAGTTCTATGCTAACAGTTTCTTCTCTCACACTTCTTGCTTGTAGAATTTTTTTCTGGCTTCTAGCTTTCCAATCAACTTTGCATTTAAATTTTTTAAAATCAATGTCATTTGTCATCTTCCATTTCCTTAACTCTTGTTCTTTTATTGTTCTTTCTCATTAATAAGATTTTTTCAGACTCAGTAACCCCTTGCATTTTAGTGACTTTATAATCTTGCTTGGAGCAAAATAATTAAGAAAACAAATTCAGTTACATTGAAATATTTTTCTTTTCTATTTATGAGACCCAAGTATGAAAAATATAAACAAAACTTAAGCAAACTAAGTATTGATCAAAATCCTAAGTTGCTTATTAAGAAAACAAATTTTCTAATTAGTTCAAGTTTGATTTTATGTAAAAACAGTAAACAAACTTATACCATTCATTACTAAAGTCAAAAATGAAAAAAAAAAAAATGTTCAATTCTGTTTGTGTATACATATATATAATGTACACACACAAAGATAAAATGCATACCAGATCAGATATTTAGCAGTCCACAAATGGAAGACAACCTAATGTTACAGGGTATGCACCAAATTTTAAGAATATCTAATTTTCTGTTGAACACACAAAGACCCTTATCATGGCATCTTTCAGTGTGACATAGGAAATGTAAAACTATGCCATACTTGTGGCAATAAAATCTTTGAGATACTTATCTTCTTGAAAGTGACCAGATCATTTTAAGTTTAAGATTAGGAATGAGCTGGAGGTTTTTGGTGGAAATGAGTTGTCTGTTTCCAAGAGAAAGAAACATTCTATGCAGTCAGATGTTGGAAGAAACACCCCCCCAACTATGCATAAAATAGCAGGACAACCAGTCTAAGAAAAGGATAATTCTGAATTCAAAACTAGTTGAATTTGGGGCTGGCAATTGCAGTCCATGAAAACCTACTTGCTACAGAAACCTCAGCAGCGATACCTAGCATGTGAGGCCCAAGAGGTTTTGTAAACATAGGTGATTTTATCCAGCTTGTTCGAGATATCATCAACTATGATATCATGTAAAGTTGATTCCATTATCAGACATGTGGCATGAATCTTATATAATGAAGTGAGGGCAATACAAGTATGATTTAATTGAAGCAGTTGCAGAACAAGTTCATGCAACTAGATGATCCCTGCATGCTCTGGTTCGTTTCTGATGAGAATGTCAACCAGGACCAGAAAGTAAATGGGAAGAGAATGATAGGTGAATTTGCTGAATACATGGTGAAGAATATCAAGTTCACATCATCTGTGACTGTCCTGAGTAGAGTGAGTGTGTGGCTAAGTGATGATGGCCATGCCCAATTTCTTTCTGTAGGGTCTATGCTATTAGCTATGTTAAGGTTCTGGACACCATGATCAATTTCTGGATTGAGTAGTTTTCCCACAGAAGACTTTATATTCTCTTACAGAACATTTCTCTCTTTCACATGGCTCAGGAATTTTCCCAATCTTGATATGTGGCCTCCTTACTCTCCTGATTTGAATCTCTTAGACTAATATTATTGAATGGAAGAACAACAGTAACTCCACAGTAACAAGAACTCTTTGAAGGCCACAATCATGATGGCTAACATGAATGAGATATATCAGTTCAAAAATTTGCAATGCAGTTCTATGATGTCACATCACACTTAATAAAATCATGTTTAAATCTGGTCATAACACATTACACTGCATTTGAATATATGGTTTTGTTGTCATTTCGAGTTATCACGCGGTGTGATGTTATAGAAACGCATTGCAAATTTGCAAACTGCATTTGCTATTTTTGGTAACTGTTGCCATTGCTTAGCAGAGTTTTATGTCAACACAAGATAAAATCATCGCCGATGGTGGATGTTTTTCTGTTACCGTCCTTATAACCTCTCTAGCATGAATACACTTCTAAGGCCACATTGAGGCCATCCTTATTTTATTGAATAAACTTGTTTCTTTTTTTCAATGTACTGATTCTTGAATCAGTACATTGAAAAATGTACTGATTTTGTATTTTGAAAAATGTATTGCTTTTCTCTTGTCTTATAATTTATTCTCATTTATCTGGCATACTTTGTAGAAACTGTTCCAAAATATTTCTATTTATAAAACTGTTTTAATTTTGGGGGATATTTTCTCAATGGGTAAAATTCATCAAATAAAATTCATCTTAAAAGAGTGAAAAGATATTAAAAAATTCTGATATCTCACCTGAGAAACATTTTTATGATGCTGCATCTTCAACATTTTAACCATATCCCCAGTCAGTGTGAGATAGAGTTTTCAATCTCCATCAGAAATTTCTATTAAGCGTTTTCATATGTAAAATTCAATATTTATTTTCATCGTATAAGGCTGCTAACACTGTTGATGACAGAAAGAATAAAAAAAATATCAATGAAAGGCAATCTAAAAATTACAATATTAATATTTAATTAAATAATAAATTAATTGATCTTTAAAAAAAAAAAAGTTTGTTCAGAATGATTTTACTTCAGTTAGAAAATACTAAGTGAAAGCATTTTATTATTTTGTCATCTTGTCTGAACAAAGTCTTAATGGAAAAAAAATGTACTATATTTTCATAAGAACCATATGGACTAACAAAAGAAAAGGAATTAAGAAAACAGAAAATAATGATTGACATTGCATTTAAAATTTTGAAGATCAAATTTAGGACATGTATCTGAATCATATTGTTGAAAAAGCAACTTAAAAAATTCAAAAGAAAATTAAGATGGGCACATTACCATGATGTAATAGTTAAAAAGCTAGTCTTTATAGTAGTGAGTTCTATACTCACTGAGTGCCCCATTCTTATGGTTGCATACAAAACCTAAGCTATGCTTAGTAAATAACTATAAGTAAATTAAGTTTAAAATCACACACATATATATATATATATATATATATATATTAGAGGGTGATGAAAAGTTCTCAGCCTGGTCAAAAAGAGAATCCCAAAACAAATTTTGATGTTTAGTCAGTAGAAAGTGAGTCAAGCTGAGTTTCTTAGCACCCAACTCTTAAAAAAAAAAATTTCTTTAGATCATTGTTGACAATGGTTTGAGAATACATTTTTTCTCAAATTTTTTAATGTAATATATATATTTAGTATATTGAAGCAGCAAGTAATTTTCTAAACATATACTGTTAAATATAACAGACAATATCTATTATGTTTAATCATGAGCCGTTTTAAACATCGTATTTTGGCTTTAATTTCAGTTAAAAATAAAGACAAAAATTCTCCAACATTTAGATAATTTTTTATTAAGTTGGTTCTAAGCTTTTGGCTCACATTAACCATCTTCAGAGAGGTTATAAGAACGGTAACAGAAAAACATCCACCATCAGTGACGATTTTATCTTGTGTTGAGATAAAACTCCACTAAGCAACGGCAACAGTTACCAAAAATAGCAAATGCAGTTTGCAAATTTGCAATGCGGTTCTATAATGTCACACCACGTGATAACACGAAATGACAACAAAACCATATATTCAAATGCAATGTAATGTGTTATGACCAGATTTAAACATGATTTTATTAAGTGTGATGTGACATCATAGAACTGCATTACAAATTTGTGAACTGCGTTTGCTATTTTTGGTAACTATTGCTGTTGCTTAGCGGAGTTTTATGTCAACACAAGATAAAATCATCGCTGATGGTGGATGTTTTTCTGCTACCATCCTTATAACCTCTCTGAAGATGGCTCATGTGAGCTGCAAGCTTAGAACCAACTTAATAAAAAAATTATCCAAATGTTGGAGAATTTTTGTCCTTATTTTCAACTGAAATTAAAGCCAAAATACGATGTTTAGAACGGCTCATGATTAAACATAATAGACATTCATTGTCGCTTATATTGAACAGTATATGTTTAGAAAAAAAAAAAAATATATATATATATAAATTACTTCTAATTTCAATACTTATAAATGAATGTTCAATTGCCTTCTGTAACAAAAAATAAAATATGGATTATATATAAACTTACCTGATTGGGTCATAGCCAAGGAAGCGCTAGTTCTGATTCATTGTAGGATTGTTTATAAAAGAATGTGTTTTTGTTGTAATCAAAGAGCAAATATTCTTGGTTTTTGTATGACTTAATTGTTATCACTGTGAGGAAACTTCAATACAGAAGAATTCCTTCCTGGTAGGATAAAACTGCATTTGTTTTTTCAGGAAACCTCTTTGTTGGCTACTCTTTCTGTTGAAACTTTTTCCAGTCAATATATTTCAGTAATATGATGTTAAAGCACACTGTAGACTTGGTTAATATTATGTAAAAATTACAGTAGTATCAACAAAGTATGCAGTGCAAACAAGAAGATTGTGATTTTGTAATTTTAAATTATTCACTTAATAGAAAAAAAAAACAAGATTTATTTCTTTATAGAAAATATTTTTCAATGAATTCAAATTGAAGAATGTAGTATCACAGAATAAATTATGCTATTTCAGATTAAAATCCAATCAATGTCATAGAAAATTCCTTCAACTAAGTCAGTTTTGAGTATTTCATGCAAATTATATTATGAACTCTCATGTTTTCTGAATTAAGGTTTTTGAAGATTTCATTTACTTCAATATAGAATTAACACAGGATAGTGCTCAATAAACAAGCAATTAAGGGAACATAGCGTATTTAACTCTTTAATCTAAATGAGCATAATCCAACAAAAATGCAAGATTACCATAACTGCCAGCCTATTGGACATGAATCTTTAAAAAAAAAAAAAAAAATCACCTTGTGTTCAGTACAGCAGTATCATGTATGAAAGGGATATGACGACCATGAAAAGGTTCACTAGGAGTCAGTGTACACACTGAGCTTAGCCTTGAAACTAGGACTTCTGGAATTGAACAGACATGATATCAACAAATATATCCCCCAAAAATTTACCTAAGAAAAAAAAAAAAGTAATTTGTAGAATTGTACAATGTTTCGCTGCTTGTTTTTGTAAAAATACCAGATTTTATAGCAATATTTGCTTTGACTGGTATATTGCTGCTTTCTTTGTGTATGTTTTTGTTGTTATACAGATATTGGAATTTACTTTTCTGCATGTATAGTGTGGGACTTCATTTACCAACAACTACCATGTTTCTGTTTTTTTGCTTATTACCATATGTATCAGTGTTCACTGATACCAGTAGATTTCTTTGTAGATATTATGAATTTACTGTATGTTCAGATGTTACTACCTGAAAAGACAACTAAAACAATTTTCAATAAATGCATAATGTACTAAAATTCTTCTTTTCCAAAAATCCCTGGTAATTAAACCTTACCTCACTTCTATTTAAAAAAAAGTACCAATAGTATAATTTGTGAGAATACTGTGTTTTAGTGAGAATGTAACAATGGTTAAGATGATAATTTTGATATATTTTTTTGTAGCGATGTGTACATTTTTTTTTCCTAAATATTCCATGCCAAAATCTGGGTGTGTCCAATAGGCCAGCAAATACAGTAATTTAGAGACACACTCAATTTTATATTGGGTCATCAAAAAAAAAAGTAGTCATGTTTCCTAAAAGTGGAAAAATGATCAGAGAGCTGCTCCTCCTAGTTTCTTTTTTTAAGTAGCAACAATAAAGCAGTATTTCATTCCTGGAACTTCAATAGTAAATGTTGACTTTGGGTCAGATTTTTTTAAAGGAAACCATAAAATCTACTTTTAAAGTTATAATTTCCATAAGTGTGTTGAATTATTATTAACTTATATATGAATATTTTATGTTTATCACACATATAAATATTGTTATTTCTTTGATTAATAATAGTTCATTACTCTACCATCGAGTAAGAAGATGAAAAAACAAAGCTTCCAATATTGTTTTTGTTTTCATTAATGTCCACCAAGGCCAGGTTTAATTATTTTCTTTGTGTATGTCTTTCTTTTTGTTGTTTTTTGTCATATCACAGCCTTGTTTTTGCAAAAGTTCCCTTTTACAATTGGTATGAGTAATTTTTAAAAACTTTTGTATCTGAATTCATTTTGAAATGTAAATATTAAATCATTCTTGCAGTATATTTTGTTGGATGACTGTCATGATTGTCACAACAAATTTCAATTTTGGTTCTGAAATGTTTGAAGAGATATTTGTTTTTTATTAGGTTTTATTTTATTGATAGAGAGATCACATAATTTGCAATAACTTAATATTGGTTTCATGGATCTGTAACAGAAGAAAATGGTCACTAGTTGAAAGTTTGTTGTCAATTTATTTCTTATTTCTGCAGTGGAACAATCTATGAGAAAAGCAAGGATGTAATCAGACATTTGGAGCGTGAACTTTATGGATTCTCCATTTTACTTGCAGTTAAATCCATTTGGAACAAATTTGAAGATTTTATCCTTTCACACACAATAAAATTGCCTCAATAATTTCATAATGAAAGTATAATGAAAATGGCAGTTCAAAATTGCATCTATAACATGTCAAATCTGTAACAAATGCTGAATGACATTTTTCTAAACTGTCTTTAACTGCTTTTGTGGAATTGTGGATTTCAAATGGATCATCATGTATGCAAAATGGGTGAAATGAGGAATTTAGCTACAATGTAGAATATGTACATAGGAGGTGAAGGGTAGAAAAGATTTCATGTTTACTGAATGCTGTCAAGATCCTCACCAATGAAATGAGAAATTTAAGCATTTTTAATTTTCTTTTTTCATTTGTACATATTTCCATTGCTTCAATCTATTTCCATTTTATTTTTATTCACTTCACACTGATTTCTTGTTGCAATGAATTGGGAGTAGGGCTCCAGTAGGTTGTATTACACTGTAGTATAATTTTTTTCTTTAGAAATAAATACATCTTCAAATGGTTATTGTGAACTTAAGGAAAATAAATCATTGTTGCTTTTTTTTGTTTTTACTGACATCTGTGTTGATCAGCAATCCAGAAAAAATTTTCATATAATGATTAAATATAAATTTAGACAATGATCATATTTCTCAGGTATATAAGTCTTTATACACTTTATCTTTCCACTCTCTTTATACACAGTTCTAATACTGTATGACTCAGTAATAAATGCTGGCAACTTCCAATTTGCCTAGTTATTTTCATTCTGTTTGTCATGTCAGCGCCATATCTGTAATACAAAAACAAAATAAATAAATCTAAGCATTACTTTTTTTTCTGTTGGTATGAAAGGAAAAGTTATTAAACCATTTTTTTTTTTTAAAAAGTGTGTATATGCAACATTTTCATCAGAAAATAAATTAACAATATTTTCAGATGAAAATACAGTCTGAGAACAGTAAAGATTAGAATGTTGACCTGAATAATTAATGGAATAAGATTGAATTCAAGTAATGTTATGTTGTAATATAACAATCTGGCCCCACCCGAGGAAGGCTGATGCAAGCGAGGGTGTTTCCAGTCGTTGAAAGGAACGGATGTCGTTTGACCTTATTTCCGGCAGCAGCGGAAATAACTACAGAGGCAAACAGAACAGGTGTCTCTGAGAATTACGTGGGCGAGGCAAAACCGGAAGAAAAATTCCCGGTTCTGGAAGATTATAAAAAGACCTCGGCATACGGATTTGCCAGTAGTAGAGGAGCAACAGAGATCGGCCGGTGAAGAGAGACACAACAGATAAGACTACACTCCCGTCAACCCATTAGAAGCGCGCTCTCTCAATTCTCTGTTCCCTATTCTACACGGTTCATCGTCATTAATAAAAATATAACTTTATATTTTTATATATATGCGTGTTTGTTGTTTGTCGATATATAACAATGTGACAAACAAAGCAAATTTAAGTTAAACAGAAAGTTCTACAATTCAGAAAGTCATGTAAATAATAGAATATAAAAATGGCAACTGACAAAAAGTAAAATAAAATTAAAATAGAATATTAATGAAAATAATAGTATGTTCTATATAAAAAGTACAACCCCCCCCACCAAAAAAAAAAAAAACAATACAAAAAAACATGGTATTGTTTATAATGATGATCTGCCTAAGATTATAGTGTAGTATGAGTTCATGCTGCTTGGGATCAAAAATATCTCTCTCTGGCAATTTTACCCAAGTTCAGAGTGTAGTATCTGTTTTCTTCTCATTTGAAATTGGAGAAATTAGGTTATTGGGCAGTGTTTGTCTTTGACCCATATGCAATATGCACACATATGGAAAACCCCTATATAAAAAAGGACCTTGTGTCACATACTGGCTTAGTAGTGAGATCAGGTAAATACCAAGATCAGAATGTAGCATCTGTGCACTATGTATTTAATATAACAATAAATTTCTTTGTACTCTTACTTCATCCCCTTATTGTTGGTTTTATGCATTTTTATTATGCATATATACCAATTTTAAGGTTTTGTTTTTGTCTTTTACATTGAGCAATTTTTTTTTTACTGTGTGCACTTTTTGTCCAGATATAATATTATTATTACATATTTTCCATTTGTAAATGAGTTATTATGTGACCCAGGTTTCTACCATGAGTGGTGTCTTCAGGAGATTTTCAATAATAAGTTATTGAAAATCACCTGAAGACACCACTCATGGTAGAAACCTGGGTTGCATAATAACTCGTTTACAAATGGAAAATATTCAAAAGTTCTACAATATAATTGTATTTAACACTTTTTAATACAAATGTGCAGTGGTCTAATTTTATTATGACCAAAAACTAAGTAATTAAACAATGCATATATATATAAAATCAATACAATTATAAAATTTGTCACTTAGTTGATTAATATTAATAAATATTACATTTTGTTTATGTGACTGTTTAAGCTGTGTTTGATATGCTTGACCTGATAGAGCACGATATAAAGTAATCATTAATTCTACAATCACAAAAACAAGATGTAACCGAAGTATTTTTAAATTTAAAAAATCATAAAGAAAGTTGGTTAAGTCAATCCACCTTCAATGTCGGTTGCATGATAGAGGACAACACATTGCAAACTTCAAAACACACAATGACACGTTTTCTTAGTAATTCCTTAATGAAATGAATTTCTTAAAAGTGTTAAAAATATCTACCTGATATTAGGTATTTTTGTGAAATCGGGAAAAGTATGGGTTGATTAACATTTAACCTTTTTATTATTTAACACACTTAAACCTGCCATGTAAATATCGGCTCTCAAAGTCTCACTGCGTGAATTCTTGTGTTATTTATGATGATATTGTTATATGTTCAGTCAGTCAAGTGCCATGCATGATACATGCTTGGGTAATCATGTCTCAAAAGAGACATAACTGACTGGGCAGAAAATTAACCCACAGTAGGTTGCCATTGCTTTCTGCAGTAGACTGGTTGCTAGCCAAGGCTATAGGACCCAATCTGTCCTGTTATTTAACCCATAACTGGAGGGAAGAGAAGGATTAATACCTTTCCCAAGAGTATTTGTAAGTGAATGCAAGGAATCCAACTGGAATTTGAACTCAGCTCCCCGATTTCTCATTCTGAGCCGATATCCACTGCACCACAACACACATCCTTTGTTATATATTATGGCATAGTATACATGAGGAAGGTTGAATGTTAAATGTTTAAAGTAATACAACATGAATGAATTTTTTAGCTTAGTGAACCTAAAACTTTAAAAAAAAAAAAATGTCTTACAATAAACATTTAAATTTGACAAAAAAAAAAAAAACAAAGAAGATAATATTGATTTACCTTTTTTATTGATCCATTGGAAGACTTTATTTTGATGAGATATTTCCTTCATGAAGATTACAACACTTAACAACAGCTGCATCCATATTTTGGTGACACATGTTCAAGATGTACTCATAAGAATATACAAGGGAGACTAGTAATCGTAACTATGTTTATATGAAAGCTGCTGTAGTTGTGAAACATTAGATATATTTTGCATCAAATAAAGAAAGCACAACTTGCATTGATTATTTTTTCCTTACTTTCTAATCTTATCATATGTGTATATATATGTAAGAATAGTAATATAAAGATATGAATATGCAGCTGTCTTATGTCACAGACAAAAAAAAGGAAAGCAAAATTGGCCAGTTTTTTTTCATCATATATTGTTTGATTTGGGTTTAAATCCCATGATCCTCCTGCAGGATAGCAGTCCCAATTTTTCTTTTGAAGTTCAATTTAGCCATTACATATATATATATATATATATATATATATATATATATATATATAAAACAAGATTAAAATGGTGTGATTGTTACAAGTGAGGCATATTTGAAGCAGTTGAAAATATCAGTTAAAAACAAAACATTCCATTTTGAAAAAAAAACAAAGTATTAAAAAGACATACATTTTCCAATTTTCACTATTCTGCATGAATATCATTATCATTTTTAGGGTAATACTGTTCAGCTTCAAACACAAACATTTAAAAACACTAAATTTCATTAAAAAAAATCTAAACCAAAAACTGTCCCATAATCTAGGCCAATAAAAGTATCTTTTATAAGATATGCTAAATAGTTCTATGCTTCACTCATTTTCCTAAATCTGACCAAATATCAAAGATATACAAAAATTTGATTGAATAATTTGTTGATAGACACTTTCTGTCAACCAATTCACATCAGTTGGGATATATTTGTAATTTTTTTAGTTTTCCATATTAAAATTTGGTCAGTGCCATTTAAGTTCTAGTTTTAAAATGAGGTTATTTACATTTTTATTCTACTAATTAGTTAAAAGGATTATTTTACATTGTTCAAAAACATTATTCAGAATAATAAGTGAGCATTGTTATTTCTTCAAAATATTAGTCAAAAACCTTTATTCCCAATTCTAAACACTGATCAGTATATTCCTTTTTCATCTTCAAAATATATGCTATGTTTACTGGCCTTCAAAATATTGGTTCATGTGATTATTTAAAAAAATTTGTCAAAATAAATTACATTTATCTTGAAAATAATAATTTTCTAAAATTTTAAAAAGTTTCACAATATCACCAATAAAGAATTTTGCAATATAGCATAAACTAGAAAATGGTCAAAATTTTAACACAAAATAAACATTGCACTTTAATGAAAGTGTGGTCATGCCTGCAATTTCGTTACAAAAGCTTTTCTTTTTAAGGACTCCACTGATTAAATATCTTGTTAGCAGCAAATACAAAACCAAGTGAGATAAATTAGCCGAGGGGCTGTTTTCTCCAATTACCCTGTTTGGCATAAATATCACAAGATATGTTTCCAATATCAATCGTTTATCTTTTTTTCTTTACAGGTTTTAGCGTTTATATACAGTATGAGATTATTAAAAAAATCACATCGAAAATAGTTTGCATAAAATAACAAAATAACATAAGATCAAAAAGTATAATATAAAGTAAAATACTGTAACAAAACACATAAAATAAGCATAACATATATGAAAATATTATTGCACTTTTGTGCCTGTACACCAAGCATATGACTAGAAAGATGTTTGTGGAATTGGGGGAAGAGGTCTGTTATTAGAAATTTTTCTGCTGTTTATTGGTTGATTGCTGGATTTGGGACATGAATTAGAAATTTTGCTTGCAGTAAGAGGAGCTATCAAAGGTGTTGAAGGGTCCCTGCTTGGTTTTGAAGGGAGCAGATCTGAAAAAAAAAAAAAAAAAGAAATTTCTTTTTAGTCAGAGCTTGAGACAATCAAAGTGAAATAAATATTATTTCCTTTGCAAGTGATAGTTTAGTTACTAACATTATGATAATATAAATTAGAAGCAAAGTAAAGAAAATACTTTTCATGTTAAAAATTTTTTCCACCATTATCTCAACATATTGGATAGAGGAAAGTCAATTAAAAAAATTTGATATAAAAAAAAAAAGTAATTTAAATCAGTAAATGCTTTCTGGCTACCACTTCACTGTATAAGCTCTAACTACAAAATTTTCATCAAAATTTTATTCAGAAAAAGACAATTTCTATTTAAACATACTTAATGGTAAAAAAAAATATAAAGTTATTAAGTTATAATCATCTGTGCTATTTGTTTCCTTTTCTTCTAAACAATCTATTCTTGTGTACTATGTCCCTTCAGAACATAGGCAATCATGGCTCTCTACAACTTCCTGTCCTTTGTATTTCTTAGCAAAGTTTGTCTTCTTGCTATACCTCCTAATCTCTGTTCTATGAACCATTTACAAAGCTCATTAGGTAGGTTATTCACTGCTTTCCTTTGTCCTTACTTTCAATGTCCTTAGAGTATTAAATTTCCAAGCTCTTTTTTTCTCATTATGTGCCTTAGAAAGAATCAGAAAGAGACAGCTGAACTAAGTAGATGTGTCCTTTTAATTTTTCTATTTTTATTTAAAACTTTGTCGTAATTCACATCTTCAGTCTATGCTATTCTCAGTATCCTTCTGTAGAACAAAATTTCTGTTACCTTCAATCTCTTAGTCATCTGTAAGGAGATTGTCCAGCATTCACTGCCATACAGGACTAACAAAATTTACCTGTTTCTCAGCAATTTTTATTCACTATTCCAATGCACCTTCAGATTTTGGTGTCATATTTTCCATACTCTATTAAAGCACTTCTTAACCTACATTTAACCAAAGTCAAATCTGTCATGTTAAAACTTGTTTTTAAAATTACACTATCATGTCTTGTATTTTTTAATGTTTTTCTGATAACTGCATTATGTTTTTATTCCCTCATTTTTTTTACCCCCTTTTATATGTAAAAAAAGATAGGAAATCTTAAAAACAAAACATTTTTGCGAGCTTAGATCACTGGTGCCGCCTAAGCACGAATTTACACGAGATACTAGATTAGCAACTAGGTCCCACCCTTTTACAGTTAAACAAATAAGATGTAACCGTAAATTCTACTCCAACAGCTTCTTTTCTCGCGCTTCCCACCTGTGGAACGCCCTTCCACAAGTCTGCTTTCCCGACAGCTACAATCTCCAGGTGTTTAAATGTAGGGTCAATAGACACCTCCTATCACACTAACTCCCAATTATTCTCAGAACACTCTCATCTACCCAACCCTCATTCTCGTTATCCTTACCCACCTATCACCCACCCTCTGACATTTCCTATATTTAATCATCCTTTCTCCACTCTATGTAGCCCCCTGCGCAGTAGTGGCAGTGACATGCCTTGCTCGGGGTGATACGCTTATAAAAAAAAAAAAATATATACAAATTATATGTATGTAAATGTTTATATGTATCTTTCTTTGTATTTATTGGCCCCATAGAAAAAGGTGGTAGTTAGGGGTGGTAAAAATGAGTGCACTCATCCATTAGCTTGAGTGGTGATGGTGTTGTTGATTTCAGTCCTGTGTGGGAATGATATTTATCTACCTCCTCACTGAGGTGGAATGTGGCACAAGGCCTTTTTAATGCAGGGTATCTGAGCCCTAAAGCCCGGGCAAAAAATTTATTGTCTAATTTTCCCCAGACGAGACTCTACTGGGTTACTTTCCACCTGAAGGCAGAGAGTTTGACAAGGTAAATGTTCGTGCAGATGCACAACACAGTCCTGTGTAGGAATGACTGCTAAACACTTTTCCTTCCCCTTTTATAGGCAGATGCATGCTGGGATTTTTTTCATAGCCAATAAAATAGGCCGGTTTGCAGTTTTATGTGACTCAATCTTGATCTGCCTTGTCTTGAAGTCAGGACTTGCTTTTGTGTGTCAATGCCAATTTTTAGTTTGTGAACTTTTAGTCATATTATTGTTGCTTTGCCTTATTACTGTCAAGTTACCTTACATATATTCTTTACTTGCTTGCTTTATATTACTTTTTGCCCTCTTGCTGATTGTAAACTTTGTCAATTTTATTTGGAGAGTTCTGTTACTTATTTAGCATTTGAATATGGCTACCCATTCCACATTTATCCTAATAAAACCTAAATTCATGAGAGTTCACTTGCTTTGCATTCTATCATGTGCAGCAGATTCATACAATTTTTTCTAATTCTGATTAAGTCTTTATTTTGTACTGAAACATACCTCTTCTTTGTTCATCACAGTCTATATCTTTTTCACTCCAATGATGTCCATTGTTTGGTGGAGAAGATACAGTAGATTTCCATGTAATATAGTCATGGGAAATGGAGACATTCTGTGTATGCAGCTATTTATAAAAGTAAATAAAAGAACAATATTTTAAAGAGTGAAATTATAGTTGCTTTTCTAAAGTCCATATATTTACAAGATTACCAGAACAAAATAAGTCTTGCAATTAACAACAAGGTGAATTGTAATTTCATACTGTTCAAGATTACCATGCTCTTTGTATACTAGTCAACAAAAAATGCTAAAAGGAAGAGACATTCTTAATGCTTATCTGTTGCTTTAATCTGTATGGCTGGCTGCTTGTAACTGAGTATCCCTGTCTGCTTGGGTAGCTAATCCCTGTTGTTAACACATATTTAGGTACATTTGTGTTTGTACCAATACCCACAGGGCCAAATTGTGGTTTATATTGAAATTATGCAAAGCAGACCATTAGTCAGTTTTTTGAAGAGCATAACCTGGAATTATTGAAAGTTTGAAGAAGGCCAGTATGTTCAAATGCTTGCTTATCATGACTTGAAGCTTCATGCTTGACCAACCATCAATGGCTTTCAAAAAGTTTTTAACTTTGTTCAACCTGTTATATGGTTTTCAGGTACTTTCTGGAAGTGCTACCTCCTGGAGTCATCTCCTCAGGCCAATATTATCAAGAAGTCATCTCCCTGACAAATTAATTACAGTGAGATTGGAACTCAGGTCTCATAATCAGAACTCTAATGTTCTAACCACTTGGCCATGCACCCACATGCTTTTATAATGTAAAACAAAACTATTTTTCAAAGTTAAAATGTCTCCTCAATTCAATGAAAATGTGTAACAACCAAACTGAAAAAGAACTGAGCTTGTTAAAATATATCATCAAGTCAATTTTAATAAAAATAATTTAATACTTTAATTACACATATTTTTGTGTTATAAACAAAAATGATTTTGTATAGAATGTATGATTAATAATATCACGAGTACTATTAATTTTTTTTTATAATAACTAATAGAATTAAGTAGTTATATAATTACATAGCATAATAATAAAAAACTACTTACTAGTGGTAACTCTGTAGATGTTTTGGGCCTGTGTGTAGATTTTAAAGTTTTCTGTTTTATGCAAAATGAATCACCTACAGGATGTTGTCTTTTTGAAGCCATTACTTGATTATTTCTACCAAGAGTATGGTTTATTTCCTTGATATGAGGAACATGGTGCCAAGAGTTTCCATGGTAAGAAGGGCCAATCAAATGTTTCTGCTCATTAACAAACCTATTGGAAGGATGAACTTGTTTCCTATATGCCAAATTTTTCTGACGATTACATTGAAGAATACACACTGATATTGAAACAGTAATTATGACAGCTATCATTACTGCTACTGATACAATGATAATTGCTGAAAACAGATGGATCTTGTTATCTGTCTTTATGTTAACAGCATTTAACATTTCTGATGTCTTGTTGCTTACGGTCAATGTCAAATGTACAGTTGTTCTGGCTGATAGAACTGGGCTACCACTGTCCTTCACAAGAAATTCCAGTTCATAAGAACCAGCATCATGTTGGCTTAGGACATGAGATGAAGATAACAAACCAGTGTATTGATTGATGTTGAATATTTGTTTGCTATTGCCTCTGATTATTTCATATTTGAGAAATGCATTCTCTTGGCTATCACTGTCTGATGCTTTGATTTGAGTGATGTTCTTTGTATGATCTGAGGAATATGTTATATACATGTTATAAGGATTAACACTGGGAAATGTAAAATATGGAGCATTATCATTTTTATCAGTCACTTCAACAATCACATTCACTGTATTATTCAGAGATGGTATTCCATTATCTTTCACAAATACTTGAAACTTGTAAATGTTTTGAAACTCATGATCCAGTGACATAATGGCTGAAATCATGCCATCATCTTTTATTTTGAAAGGTAAAAACTGTTTATTATTGGTTAGCAGAGAATAAGTGAGTTTACCACCAAGTCCAAAGTCTGGATCTGTTGCATTGATGAAACCAACAGAAAATTTGGTCTTTTCATTCTCCTTAATAAAGAACTTAAATGCTTCCATAGAAAATTGGGGACAAACATCATTGACATCAGTTACTTGGACAGAGAACTTATTTTTAGTTTGCAATGGAGGCGATCCTTTATCTTGACAGCTGATCTCAACATCATGGTGAGTTTCTGTTTCTCTATCTAGTGAACTCTTCAGCATGACTTTGTATTTCTTCACACCCAAATTCTGAAGCTGAAATTTATCATGTTGAAGATTACAGCTCACTTCTCCATTTTGTCCAACATCATTATCCAAAACTTTCACATAAGCAATAAAACCTCCAACTTTAATGTCTTCCGAAATGTGAACAGTATTTTCCTTTTGTTTAGAAACAAAGTTTACATTTATGGTGGGTGCACTGTTCTCTTCACCAATCACATTAATCTGAAACTTTGCAAGTGAACTCAAAGGGGGGCTGCCTTCATCCTTAGCTTCTATGAACAAATTATGGGTTACATCTTGCTCCAAAGCAAACTTTTTAATTAAAAAAATGTTTCCTGTCATTTCTTTTAACTCAAAATAAGCTTTTAATTTTTCAGAGGTCTCAGAACTAAAATGATAGGATATTTGACCATTTTTTCCTGCATCCAAATCAGAAGCAGACACAGTAGCTATTGGCAAGCTTTGACTTGGTTCATTTTTAGCAGTAACTTTGTAAGTGTCCTTAGTGAATATAGGTATATTGTCATTGACATCAGTGACTGAAATATAGACTTCTAAAATATTTTGTTTGGGTGGTGATCCTCCATCTTTAGCACTCACTTGAATAAGGTAAGAATCTTTTGTTTCTCGATCAAGCATTTTTTCCAATGTTATACTTAGATAAGACTTTCCGGCCACATTTTTCAGTTCAGTTAGTTTAAGTGGTTCATCACTTTTTTTTATCAACTGATAAGTAATATTTGAATTTTTTATGCCAACATCATTATCAATGGCACTAGGAATAGATTTTCTGATTCCAATTCCATCACCCTCGGAAAATTCAATGTGGACTTGTTTGTCAGGAAACTCAGGTTGATGATCATTGATATCTTCTATAATGACTTTGACTTCTAATATCTTAATTGTAGAAGTTCCTTTCTGAACAGCTACATCTAACATCTGAAAGCATTCTTTGTTACGTTTACATGTGGTTTCAGCATCCAGAATTTCTATCGTATATAATTTTCCTGTCTTCTTATGAACCTGAAATAATTGTGGCTTGTCCTCTCTGTCTTGCCTTTAATTGAATAAATGTAATTAGGGAGAGATCTTGGGTTGGAATATTAGCTATCACATGTGAGTCCTGAGCAATGTCTCCAACAAAGGTACCTGGACTTTTTCTTTCTTCCACACTATAGACAAGGTCAGCACACAGATATCCGGATAACACTGACACTAGTATATAAAACTCCAACAGCATATTTAGGTCAGAAATTATCTGTTTCAGAGATGAATTTGTGTCCTTAAAAAAAAAAAATGATAGCATGATTAAGAGTTTTACAATGGTTTGAAAGATAATGTTTTAATACGGTTTTTTTTTTCATATTCTCTAACACTCAGTAACTTCTTGAGTTTTAGTGGCTTTATTACCTTACCTGGAGTGAAATGATTAAAAAAAAATTAAAAATGTTGTTTCACATAGTATTTGGAAAGTGTCAATTTACTCATTTATTTTATATATAATAATGTTAATTGGTTTATTGGACTTATTATTGCAATCTTTGCTATTGCTTTTCTTAAATTGTTTTAACAGTGTCGGTATTATTGAAGAGATGGCATGCAAAAGTGAGCAATGTAACAACAAAAACTAAAGATATTAATGCACATTATATTCTAAAATTATATCAGATCACCAAAGTTAAGCAATACTGAATCTGGTCAGTACCTAGACAGGTGACTGCTTGGAAATACCAGGTGCTGCAAGCTTGAATGAGTTAGTGGTATAATGAATAAGGCTTGAAATTGGAAATTAGAGAGCTGGGGTCCATTTCCAGTCAGGTTTGTTATATTCACTTAAGTGCAAATACCCTTACGAAAATAATGACTCCACTTCATCTCCCCTCAGCTATGGGTTAATTAGTAGAACTTATATCAGTAAATCATTATTATCTCTTACTCAACAAAAAAGGGAATCAACAAATCTAGGAAAAATTAAAATAATGATTGTCACAATCAGTTATTGAGAATAAGTAGAATTCTACCATAAATATCCATGGAAAAACACAATAAAAAATTAAAATCAAAGTAATTACTCACAATATCTCAAGGATTAACACAGAAAAAAAAATTTTTTTTTTTTTTTTACCTTAATATTTTATAACATTGAAAGTGTTGTATATGTTTAGACCAACTACAGTCAGTATCAGTCTTTTTAAACTTCATGATCCTTTCATTAGCTGCATATAGTATGTGCTTCACCAGGTTTACATATGGATTTTGAATTCAATGTGTCCTCCTGGACTGTTTGCCAACCAAGATTGAAGAACTACATCTGTTCTACTATTTAATCCATAACTGGGGAGAGAAAGATTCATAGCTTTCCCAAGATTGTTTGCATGTAAGTGAATGTAACAAACTCAGTTTTAATTTAAAACTCATTCTTAGCCACTATTCATTACACTAGCATCATATCTAAGCACCTGGTATTTCCAAGCAGTCATATATCTAAGGTTCAATGTTGCATAACCTCAGTGATTGGGTGATAACTGTTTTTTAAAATATGATAGAGCCATAAGCTTAAGCTTATATATCTTAATGAAATTATATAGTTATTATATAAAAAATAACTGAAGTTTTGAATTTAAGGAAAAAAAAAAATTAGTACATCTACTTAGCAGTTTAAAATAATTTATCTTGATCAGAAAAATGTTTTCTAATTTTTAGAAAGCAACAACAATATACAATTGTGAATTCATTTAATAGCACTTCATTCAGTTTGTATAGCTTATTCTGAGTAGTACCCAACTAATGTATTAATTGGTAACGTGTGAATAAGAGAAAATAAAATCAAGCCAAAACTACAATTCTAAAATATTTTTCTTGATATAAAGAAAATTGACTTATATTTGTTAGTTGGTAATTTCTAGTTTTAGATTTTTTCCATCTGACCTTATGATTCTTACATCAACATAAAATTTGGTCATAGAGTTGTTGATCAGTTCATAAGCTATTGGTTTGATTAAACTTATGTTTATCCAATCATAAGTAAATGCAAGAATTACATTGAAATTTATTTTTTAAAAAAAAAAGCTATACTTTAGTATTATTATTTACATTTGGACAATAACAACAAAGATGACATTACTCCAAATGTATATAATAACACCATATCATAGAAATTCAAACAGAAATTTTAGGATTTAATTTTGTATTTAATTTTCCAAGCAAATGCACAAACTGTTTATTTGATATGAAGGATAAAATTTGACAATAAAAAAAATGATGAAACCGGAAGTAGAAGTTAATAAAAGTACAAATAACTATATCAGAGTTGCCAATGAACTTTACTAAATTCTACTGATATGAACTGAACCAGTGTTTTTACATTTCATTTGATAATGAAAGGTAAATCTGTTAATATCAATTGCAACAGATAAAGAGAATTTTTAAAAATTTATTCTCACTATTAAAAAATAAGGGTATAAAAAATAAAACTCTTGAAATTTGACTTTAATAGGGGTGCTATTTTCTATGATATAAAATGCTAAAACAAATTTATTTCAGCACTTGAAAGAAAAAAAAACATTTTATTTTGAAAAAAAGTTCACTTTTAAATTCTGTAAGATACAGTTAAATTATTTAACATCTTCATGCATATTTAAATTTTGATAAGGATATGTTAATGTATACATAACATAACATTTCAAGGGGGAAAAATCCAGACAACCAAAATTATTAGAAAAGTGTGAAAATTGGCTTACCTTTATAGTTATTTCCAAATGACTTTGTAGTGTGAATAATATGTTCTTGTGATGAATCTTTCTTGTACTACTGCTGCTGCTCCCTTTTATGATTCAACAGGATAAAGAATTTAGCTCTTTGTCTATGAGAATATATACACATACACTTGTATAGGTATTTCTGTGAATGTATAATTCTGTGTTTGTGAGTTGTTATGCATTTATGTATTTATGTAATGCTGTTCTATAAGCTTTTAGTAGGCAGACATCTACATAGGAATAAACAGTTGGGTATAAGTTGTCATGTGGGAGAGGTTTCTTATCCTAAAAACTATATTGTGTGTATAATGGCTGCTCCAGTCATTGACAGAGTGATGTGCCCCTTATAAAGACCTCTTCCCCCTTCTCTTCCTCCTACTCCTTCATTTTGAACAGAAAGAGCCAAGTCGTCAGTATTTATTTACAAAGCATATATACAAATATTACTCCATTTTAATATATATATATAAGTATTCATATAAAAGATATGCAAATGAAATTAATACCAATGTCCAGTAAAATAATAATAATAATAATAATAATAATAAACCTTCCTTTTCTTACTCCCATGGTGCAACTGTAATAATAACCAAGGATGCTTATTCTTCCATCATGGGTATCATTTTTCTCTCTATCCCTATATCTATTATCTTTGATACTATCTGTTTTAATAATAATAATGAATGGTATTTAATTTAGTTTTCTTGCTTTTCTTTAAGCCAATTTCTTTAATATCAATAGCTACAGTAACATAAATAATCTGTCCATATAGAACATTATAGGCACTTTAAAATAAAACTTCTATTGTGAACTAAATTTTTTTTTTTTAACCATAGAGACTTTTTTAATAATTTGTTTTAATTTTTATTTTATCCATTTTTAGTATAGACTTGGTACAAAACATGATTAAATGCAAAATATTCATCCCAAAATCAGAAAAAAATGAAAAAAAAAAATAAAGATAATATATATGTAAACTGATGTAAAAGTTTTAGTCCTTTTCAAAAATCTTATTTAAATTCAATAAATAAAAAACAAAAATAAATGTGAGCATATATATATATATATATATATATATAGGCTGCCTGCAGTACATGACAGTTTTTTTTTTGTTATAAATATTGTTTTCTTAAGGACAAAATTGTAAAATTATAGGATAGTAACAGTATTAAGCTTTAATCTGTCACAAGTATTTACAATTTTTTCTTGATATATCTCTATTTTTTTTCATCAACATGCCTGATGGAGTAAGCTTCCAGATTTTTGTAATATTCCAATAAAAATATGCCATCCAAAAAACAAAACTACATAGTATAATATATTTCAGTTACATCACAAAAATTACAATTACCAAATCTTTTGTGCTTTTTTGTGTTTAGTATGTGGTAATATGGTGGGTCTTATTTTTAGTTTAGTTTTTATATGGAATATACTTAAGTATTTATATGTGGTACATCGGGCAGTGGTCTTTGGGATGTCTGTTGGGTGTTCATTTCTACAAGATTTCTAGATTGCGGATATGGACTAGAAATGCCACCTTTGCAATGCTGGTCAGACAAAGGATCCTTGGAAAGGAGACCTGTAATATGAAAAAACATATTGTAGATGTGAAAAGAATAATAGTCTGAAAGCACAATTAACTGCTGCCAAACAATTTTAGTCTCAGAAAAATATATGCAATGAGGTTTTTCAGTAAAATAAAACTAGTTCTAAAATATTAGTTTTCAAAATTACACGAATTTTATGAAAAACAAGTTTTCAAAATATCAAAATGAAATCTGACTTAATAACATTTTTTAAAATTAATTTTATTCTAAGATAAATTCTTTTAAATATTAAGGGGAATCCATATATTAGATAAAATAACACTAGAAGATTGGTTTATCATTTAGAAATGAAACATTTTAAAAAAATATAAATTTGACTTATTTACCAAATATTAAATAAAACATTTCATATTTAGGTTTACTTCAGAAAAACAGCAGTAAGCTATAGAAAAAAAAAACAAAAAAAATATGTAAATCAAAGACAGATATCATAAACTTAATTCATTTTAAAATAATATACTATAAATACAACTATCTTTGAATGATTATAGTATTGTGACTCTTACATTTTCTATATAAACAAGATGTTGACAGTTTGACAACACAAAGCAGACTGCATAAATATGTTTTCTGTGCATCAGTTTCATGCATATATCTGCTTTAACCAAAACAAAATTAATAATATATTATGACCGGTCAGAGCCACTTCTGCTCAAAAGCCCAAACCTTAATTTTGAGCCAACCAAAAACTGTACCCAAATTTAAACAAACCTGACACAGACCCATGTTTGATGTCAACACCTACAAGCTGAAAAAAAAATGCAACACGGATCAGCATTTGATGTCAACATGCTGAGAAAGAGATGCCACCAACAACACCACCAAATGTCCATTTCACAAGCCTTGTTACCTTAGTAACAGCAACAGACAGAAGTTACCAGTTTTTGTATATATGTAAATAAATTGCACATTTATTTACCCCTACTCAATGTTCCCTTTTGTTTGACAATTGGATTTATATTTGCTGAGGTGGAGAAGGAATTAACTTCCACAACAGTAACAACAAAGTTTTGTCTTTTAGTTCACCCATTTCCACCGATGCAACAACAGGGAAAAGAAGCATTTGAAAAAATGGTTATTAAAACATTTAGAAAACCACTAATAAATATAAAAATTAATTATATATATTCTTTTAGTAGTTCCAACCAGATCTATATAACAATTTTATTTCAAATAAGATCTGGAGAAAATAAATTTAAACTCATGAAAGATAACTAGGGAAACCTAAAAAACTAATACTGAAAACTAACTTTTGTATCTCTTGATTCAACTTTCCCCACAAACAATTTTTTCTGTGTAATTTTTAGTATTAATAATTTTATAAGATATTCAATAAGCATTACTTTTTAGATTCAATCTGTTTTTTTTAAACACCAAGTAATATTAGGGGTAAGGCAAAAATATCTCAACTGTATTGTGTAACAAACAACTGGGATTATTATTTCTTGGTTGTTTCTATCAAATTAGAAACCAAAGAGGTTATTATTCTTTTCTCGATAAACAAAACTACAAATTTTGAACTGATTATTTTAAGAATTGACAATTTGCTATTTTTAATTATCGGCAAAAAATAATAAAAACAAGTTATTCTGTATACTGGATGTTTAGCTAAATATTAATTAAAACATAATCAATGTTATATGAACCTTTATATAATATAATCAAAATGTTGATATTGCACACTACAAATAGAAGGTTAGAAAGGAAACCACCATCAATTCTGGAAAGAGAGATAACAGCTACTGAACTTGAAAAAAGATTTTACAAATTTCAACCAACAGTAGTACTGGCTGCTTGATCAATGAATGCCAAATGTTTCCTCTTAAGGAAACGGCTAATATTGACATTAACAGTATATCTTTTTCTTTTTTTTTTTGCTGCTTGAAAAATAAGGATTTCATATTTCAGTGGAAAATACAAAAAAATTTTATTATCATAAAAACCCAATATTTTAAATTATGATTTTCATGATAAGCAGGCTCTATTTGGAAGATTGTGATGCATCAGTCTTCCAATTTACATTCTCTTTTGACTATTCAGAACTAGAGTAAGTCCAGTAAATGTCATACATTGTTTATTACATACCTTTCATCAGAAGACATTTTTCAGCCTTATCAACACTCCAAACATATCCACTGTTGGCAAGTCTCCAAGTAAAATTGTCAGGTGATACTGGTATCTGGAATATTAGGAAATACAACTTTTATATAAAATGTTTATAAAATATAGCATAATTTAGGATTTATTAAATTGATAATAATTACAGAAAAATACTACATCATATTTATCATAACTTAAATGTGATAGAGAAAAAGCCTATTGTTTTTTTATTTATATATGTAAAATGAAATCTGTAATCCTGAACAATTACCAAATGCTATGCTGAATTGTTCTTGAATTGACTGACTTCTGACCAAATAAATAAACAGCAGAATTATTTTTTTAATAATCCCTTCTTGTTTTGAACTGAGAAACTTTTCAGCATACCATTTCACATACACAAAATGTGTACGTATGTATGTGTGTGTGTGTGTGTGTGTGTGTGTATATATATATATATATATATATATATATATATATATATTCCTCCTTCACAAGTAGCACAACTTGCATGCACATTGCAATCATCATGTGCTGAATTGAGACTGACTCAATTTTATTAACACCACCACTTATATATATATGAAAATGTGTCCTCTGGAGTGCATAGACACATGTAGACATTCACAATGAACCCATTAAAATAGCTAATGAATTGGCCAAAGGCACTTGAGACAATGATAACTATGGACAGTTACTGCACTTTAGTCACCATAAAAGGGAAACTGAAAGAACATTATAAAAAAGTTGCTTCCCAAATATACTATATAAGTAATGGTTACTAATGGAATCATATTACAGTTAGATATTTACTTAGAAAATATTTTTACTTTAAAAAGTGCTCAATACAAAAAGAATTACCATATATATATATATATATATATATATATATATATATATATTTAAAATTAATATAGTTTACATTACAACATGAAAATTTCTATGTTTTCAGATTTTACCTCGTCATCAGGTAATTTTAGCTCATTGTTGTGAAAATGATTTTCATTTAAATATAAGAAACAATACGTTTGTTATTTATGGATGTGGGAAGACAAACATTTGTGTGTGTGTGTGTGTGTGTTTAATTTAACTAATCAAAACAGAGATCCACTTTAAATTTGAAAAGTCATATTTTTGGGGAATATACACACACACACACACACACACACACACACACATACTGTGTATGTGCGTGAAATAATTTCTATATTATCAGTTGATCTTACAACAATGTACAAACTATCCATCTTTATGTGATAGACTAATGGTGATGTAGAAATGTATTATATAATGATGTAGGTAGACAAACTTTTAAATAATATCTGTTTAAATATATGTATAGATTAAAAATTACTTTGTTATCATTGTCATCGTTTCAAGCACTGGGATTTCATTTATTGCAATTAGACAATGTAAAAAATTAGTTGCTAATTTTTTTTTTTAATCATATCACCCCAAGCAAGGCGGTAATGCCACTGAAGCACAGGGGGCTACGTAAGAATGAAAAGATTGGAAAAGAGAAAGCCGGGAACCACATCCTAAACAGGAAACAAGGGATGAGCCTCTACACCTGTTCAATAGACGTGGGTGGAGTGTGAACCGGGCGATAGTTTAGTCTATCTACTCCAATTGAGGAAAAAAAAAAAATGAAAGAAAAGAGTGAAAAGATGGGAAAAGAGAAAGCTAGAAACCACATCCTAAACAGGGAACAAGGGATGAGAAGTATTAAACATAAACAAGAAAAAGTACAATGCTTATGGCATATCACATTGAATACACCGGTTCTCATTCGACCACTGAAGTTAAGCAACGTTGAGCCTGGTCAGTACCTAGTTGGGTGACCACTTGGGAATACCAGGCACTGTAAGCGTTCAGTGATGGATGTGCGTTGTGGTGCAGTGGATATTGGCTTGGAAAGAGAAATCGGTGAGCCGAGTTTGAATTCCAGTTGAGTACCCTGCATTCACTTAAGCACTGGTACCCTTGGGAAAGGTATTAATCCATCACTTCCCTCCAATTATGGGTTAAATAACAGGATGGGGCCTGGAGGCAACCCATCTAGTGTTGGTGTCACAATAAAAAACACCCTTGGTAACCCTGGCGAAGCATCAAGTATTCAGCTATTTGACAAGATATGAATTTCACTACAAACTGTGCCAGGATTTCAAATGCACAGGGAATACTGGAGGGGTGTAGTGAGTTCTATCTCAGCCAATGGCTGCAGGATGACAACGACAATGCAACTGCAAAATTACTTTTTTTGATAACATGAGTAAAAAATGTCAAATAATATTCTATATTTTGTTCAAGAGATAATAACCAAATTAATTTCACTTTTCTTGGAAAGATTGTATTTGCCTGTTACTCAGGTGTTTTTATTTTTTTACCTGTTTACAAGATTAATCAAAAAATGTTTGAAAAACTATCCTTGGGCTTTCAGTGGGGTGGTAGAATATTGTTTTGGGTTATAACAAGAAAAGCAATTAACCAGCAAAAATATTTGAGTAAGCTGAGAGAAAATATAGAAAATATTTAAGTAAAAACCAAAAGAAACATCAACAGTAATTTTTAGTGATTAATAAAGAGTTACATTTTATGGATCTGATGGTTGGACAAAAAGTTGTGGCTTTCATGGAAATAATCAACCAACATTACTTAGAAGACGGGAGGCAGAGTATTGTTTTGGGTTAAGCAGTAAAATATGTCTATTTAAAATTATTTACTCAGGATAAAAATAGAGAGTTGTTTCAAGTTCTTTGACAAGATGTGTTTTGAGTAGGATAGGTCCTAATTAAGAAACTTTATGCTAATGGGTATATAAACAATGCTTCTTCAGATTCTTTAAAGGTGACTATTGTACACCTCACCAAAGATGTCAAATTAGTGAAATGTCCTCCACCTTTTCCAGATATTACACTTGTGATCAATGATTAAAATGTATGTATATGAAAATGAAAAACAATTTTGAAGCAAAAAGTAATATAATCTGCAAGTAATGTTTGAATTAACCCTTACTCTCCTTGAAGTAGAATTAACAGAGATGAACTAATTATACAAAAGCAAGTGTTCTTAATTATATGCACATCTGAAAAAAACATTTGAAGATACAAGGTTTTTTTATCAAATCACTGCCTACCAAGCAGATAAAATATTTACTCATATCAGCTTTTTTTTGTCAATTATATAGGCATTTATGTTGAATACAAGATTGACATCATGACACAATACACAGAATAACAACTGTATTCAACAGTTAGCATTATAACTTATTTTACAAATGATATTTTCTTTGAATATAGCAGCCTATTTTTTTTATATTAAAAGCTAAAAAACATGTTTATTAAAATTTTACATATTTTTTTTTATCTGGAGGTTTTAAGCTTGTGACATTGTAAATATCTCATTATGGTGCTATATTAACTCTTGGAGATAGAACCTCATTTGGAGTTTCAGTGCCAACAAAATAGAACCCTTTTCACAAGCTGTCACTTAAAATATACACAAAAATAAAAATAACTGTAAAAAGATAGAACACAGCAAATTATTATAGAAACCATCACTGAAAGGCCTAAGATGCAATCTGATTGGCTGGTGCAAAGACTAGTCAGCTAATCTCAATGCTTGTATTATCCAGCTGACAGATTAGCCCAGTCGTCTTCCTTATTTGAGTTTTGGCTGATAGGTTGGCCCTGTCATCTCCTAAGGGTTAATATTCAAACAGAAATCTCTCTTCTCACTGAGAGTAAACAGTAGCTATTTCCTTATAAAGAAACATTTAACTTTACTTGATCAAGCAGCTAAAGAACATTTTATTTCAGGTAAAAGAGAATTTTTCTGTGTTATGAGAAAAAGAATAAATTAAATGCCGTATCACTTCAAGGAGTAGACAATAACTAATCTCCATAGCTTCATTTTTTCTTTAATATCTGTAAACTGTGCATTGTTGTGATAGTTCTTGGGAAAGATAGTAAAGTGGTATTGCCTTCTCTATGGTCTCCAATTAAGAATTGTCTTTCTCCTACACTAGTTGTCCTATCAAATCCTAAAAGATCCAGTCTTCCAAATATTTTAGCCATAACTAGGAAGAGAAGACATGGAGTCATACCCTTTTCAAAGTGATCACATATAGTAACAGCTTGAATTTGAACTTGGCTCCTTAATTCTATGCCAATAACCATTAATGAACAGCACCTTCATGAAAAGAATCAAACAAGTCTTTAATATATGCTTCATTTTTACTTTTTTTTCTCCAGATTCTTCTAAATAACATGAATCAGATAAAATAATTTTAGTGATCTGTCTTAAATCTTTTTAATCAATTCACCCCAAGCAAGGCGATAATGCTACTAAGATGCAAAGAGAAGGAAAAAACTTTAGAAGGAACTGGATACCCAATAATAGTATAAATTTCCAAGTTTAGATGAAGTAGAATTTAAAAGGGGCTGGAAACCAAATTCTAAACAGGATAGTCTTTTGAACTGTGAATCAGACAATAAGTGAATCTATCTACTTCCTATTGAAAAAAAAAATAGTAAATAAAATTTCAGAGTTTAGGCAAAAATAGAGTTGAAATATAATTTAGAAGGAACCAGAAACCCAAACAAGAAGCATTTTGACATGAATTTCAATAATCTTATATGGCTATATTTTTCTCATCTGGTAAACATTACTTGTCATCTGGACTCAAATCATTTTTGTCTCTTCTGAGTGTGAGTTATTTTCAACTAGATTTATTCTAATAATGCATTATTGTATATATGACTAATTGAAGAAATAAAGGAACATGTTTAGTAGATAATCTGTGGCTCATTTTGAAGAAATAATGTAATATTTTGTAAAATTTACAGTTTGTTTCAAATCAAACTACCAACAGGACAAAAAATAATATATATCAAAAGTATGATATTTGAGGATTTTATGAAAAAGCATCAAATATAATGTTTTGTTACTTTCTCATACACACTGTCAGATTTTACTACACAAATCAATGTTTAAATATACAGGCAGTATGGAAAATGGGACTGAAACTGGTGTACCTAGTTCAAATGCTGACTGAATTTGTTTTTTTTTTTACTTTACACTAATACCCTTAGAAATTTTTCTCCAGCTGTGGATTAAATAGTAGAATAGATTGGATGGTAGCTTGTCTACAAAGAAAATTGAATTCAAAATGAACCTAAAAAGTGATGAGCAACATCAAGTTAGCTGTCCCCAGACACAAATCCATTTATATTATGAATACAGTACGTGATCCCCCATTGATCCTAATAAGTTTAAGGGATGCATCATTGTGATGATGTTTCCAAATAAAACTAGTATTAAGCAACTGATGTTGGTAAAATTTAAAAAATATATTTATGACAAATTCTAGCTTATAACAGCTATTCTTTTTTAGAAATAGCTTACATGAAATGTTATACAACTCAAGAGCAATTCATCATATTAAAATAAATCTATATAATAGTACATATTTTATATATATATATATATATATATATATATATATATATAAATGACTAGAATTTTTTTGCAACACACTGATGCATGTTCAAAAAGAAGTTTTAGCATATAAAAACTTAAAGATATGCAAAAAAATGATATTGCATTTTTATTAAATATGTATTTATTTTAATCATTAAATTGCTTTTGAAATAATAGAAGTATTTTGTATGTTGAATAATAAAAAACTTAATTTTTCAAAAAAAAGTTAATGAACAGTTATTGTATTAAGCTACACACCTTAGTAAAACCAACTGTACTTTGTACCCCCCTTACCTGTTTGCACGTCTCCCAAAAATTTGGTTTCAATTGAATATTTTAGAAGGTATGACAGATGTAATAACAGAAGTCAGTGAATTTTATATATAGATTATCATGACTTCTAAAAACAAAATATTTGTAAAAAATTGACAATATATAAAATTATTGAGTGAAATGAACAGAAACAGAACAGTCTTCAACTTTTTTCACAATTACCAGAGATTAAAAAAAAAAACAATAGCTATTTAAGGACAAGAAAAAGATGTTTGTTTAAGAATGCAACCAAGAGATTTGAAAAAATTAAAAGGCTTATAAAAAAGAAAAAAAATTAACCAACAAAAAAAAAGAAAAAAAATTTAAAGAATCCTGTGTTGGATATGTAAACTGAGAGAAAATTAGAACCTTTCTTAAAACTAGCACCTTTAGGAACACAAAGAGAAACATCAAAGTTGTGCATTTCATGGAAATTATCAACCAACATTACTTAGAAGACATCAGTGGTGAGGTAGAGTATTGTTTTTGGCTAGTATTGTAGGCAGTAACATTATAGGTCCATTTAAAATTGATTGCTTAAAAGAATTATTATGAGTTTTGAGCAGGACAGATCACAATAAAGAAGCCTTATGATAATGTGTATATAGACAATGATGCTTCACATTCTGCAAAAGTGACTATTGTATGCCTTGTCAAAAAAGGTTACAAATTAATGGAATGTTCCCCACCTTTTCTAGATATAAAACTTGTGGTCCATGATTAAAAGATATGGATACAAAAATGGAAAACAATTTTAAAGCAAAAAGTAATAAAATCTGATGCAAGTAATGTTAATATTTGCACAAAAGAAAAGAAAATGAAAATTTGTTAAATTCATGTGTGTAGGAAGCTGTATTATGTAAAGATATGTTTCTATGATCTATATCTTTTGAATTTACTTTTCAATATAAATTTTTGCATCAGGAAACCTAACAATTACAAGACAAGTTACTATCAGTAATTTTAATAAAGATAGATGTTATAAACTGAACCTCATACAATATATTGCTAATATGTAATTAAATACTGAAAATTTTACTCACATCAATTGGTTAATACCAATTTTATTGTGAAAACAGTGACTTACATAATAAAATCTGACAGTGTAATATTGTACATTGGTTTTGAGTTTTACATTTAATTAAATTTCTTTTTGTTTTGCTTAGATATTAGCATATGTTATCAAGGTGGAAAATTATGATTGGGAGCTGAACAAATAATTACGAATGGGACCTTGATTTTTACAAAATTTAGCATATAAAAAAAATAAACAAATGTAACAAAAATTATTTTTGTTTTCTTTCTTAGACATTCTGTCAATGTAAATTTTTTTGTTGCTATAATCCCAACTATGGGTTAAATAGTAGAACTTGTACCTGGAAAAAACATTATCTTAAAAAAATTAGTGCAATATTTGCTTGCAAAAAAAATTATTGTTACAATCCAAAATATGCTTTGGCTTTAACTTACAAAGGGTTGATAAGCCATAAAAAAACAATCAATTCTATAATTTTAAAAGACCATGCAAAAGAAGATCAGCTGACAAGATCATTAATTAGTTGTGCTCTTTGGAAATCAAACTATAACAGGACAGTATTTTTGATCATGGTTTTATTACTTATACTCAATCAAAATTTAACTCTGAAGAACTTGACAGACAGTTGGTTAGTTGCTATCTTCTAAACCATGAAAACTAAAGAATACTACATCTCTCAAAAAACTTATACATGTATAGCATATTGATACTCTTGATATTAGCTATTAAAATAACAAGTTAAAAGTTATGTTAATCCTGACGAACACCTGTTGATTCTCTTAGACTTGAAGCAGTGGAATATCTCACATAAAACACAAATGCAGCTGAAAAGAAACATCAAATATGAGCTTAATGCTCCTTTACACAAGTATTAAAAAAAATCCTGAAATTAAATATCCAAACTTTTCAAGAATTAAAATTAAACTTATTCTACTGCTTGTTTAGCCATTTGAAAATATAAAAAACCAATGAAATATAAGAATTTGTTACTGACTTTTATTCTTAGTTTTTTTTTTTCTAAGCTAGGCCCTTACAAAAAATTTACCCCCACCTACAAAAACAAAAACAAAAAAGAATCATTTAACATTTACTTTATCAACTGAACTTCTACAATATACTTTGGCATAAAAAGAAAAAAATGTAATTTTATTACAAATCAAGGTTATTTCATAATATTACATTATAAATAGATAAAATTGTTGATAAATTTTAGAATAAAAAACTGTAATAAATCAATTCAGTGAATAACATATTTTATTATTACCCGTGCAGTTAATTCAGAAGAGGCCATTGGTTTCTGAGAAGTGCCATCTATAAAAGGATGTTTCTTCTTTGAATGAGTAAGAAGAGCATTTCTTGTTAGAGATTCCACTGTTGAATTGGAATAGACCCAAGTATTTTCCTGGCAAGGATTAATCAAATGTCTCTGTTCATTAATACATCTGTTAGAAGGATCAAGTGGTTGTGCATAGGCCACATTTGACTGACCATTACATCGAATGATGCAGATTGACAATGAAGCTGTTAATGAACACAGCTATTGTCACTGCTATCACTGTAATAATAATGACCAGATTAAGATGCACCTTCTCTTCACTTTCTAGCTCAACAACATTTAACATTTGGGATGTCTTGTTGCTGATAGTCAATGTTAAAAACAGAGTAGTTGTTGCTGATAGAACTGGGCTACCACTATCCTTGACCACAATGTCCAGCTGATAGGAACCAGCATTTTCTGGACTCAGTTGCCGATTGAAAGCTAACAAACCAGTGTACTGGTTCATGCTAAATATCTGTTTCTCATTGCCTCTATTTAATTCATATTTTAGAAATGCATTCTCTTGACTATCACTATCTGATGCCTTGATTTGGCTGATGTTCTTGCTATGATGTGGGTAATATGTCACATCGAGATTGTAAGGTTTAATACTGGGAAATGTAAAATATGGAGCATTATCATTTTTATCAGTTACCTCAACAATCACATTGACTGTATTATTCAGAGATGGTGTTCCATTATCTTTGACAAACACCTGGAACTCATAAATATCTTGAAACTCATGATCAAGGGACATAATTGCTGATAATAATCCATTTGGGCTTATTTTGAAAGGTAAGAAGTCTTTATTATTGGTGATCAGAGAATATGTAAGTTTTCCTCCAGCTCCCAAGTCTGGGTCAGTGGCATTGATGTAGCCAACAGTAATTCTTGAGTTTTCATTTTCATCAATGAAGAATTTAAATGTATCTTTTGTAAATTGTGGATGAACATCATTGATATCCATCACTTGAATAGAGAATTTGCTGTTACTATGAAGAGGAGGAGATCCTTTATCTTGGCAACTGATCACAACAACATGGTTTTCTTCTTTCTCTCTGTCTAAAAGAGTTTTCACTATCACTTGGTATTTCTTGGTTCCCATGTTTTGCAACTGAAATTTATCATGTTTAATTTCACAGTTCACCTCACCATTCTGACCAGCATCTTCATCGCTTACTTTCACATAAGCAATGAAACTACCAATTTTTATATTTTCTAAGATATGGATTTTGTTATCTTTTGAAGGTGTAGCAAAATTCAGTTTTATAATTGGAGCATTATTTTTTTCATTGATCACATTAACTTGTATCATTGCAGTCGTACTAAGTGGGGGATTTCCCTGATCTGTAGCTTGTACATACAACTTGTGTTTAATTTTCTGTGTTGGTGTAAACTTTTTATGCAAGAAAATTTCTCCTGTTTCTTCTTTAATTTGAAAAAGCATTTTTGAATTTGTTGGAGTGTCTGAGCTGAACTGATAATAAACTCTTCCATTTTTACCAGAATCTAAATCTTTAGCAGACAATGTGACCACTGGAATAGCCAAGCTATGGTCAGTTTTTATAGAAACATTATAGATATTGTGAGAAAAAACTGGAAAGTTATCATTGATATCTCTCACAATAACATAAATAAGTAAACTTCCTTGTTTTAAAGGTGTTCCTCCATCTTTGGCAATGACTTGCACCATGTAAGAATCTTTATCTTCTCTATCTAATGCCTGTTCTAATGTTATACTAAGATCAGATCTTCCAACAATATTCTGGGATTCCAAAAGAATAAATGGATCAGTTGAATTCTTTTTTAAATGGTATGAGATTTTGGAATTGATATAACTGACATCCTTGTCTATTGCATAAGGAATTAATCTGATGGATCCTTTTGGGGATTCTTCAGAAAATTCTATGGTTACTTGTTTTTGGGCAAACTCTGGTTGATGGTCATTAATATCTTTTATTACAACCTTAATTTCTAGTATCTTGGTTGTTGAACTCCCTTCTTGTACAGCAACATCCAACATTTGAAAACACTCCTCATTTTTCTTACATATGGTATCTGCATCCAACATCTTGTTTGTGTACAGTTTCCCAGTCTTTTGGGAGACATGAAAAAATTGGGAACTGTTAGCAATATCTTGTTGCAGTTGGCTGAATTTTAAATGATTTTGCTCCTCTTTGGGAATTTCATTCATGATTTTCATGTCTGCAGCAATATCACCAACAAAAGTACCTGAATTCTTGCCTTCTTCCACAAAATAAGTAAGGTCTTCACCCAGACATCCATGCATGGCAGAGAAGAAGAGCCAAACCAAAGGCAACATCTTCCAGGTTGTTCTGTTATAGAAAAAAAAAAATGAATAAATAACAAAATCATGAACCACATAAAATTCTTAAAATTCAAAAGTGACAGATAATTAAGGTTGTCAACTGTCCTACAAATTGCAAAGAATGTGTCCTGCATTAACTAATGTGAGATATTTTGGTAAACTTAGGGCCATGGTGCCTGCATAAAAACAGTGTCAGAAAGATGTTTTTTTCATTGACACCACTATTATTTTAACTACCGTCACTCCTTGGCAATGTTTAGTTTTTAAAAAATGAATGATTAGAATTTTAATAAAAACAAAACTTTTATACGTTTTTCTTTGTTCTTGAGAATTTATAACAGGAAGAATAGATACTTATATTTATTTATTAGATTGTTTATTGGAATGGTTGGTAAAACATTGGCTAATTGCCAATTGATGTGAACTTTATAAAATGGTAAATAATAAGGATTTCCTTATAGATGAGATAGTTATTTTAATAATTAGTAAATGTTTATAAATAAGAAATTGTTTTCATATTTATTTCTTTATGAATTGGTAAATAATAAATAGTGCACTGCATTAGTTGTATTAGTTTTTAGAATATTTTAAATATAAAATTATTCTTGTAAATAAAATAAAATAGTGGTGTCAGTGGAAAAACCATCCTTTTGACTGTTTTTCATGCCAGCATGAAGGTTTAAATGTTCTGATATTTTTATCCTGCATTTTGAGAATCAATGATTCTTTTTAAAAATTATGTATAGATTTGTATTTTTTTAAAGATACTCAATAAATATGAACAAAGTTCTGTTTGGCCCTAAAATTTTAATTTAACTTATTTTGCTTAGACTCTTGAAAATTCTTGTGTTACATATGAATTCCTATTGCTCAAAATTATGAAAGTGATTTAATTCAGCACTGCAGATCTCTAATTAATAAGCTGTCTCTTGTTCTTCTAAAGCCAACTTCAACTCTATGTCCTGGATATGATGATAAACTACATCTGGCAGCAAGCCCTCTGCTTGAGAGATTGGAGGTTTTGAAGTGCATGGAAACACTTCTTAATTGCTATTGTTCTTAAAACCAACCACCCTGATCCATCGTGGTAGCACTTGTTAGGGCCCTAGCTATGGGTAAATAGTGAAACCTCAAACAAAAACAAAATACTATGAGAGTATAAAAATACATTTTTATAGTAAAATTATCTACAACATATTTTATCTGTAGTTGAAAGCATGCAATTGTGTTAAAAATTTCAGTTGAAGCCATAAAATTTTGTTTAAAATATTTAGATTTTAGCATGAAATAACCCACAGAGGTCAATATCCACTAAACAAAATCAACAACCAACATGAAAGAACTCTTTATTGACATTAATCTATATAAAATCTAAGTTCTTAAAAAACTATACTTCCAAATATAGCTCCAACAAAACTACAGCATAATTACTAGAGACAGTGATGTGTGTTTTATGCCCACAAAAACATGTATATGCACTAAAGTTGAGTATCATCTACCATGTATTCAATTGTGAAAGCAGAATAACATTTATATTACTTCAAAGTTGCCAAGAAAATTAAATTTTGGCATTAAATGACCCATAAAGAGTTGATATGCTATAAACATCATGTTTGCACCTGAACTCTGAAATTTTATTCACTAATTATTTGTTTTCCTTTCCTCAACAAATAGGAGTAGATATGTTCATCTATCATTTAGTTTACACTCCTCCTCAGTCTTTTGAACAGGAGTAGAAGTTTATTCTTGTTTCCTGTTTAGGATTGGATTCTCTGTTCGTTATAGTATACTTCGGCACTATACTTCCAATAACTCTGAACTCTGAAATGTTATTCACTTATTAAATCTTCACCTTTTCAAGCCTAGTTAGCCATTATCTTTCCTGTGTAACCTCAAAAACTTCACTTCTTGTCTTTTCTTATGCTAATACAACATCACACAGTAAACCTCAATGGCTCTTGGGCCTTGTATTGGATGGACATTTGTTAAAAAAAGAAAAAGAAAAATTTAAATAATCCCTTTATTTTAATTATAAGTTGTTGGCAACCCTACACAGTATTAGTGTAGCTTGATTACAATTTTTTATTTAAGGAGTACAAATTATTGATGTATAGAAATGGAAAAGTAAAATTGATTAAATCTTATTACATCTTAGGAAATTTCATAACAATATCAGCTGAAAATAAAAGTATTTTTAAAATTTATAAACATGAAAGAATAAAAATTTAGACTAATCTTATGTATTTCTCATTTTGGGTACTTGCTCACTATCTGATGTAAATAGTCAGCTAGTCTTCGATGCAAGAAATATTTCAAAGATGTGTTCTTAAAAAATAAAATAAGTATAAAAAAACTAAATTTAACAAGAACTGACTGATAAAGTAAGTGCCCTGCTTTACCTTCCCCCACCTTCAAAGGAAGTTTTTATCTTAAATGTGCTATCACTAGTGAGTTTATTCCATAACTGTAGTGTATGAGACCAAATCTGTTTAATATTTTTGTTAAATTTATAAGAAATTTTAATGAAACATTTTATTTTGTATAATGAACATACAAAGAAGTACCAAATAAATTATTCATGGATTTACTATTAGTAAAAATGATATCAATCAGTTTATATACAAGTATTTTAAGTTAGAAGATTATTATTATATAGATATTATATCATAGCCAATTTATAGGTTAAAATCTAATTTATTTATATATGGTGAAGTTGTACAATAGTCACTGTGATAAATTATGTACTCTAGCTCACAAATATTGTTTTTTTTTTTTATAAATGTTAATATGTGGGTGGGTGCTATGTAAATTGACCTCTCTACAGAAACCAAAAGGAAATACTGTTTATATGACTGGATTAATAAAAATTAAAAAAATATATATATACTCGATTAAAATTTCTTTTTTTTTTTTTTTTTTTAGATTTTAACAAATCATGTGATACAAACATATTGTGTTTTGGCTTTCATGGGGAGGGGAATCAAAGCTACAATGAATTTAATTTTTGAGCTCCTTTCCCCCATTAAAATTTAACTATAGAAATTATTTTTTCCGAGTGCTCACTTTATAGTAATTTTGAAAAAAAAATGTTTTTGGTTGTAGTGCCTATTTCATAACGTCACTATTTATTTTATGAAGGAAATAAATGTATCAAGAGTTCAAACATTTTAAATAACGCTATTTTACTTAATTTCAGTAAATTTTCAATAAAAACATTTAGCTTTTCTTCTCTCACGCTTCACAATTTAAATTTATTCATTTTTTTTGTGTCAGTCACTCCCTCTTTTGTTCAAACGGCTTTCTGGAATGGCTTATTTAAACATGTTTCTTAATTAGAAAACAAAAGACATTTTTTTCATAAACTTTCAAGAGTTAAATAAAATACTATCTTTTACTTTTATAAATTAAATTCTAAAATTAAAATCTGTATTTATCAAATTAAAAATAAAAACAAGCCAGCAAACTAAGTAGGTTAAAAGTTTAAGTTTGAAATGAAGATGTACATGGCCAAGTTTTTTTTTTTTTTTTTGCCTTACAGCAATTAAAAATATTTCTGAAATATAGGCATATATGTATATATCAGCATTAGTTTTCGAGAAACCTTAAAACTTGTGATATGGTTGTTGTGGCTTGAAGTTTTAATGATGTCCAATGAAAAAATCACTTTACTTCGAGTGACACAGAATCTGACACAGATGTTAAGAATTCAAAGAATGAAGACAAGTTTCTTGTTATGTCCCTTTGATTCCGGTGTTTAACTCTACTTAAAATTCCTGACTTGTTCAGTTCGTTACAATACAATATTTCCAACATATTGAAGTTTTCAATGGAAAACTTATTTATTACTTTCGATAAAGCGATAAAATTAAACAAAAGCATTATTTTATTGCAAAAAATATTACGTAATCCAAATTAAGAGAGTGGTACCCATAGCGGAGCCATTCGCTCGCATTATTCAAAAATAAATTACGTGGGTGTTTTATGTAATACGTTCGGTTTTGAAAATTCATACTTAGAGAATCTAAAGAAAAACATAATTTGTGTCTCAGGCATATTAGATATCAGATTGTTTAGAAATAAGAGATCGTTATGACGCAGTGGCGTGGCTCGTTAGGGTGGATATTTTAAACAGCCATCTTGGAACGGTGGCAAAAGTTTTATATCCGCTTCTGAATATACACTTAGGATCTTCCCTGTTTTTTCTTTTTTTTTTAAGCATAAAAGTTATAAAGTTACATATTTCTAAAAATTAAGCAACACATTCATCGTTAAAAAATTCTTGTACAACTAAAGGAAAATATGCAAATTATTTATTTATAAATAAAGAAAATACGAAAACGAATAGCTTCATTGAATTTGAATGCAACACAGCTTAATGGTGCCTTAGTGGACAATATTTCAAAGTGAAACTGAGAAAATTTAAATCTACATTGTAGTATGATTTGAGTAAAAATGAGAATAATAGAAATAAATTTTTCAAAAATTAAAAGACACATTATACATTCTTGATAAGTTTAGGTTTAAACTTATAATTTAAAATAGTTTAATATTGTTTATGCTTTAAAACTAAAGGTGCACCACAATTAATTGGGTCATGTGTCTGCTAGTCTTATATCCATTCCATATTTAAAAAGATTTTTCCCTTAATCTTAATTTAGCTTTACAATTTCATTAAGGACAGAAAAATTAACCATTTTTAATTGAAAGTGTGTTAAAATGAGTTTTATGCTAATTTCAATCCTTCTGTATTTTGACAAATATCTGTCATTTAAAATATTTGACGTCTGTATAAAATTTATGATAATACCAAAAAAACTGAACATTGTATTTTTCAGAATAAAATCTTAAAACAACATTAAAAGAAAAACAATTCTACAACAAAAATAAACTAGTTAGTTAAAATAATTTTTGGGCTATTTTAAAGGTTATATATATATATATATATATATAATGCAAAATACAGATGAATATATTTTCACATACATCTAAATGCATTCATACTATTATCTTTATACACCAACCCATGGTCATTTTAGTAACAAATTTTTATAAAAATTATTCATGTTGATATGGGAATATATCAATTATATAAAACCAATGTATAAGTCTGTGATAGGTTACTTCATTTGAACAGCATATAAACAAAAAATAAGAGAAAAACAGACATGTAAAAATATGACAGACAGCACCATGTCTTCATTTATTTTAGCATAAGGGAAATTTGTTGAGTGAGATGATGACTAATTACAAGGGAGATAATAAAACTGAATTACCAGTTGGAAAACTGATTTTTATGCCAAACATGCCTTATATTTTGCTTTAATTTTGTTTTTTTAACTTTATCAACATTTCTTTGTTATACTTCTATTCTTTTCAGTGAAGACAGGAGTGTGTAGAAGTTCAAGATTTGACAGATGTGATTAAAAACTAAAATTCAAAATAAAAGTACTGATTTTTAAAGTTTATGTCTAATAAAATCATATGTAATCTTTTTGAAAAATGTTTATTAGAGGAAGACATATGGCCAAAAAAATGCAAAGATATTAATAATTATAAAAGCAAGGTATAAAAAAATAGATACTGAAACTTACCTTTACTGTAAAATCCAAGGTTTTCTTTGACGAAATTTTTGTATCAACTGTTATTAGAATTACTAATTAAAAATAGAGTTTAGATTAGTATAGTATTATGTGAGTAGATCAGAAAGAGGTTTAAAATCCTAGTAAATATGCAGTGTGTGTGATGGCTGCTGTAGTTACAGTAAATTGGTGCAGTTAATATATAATATCCAATCCTTCACCTCCCACAATAACAACAGCAATAATATTTAAACATTGGGTGGACAAAAAAGATATTTTTTTCTTTTAAATATAAACATTTAGATATATTTAAAGTATACAAATGTACATATTTTTCAATGTATTTAATCCAATGGCTGCTTGGAAGAAGCTCACAGCCCTTAATCTTTTTTCTCAAACAAAAAAAAGTAACTTATTTGTACATTAAGAGTTACTTTCTTCTTTCCGTCTTCACAATATTATTTTTTGTATCATTTTTGAGAAAATGTTAACTTCCAAGTATATAATACAAGCAATATGCATATTTATGTACAAAGAGCATAAAAATTGCAAATTTCCAAATTTATTGGAAAGTTTTTGAGCATTTATTTTGATAAAAAAAAGAACAAAATCAAGGGTCACACTTTGATGAGGCTAACTGCAAGCATGTTGACTTTTGCATATTAACATTTGTTAACCATCTCTTCTTGTGATTAAATTATAAAAATCAAGTACAATATCAATTAGAGTAATTTATACAACTTTTTAGTTTGTCATGCAAGAAACATTATTTCTTTTCCCATATTCCCTGATTGTATCATTTCTGTCATCATTTTAATAAAAATTGCTGTAGATTTATCACACCATAATAAAAGAAAAATATCTAGCTAGGTATTTAAAAGGAAAATTATATCACATTTTTTGTCATATATATACATTTTATTGTGTGCTTGTTCATTTTTAAACTGATGTGATGCATTAAGTGTATAGCTTATAGCTTGGTATTTATGTGTGGCACAAGGGGCAGTGGTCTTCCAGTAGAAGATTGTTCATTCTTATAAGATTCCAAGTTTGTGGACATGGTCCAGAAATGTTATTTTTTCTCAGATGTCCTGAAGATTTAAAAAAAGAAAAGGTCTGAAAAATAAAAAAGAATATTAAATATTATCAACACATTTAGCATACATCAAGAAAATCTAATTATGCTTAGATTATATTTTTTATTATATACTGATGTTTTTTTTAAGATCTGAGATTAAGCTTATTTTTGATAATTTGAATATAATCCCTGATTAAGCACTTCCAGTTACGAGGTGGTTATTAGTTCAATCTTTTGGTCAGATGTATCATATATTCTGACTGAGCAAGAAGAGTGTAATGTGGTATCACAAGGACAAATTAACTAAGATCTGATACAAGATATTTCCTGACAGGGATAGATGAAGTAGATTGTAGAAACAAGCAATTATAGTTTATCTTGAAAACTTTCAAAGTATTATTATCATTTAGACATTTAAATATTTTCAAATAACTTTACAGTTCCAATAAAAATGAAATTTTTTAAAAACATATATTAATATAAAGTATACATGTAAAATAAACTCTATTATTAAAAAAAAGAAAAAAAGGTTATTTTCTTGTTTAAAAAGAATAAGAATTTTGTTTTACATGTATACTTAATATAATTTTTTTAAAGTATATTTTCATGTTTTTTTTTCTTCAGTTTTAATTTAATCTGAATATACTCACTTTCAATGGTAATTCTAAAGTGTATGGTTTTGGTCATGAAAAATGTGTTCTTCATAGTGCCAGAAGTGTATTTCTGGATAGAGCTTGCTGTGTTAGTGCAGGGTGTAGTCAAAAGTTTTCCTGGTTAGGAACAATCAATTGTCATGCTCACTGACATATTTGTTGGAAAAATCAAGTGGTTGTGCATGAGCTACACTGGAATGATCATTACATAGAATGATGCAGATTGACAACGAAGTTGTAAAATATGGAGCATTATCATTTTAATCGAAATATTTATATTGTATAAATATCATTATTTGAGCCTAATTTTAAAATCAGTATTCTTTTATATTAAAATTTCATATTAAGAAAATGATTTGATTAGGAAAGAAATGACAATTTAGTTAAATTTAAGGCCTGTATACATAATAAATCTCTTCAGAGACAAACTAATGACTAATTTATAAATATCTTACTCAGGTGAGGTCATGAATAGCATTGTGAGGTAAGTAATTGGACAAAAAGTTTGAATAGTTCAGGATCAGATATGCAATAAGGAAAAATAATTCCTTAATAGGAATAATATTAATACTGCTAATGAGTTAAAATATTCAATAGTCACTTTCAGAATGTAATCTTAGACTTGCCTTAAAAATAAAATCAATAAAAACTGTTAAGAATAGTAAGTGCACTGGAAATCTACTTTGAATTAAAGAGCTAAATAAAAATTAACATTTTCATCTTGGTTAAAAATGAGATTCTGAGATACAAATATTAAGGAAGATTATTTATTATGAAAACAAACTTCATTTTTTTTTTTGTGACACATTACATGAAAAGTGATTCAAGATCAATAATATTAATAAAAAAAAAATTTTCATTCTTCAATTTTGAGAATTAATTACAACATCCATTAACTTCATCAACTTGAAAAGTTTAGTGTGTAAATAACATTGAAGGAAGTGTTCTATAAACAAAATGCATATCATAATAACTATATTGATGAAGATATACTAAATGAAAATGATGAAAGGAAATTATTTATATAGAAATATTTCAGACAATAATGAAAAATGAATTGATTGTGAAATAAGTCAAATATTTAAAAAAGATATATTTTGAAGTGAAGATTATTAATAAAGCATGCAGAGTGAATTCATAAATATCTTACATTTGTAACAAGATAAAATCCACTGGTAATCTTTTGAATATGGTTGTGACTTTGCATATCAATGATGGAGTGTGTATATGTGTGTCAAAGAGACTTCTGTGTACATATGTATGATTATGTAAATATATGTGAGCAGTAGGAATAAGAAATAGTAGTCCAAGCAAGTAAAATATTTGTGTGATGGCTTTACCATTTACTGAATATAACAATTGATAAGCAAAGCACATAATTTTTTAATTATCTCTCTCATATATATAAGTTGGTTTTTGTTTTAATCATTGTTCCTAAAATTAAATTTACTAATAAATAGTTAAATAAAAATTAATTTCTGATCTAATGATTTGATGAATGATTTATTTTAAATACATTAATGAAAGTCTTTCAGACATAATGTAATTTACAACTGAGGTTGTTCTTCTTCTCACAAAATCTACTTTCTTCTTTTGATAAAATTTGAATCAAAGTTCTATCAAATTCAAGGATTAATTTAGTCATTAAAAGATTTGTACTTAATAGCCATAAAATTAATTTAAATTATTGCAATTTAGCATAATAAATATATTCTGTATTTATTACTTAATGTATAAAATGTTAATTTTTGAGTAGCTAGCTTCAAACTATTATTTTATATAAAAGTTTAATATTCGTTTGTGATCAAGCAAGTTTTCCAAACAACTTTAAAAGTGAAATTATGCTGTATCTTGAAATGATTTTTTGGCTTCAAATTTAAAAAAGAAAATTCATATGGAAACAATTAATGTAGTCCTAAAATAAACTGTGTAATATTTTTCTTGGATTTCTTTCAAGACAATAATTTAGTAACATGATCAGATACATTTCCTGTGTTCATAAATGATGTGACTGAATTTTGTAGCATGAACTATATTGAATTAATTATAGCAAGTACTGTTAAGTGGTTTTTTAAGACTTTCTCTGCTTTTATATTTACAGATAGGAAAGTATTTTCTTTTTTCCATAAAAACAAATTCCATGCAGTTTAAAATAAAACAATTTCTGATGTAAGATTTGATAACATGATAAAATCTAAGATGGTATAATGTTTTTAGATTACCTAATCCAAATTCAAATCTATATTTTATATAATCCCTATATTCTACACACATGCAAAGAAAATAATTTAAAGATGTGTGTGTGTGTGTGTAAGGGGATGCTGAAAAGTTTTGGGTTTGACCAAATAACAAAACAATTAAAATTCTTTTATGATTCTCTTCTTGGTTAAGCTGAAAACTTTTTAGCACCTCCTTATAAAATCAAACAACTTGTGTTTTGGCATATTTAAAGATTAATATGTGGTACAGGAGGTAGTGGTCTTGTATTGGATGTTTGTTGAATGTTCATTTCTACAAGATTTCTAGACTGGGAATATGGAGTAGAGACGTCACTTTTGTTCAGATGTCCTGAGTGAATAGGAGATTTGGATAGTAGAAGGTCTGGAAAAAAGCATAAATATTCATTAAATATTAATATGTAACTACATTATCACTAGAGATATATAAATCATTACAAGATTCATTATAATTCTACAATTACTAGCAGTATAGCTCGGCATTGCTCGGATGTAATGAAAGCTTTAAAACTAATCCATGGTCCTGGAGCTCAGACTCTTTGGACATTGGCACGAAAGACTAAAAAGCAATAGTTGTTTCCAGTTAAAGCAAAACTGTAGACTGAAAGAAAAATGAATGGATGTAAGTCAAATTTTGATTTCCTGGTATCAATATCAAATAAGTTTTTTTCGTCGTAAACTGAATTTTGAAGGCTAAATAAGTCCTCTGAGTAAATGGTATTATGGCTGAGACTAAGAACTACAATTATACCTACTTAGAGCCAAACCCAAAGCAAAAACTAAAAAGGGCTGAAAAAAATAGAGACATACAGGCAGATAAACAGACACACACACAAACATCTTGCCTTATATATATATATATATATATATATATATATATATATTATCAATTTTCTGCACTATTGTAAGAACTGCAACCTTGAAACTTCTGAATATTGTTTCTTATGTCTTTGTCTATGAGTGTATCAAATTTGATTAAAATTGGACCACTCCTTCTATAACCCGAGTTTTTCGATTATCGATTTATATTTATTGGGAGTACCTCAACACAAAACCTAGCTAAGAACACTTGCACACGCTTATAGTACAACTGTGTAAATTTTCAAGAAAACCAGTTCAGCCGTTTCGGAGTCTATAGGTAATGGACACACATACACACAGACAAAGTTCCATTTATAAATAAGTTTAGATTTAGATTAGATATAGCTATATTTTAATTTTTGTTAACTTTAACAGTAACATTTCAGGTATCTATAATTTTCCTTATGATTGACATTGTTGCCATTTTTATTCTATTAAAATCCATGATTTTCTGAGTGTGACACAGTCAAGAATACATATCTTCTCCATCTGACAATTTTCTTTGCTAGATAATCTGTTAATTCAAAAAGCAAATGAGGACTCATATAAAAAAAGATTGTTGCCATATAGTTTATAGTGAGTGAAGTATAACCAGTGTTACCATCAAGTATATGAATTTAGCAGGACATGAGTTAGAAAAAAGATAAAAATGAATGGCAAAAAATATTAGGCTAAAATTAACTTCTGGCAGTAGTTTGAACTATGTAGTAAGATATGCTTATTCTTTTAATATGACTTAAAAGATAACATAGATGTTCTTGAATATCTTAATAAATAATAAAAATTAAAATCATATGTGGGTTAAAATACCAATGGAATTCATCTAGGTTAATAACAAAACTCACCATGAATAATATCAAAACATATTTATCAATTACTGAAGCTGGGCTTGATTCTGACTCATTTCAAATTTTCAACAATTTTACAAATTACAGGTTTAACAACATAAACAAATGCTATTCTTTGGTATAATTAAGAGATTAAAAACCGTGTTATATTAGATGCTTAGAGGTTTAAAAAATAGGACAAAAGAGATTACATTTATTTTGTAATTTTAGCTGATTTAACATTTGTAATAATTCTTTCTCCAATAAGCTATGAAAGAACTTAATTTGTGTTTTCTATTTCAGCAATATATAATTAAATGGAAAATAATATTGAGAAATGTATAGTTTTTATCTATAAAATATAACTTCAGTAACTTAATGAAGGAAGGCTATGATCAATTATAATTGTAAGGCACAATTCACTGAGGATTTATCTTACCAGTTCTTTCTGAAACATCATCTTTCCAATTATGACTATTTTTTGTTTTGGCAGGTACGTCAGACCTCCAAGTGAAGTAATCAGGAGGAACTGACACATTCTGTGCATACATCTGCAGATAAAAGATAAAATAATAGAACTTATATATTTTTTTTGTTTACTTTAAGCAAAAATATTTGAGAAATAAAGAAAAAACTAAGAAATAAATATAAAAGTAAGTGAATATTGTTAAATTTATTTTACTAAAATAAAAATATTTCTTTAAAATATATTCATATTATCTCTAATTGAAATGTTTACTGCACTTCTGATATTTTTACGTTAGTTCAGATTGGATAATTTAACAACATATTAATCCTTGTGTTATTTAATGCTAAATATAAGACTTTCAGAACAAAAGTCACAATAAATTAATACAATATTTTTCAACCATTTTTATCTCATGGCACGCCTATAGTTAAATTACTGCAGCATTATGATAATAAAAAAAAGTATACTTTTCATAATTTATTAACACAAGCAAAACATTTTATGAAATAGATAATTATATTAAAAAAAAGTTATATTTATTTTTTGTTTATTATAATTTAACATTTAATGAGATATCTGAGCTTGAGCTATTTTTTAGAATATCTTCTTTACAGGTTGAATTCTGGACAGGCATACTTTAGAATATTTTTTTGTTTTTTAACTATTGTTTATTGCAGAAAAGCTAGCTTTGCACAAATATGACACTGAAAATGGATAAGTATTTCTATTGCATATTTTGTAATATTTAGAAATCCACCCTAAGGGATAACCAAAATAATGTAATATCTGTTGCTGAATATTTTAATTGTAGTTCTTTGTCATTTCTGGTTAAATCACACCATTTTAGGGTATTGAGCAAACCTTTTTCACACACTACACCCACATTATATATTATGCATACATTTAATTTATTATAACAATAATATATTCATATAATCAATTTAAAGAGGTTTAATTTTGATATGTACACATATAGTGCTTTAGACTTTTTTTGAAAATAATTTAATTAATGACTTTAAAATTTTTGCAGGCACTTATGATTCTCTGATGGCACATCAGTTGAAAAATCCCTGAATTAATTGAAAGTGTGACCTAGATTTGGTTTGTGCTAGAATCAAAAAGTTAAACATCGGTCTGGTTTATATTTGAGCCTGCAAGTATCTACCCAGAAGGTGGCTCCTTTCGGAAGCAGTCTTACTGCTCTGCAGATGAGATAGTTGGTATATTCTAAGCCTTGTTGACAGAGCAATTCAATTTAGATAAATAATTATTTGGACTAAAATAAATGTTGGTAAAACAAAATAGTTGTAGACTGGTAAATCAATTTCTAAATAAATATGAAATGTATTTGAAGAAATTCTATGTAATATTATAATTCAAATAGGAATATAAAAAGTCTTGTTAAAATAAAGCCAAACAAGATATTTAATTTCTAAACAAAATGTATTCCAATACATTAATTTGATCTTATCATTAAAGTTTGATTTATAAATATTTTATACATACCAGAGATGATACATCTGAAGCTGCTTGTGGTTTCTGTGCAGAATGATTCTGTTTTCTTGACACTGTCAGAAGTGTATTCCTGAATAGAGTTTCATCTGTTGGTAAAGGCTGAAGCCATGAATTTTCTTGGGAAGGCGCAGTTAGTTGTCTCTGTTCACTAAGATATCTATTGGAAGGATCAAGTGGTTGTGCATAGGCCACATTTGACTGACCATTACATCGAATGATGCAGATTGACAATGAAGCTGTTATGAACACAGCTATTGTCACTGCTATCACTGTAATAATAATAACCAGATTAAGATGCACTTTCTCTTCACTTTCTAGCTCAACAACATTTAACATTTGGGATGTCTTGTTGCTGATAGTCAATGTTAAAAACAGAGTAGTTGTTGCTGATAGAACTGGGCTACCACTATCCTTGACCACAATGTCCAGCTGATAAGAACCAGCATTTTCTGGATTCAGTTGTCGATTGAAAGCTAACAAACCAGTGTACTGGTTCATGCTGAATATCTGTTTATCATTGCCTCTGATTATTTCATATTTTAGAAATGCATTCTCTTGACTATCACTATCTGATGCCTTGATTTGGCTGATGTTCTTGCTATGATGTGGGTAATATGTCACATCGAGATTGTAAGGTTTAATACTGGGAAATGTAAAATATGGAGCATTATCATTTTTATCAGTTACCTCAACAATCACATTGACTGTATTATTCAGTGATGGTGTTCCATTATCTTTGACAAACACTTGGAACTGATAAGTATTTTGAAACTCATGATCAAGGGACATAATTGCTGATAATAATCCATTTGGGCTTATTTTGAAAGGTAAGAAGTGTTTATTATTGGTGATGAGAGAATATGTAAGTTTTCCTCCAGCTCCCAAGTCTGGGTCAGTGGCATTGATGTAGCCAACAGTAATTCTTGAGTTTTCATTTTCATCAATGAAGAATTTAAATGTGTCTTTTGTAAATTGTGGTTGAACATCATTGATATCTACCACTTGAATGGAGAATTTGCTGTTACTGTGAAGAGGAGGAGATCCTTCATCTTGGCAGCTGATTACAACATCATGCTGATCTTCAGTTTCTCGATCTAATAAGTTCTTCAATGTTACTTCATATTTTTTTGTGCCCATGCTTTGTATTTGAAATTTATCATGATGAAGGTTACATTTAACTTCACCATTTGGCCCATCATCATGGTCAATGATTTTAACATAAGCGACAAAACTTCCAACTTCAATGTCTTCAAAAATATCAACTGTATTTTCTTTTGATGTTGAAGCAAAATTCACTTTTATCAATGGTGGATTATTTTGTTGGTCAATTACTTTAATAAGAACCATTGCAATAGAACTTAATGGTGGGTGACCTCCATCTGTACACTTTACATACAATTTGTATGTTGTTTTTTGTCCAATTTGAAGAATATTCTTTAAAAATATCTCTCCTGTGTTTTTATTTAATCTGAAGTAATGTTTGATGTATTCATTTGTTTTAGAACTGAAACTGTAAGATATTTTACTATTTTCATCAGAATCTGTAGCTGTTACTATTGTGATAGGTAATGTTTCACTTGGCTCATTCTTGATAGAAATATTATAAACTTTCTCAGAAAACAATGGTGTATTATCATTAACATCTACTACAGAAATAAAAACATTTAAGTTACTTTCTTTGGGTGGATATCCAGAATTTTTTGCAACAACAGGTATTAAGTAGGTGTCTTTTGATTCTCTGTCAAGTCTTTCTTCTAAACTTATTTCAAGCTTTACTGTTCCATCAACATTTTTTGAAACAATCAATTTAAATGGTTCATCTTTATATTTTTTTAGTTCATAAGTAATATGAGAATTAACAAGTCCAACATCTTTGTCTATGGCATTTGGAATGGATTTTCTCATTCCAATACCAACATCTTCATTAAATTCAATATTAACTTCTTTAACTGGAAATTCAGGTTGATGATCATTAACATCTTGGATTATAATTTTCACTTCTAATATTTTAATGGTTGAAGTTCCTTTTTGAATAACAACATCCAACATTTGAAAACATTCTTCATTATTTTTACACATGACTTCCGCATCCAGTGTTTCCATTGTATATAATTTGCCAGTCTTTTTTGAAACACGGAATAATTGAGAATTCCCAGTTAATTGTTGTAATTGATTGAATGTAATCATATTAAGGTCTTCATAATATTTTGATATTTGTGAATCTGCAGCAATGTCTCCAATGTACGTGCCAGGGATCTTTTCTTCTTGCACAGTGTAAGTCAGGTCTACACATAGACAATTTGGAAAGACAGATATCAAAACACATAGATGTATGATTTTCAGCCAGTATAATATCATAGTCTGATCAGTTAAGAAACTCATTGTCAGTTTTAAGTTGTTTTCAGAAGCCTGTGAATTGAAATATTTAATCTCTAATAAATAAATACCAGATAATTATATATATATATATATATATATATATTATAAATGAAAATAAAGTAATCATTGTTTTCTGTTAAGACTAATTTCTTCATTTTTTTTTGACCATGTAACCTCTGAATTTTCTCAGGTGTCAGCTGTGTCCTGAACTGGTGTTAACTATTATTCTAGAGAATTATCTGAATCTCCCTTCATCCATGTCATGTTCTGTATCTATATTCTTGGGGAGGACTCAAAAAAATGAAGAAATGAGTCTGAAGAAAACTGCATACAATGATTAAAATACATTTTTCAAATAAAATTTCAACAAGGACTAATTAGAATATTGATCCAAAGAATGAAGCAATTTTGCAACACATTCTCACACTTCCCTCACTTTTTGTCAAAAGTGGTTTTGAGGGGTAATTTTTTATATTTTAATAAGTTTAGTTGCTAGACAGTTCTTTCATTGTAATTATTTTTATTATAAATTAAAAATGTTGAAATGCAATTTATTGAATTTATTATTATTTCTCCAGTATTTGAAGTTGAAAGTCATTTTTACAATGAACTGTTTGAAAATAATTATTTTTATTAGAAAATACAATTATCTTGAATAGAAAGGTTATATATAAAAAAATATGAAATGGTGCCTTATTTTAAATATACACTAAATGATGCAATGAACTTTTTCAATGCTGCATTTCATTAAAAAATAGAAATAGTTGCCAAAAAATCCTTAAAAGTTAATTTAATTATTGAGTATCTTAGAAATAAATTATTTCTAGAACGGACATATTTTAAGTCTATTTTTATAATGATTAAATAAATAAAAAGAAGTAACTGTCTGTAAACTATTTCCTATTAGTTGAATAACAATTTTATTTAGTTTGTTATCCATATTTTAATGTACCTGTATAAAGAAAAATTTATTAAATTTCAGTGTGTATATATATTTATTATAAATTATATTTTAGAACATGTACATAATTTTTTTTTTATATATCCACTACAAATGGTACATTTGTTTCGACATTGAAACTTCAATGTCTCATCAGACGGTGTGGATAGGAATGGAAAGCCTCTTTTCTTATATTTGGTCAGTTGTGTTTGGGATGTTGGTGGGGGTTAGTGATAAGGGAACAAGTCACATGTATTGACCATTAGAATTTTGAAGAAAATGGTGTGGGTAGTTAAAACGGTTGATTAATATATATATATATATATATATATATATGTGTGTGTGTGTGAGTGTGAGAGAGAAAGAGAGAGAGAGAGAGAGAAATATGCACATGTATTAATAAAACAGTGCTTGATGTAATACAACAGACCTATAAAGCTTTTTTATTTAAAAATTTTTTTTTTATTTTCTGTTAATGCCTTTCGTTTTTCTTGAAAATAAAAACAAGTAATTCTCCTTGACCCAGAGGCAGAAAATGTGGAACCTCTGCCCTAAAAATATTCTACCTATTAATTTAAATTTTAAATTAGCTTATAAGATTTTGCTTTCTAATTTCATGTTCAAATTAAAATTAGGCAATTAAAAATTTAAATAATGACATCCCAGCATTATAATGTATAACTACCATGAACTATGTGAGAACCAAAAATTAAAATCCCATTATGGTCAGTTCATAATAAGCACCTGATGATTGCATCAGGTGTATGAAACTCCAAGTTATGCTATAGATATAAAATATGTATATTTGTTAACATATACATTTTGAAATAGTTAAATAGTTATGCACAAAGTGGTAAATTTGCAATTATTAATCTCCCCAAGCAGACCATGTCATGATTATTATTAATTTTGTCCTTAGGCTAAATTATTTAATTAAAAATTTACTGACCTGATTTTGTTATTACAATGCCAAATAGATAAAACTAAAACAAGCAATTCTTAAATTAGTAAATCATCTTGGCTATATACTCTTACGTTTATCATGAATTTTTTCCCTGTGCATGTATGGAATTATTGTAATGATTGTTAATTTGTAAATTGATATCCTATTGATGTCTGGAATTTTGGTTCATGCATTTAAAAGAGAATAAGTAGCAAAAGTCAAAGAATCACAAATTCAACTGTGATAGCATGTTGTATATAAACATGAAATTAATAAAGATAGTTATCATAACAACAGCTTTTTATGTGCAAATTATTTTTCATTGTTATTGATATTAAAGTTACATGATGTAAACTATGCCATAACTTGAACTGCAAACAAGTTTAAGACTTTAAAAAACACAAAAATAAATTTGGTAGATAATCAATATTGGCTTATCCAGGTAAAACAGGGTACTAAAGAGGATGTGAATAAACATCGAAGTATCTATGAAGTCAAGTACATTTTTGTATATTAATCTACAAATTTATATTTTCATGATATATGTATGATGTTTTATAAAATAAGTAAACAAACTATAAGAAAATTAATATTCTAAAAAAAAAAAAAATGAATGTTAGAAATTGAAATTTGAAACAGCCACTATTTTTTTTTTTTGCTTTTGCAGAGTAATAGTATCAGGGCCATTTTTTAAAGCACAGATAAGTAAAGAAGTACACTTTAGAATAAAATAAATAGATGGAGATAATTTAAGAAACTATTTAGAAATATTCAGTTTTTGTTTATTTTATTAAAATAGATTGCTTGCACTTTTTAAGTATTCAGAAGATAACTAATAATGTTTGTTGAAACATGACAAAGAGAACAGTTGCACAAAGATAAACAGATACAGGAAAAAGGGTAATATGTTAAAAATAGCTGACAGCCATATTTTAAAAAAATTTAAATGACAATGAAAAGTTTTCTTACCTTAGAGATTGTTATGGTGTGTTCTCATGAAAACTATGTCTGATACTGTTGCTACTGTGTGCCAACAGGAAAAAGTTCAAGAATGTATATAAGTGTGTAATTCTCAATATGTATATTTAATGTGTGTAAGTATTAAAGAAAAGTTAGCCATCCTATCAACTATAATATATGTGTAATGGCTGCTCCACTTGCTGATAGGCACAAAAAATTAAAAAGATATTAATTAATAGTGAGAGATATAAACTTTTCATAAATTCTTCAACATAATTTACTATTTAGAGATGATAAAAACTAAAAAGATTTTACTCCCACAATGCATTTGTAAACAGTTTTATTCATCATTCACAAGCTACTTTCTTCTCTCTATCCAATGGTGGCTGCTGTTTACATCATGAAAGAGTTCACTAAAAATGATGGCAGATTTATTAAGTTAATTATAAAATGTGGACTGGTAAATGTTGAATAAAATTAACTTTTGTAATTAAAATAGAATTTAGTTTAAAAAAGAAAAAAAAGATAAAAAAATATATTAATTGAGAGTCATATTTTGTAAATGTTAAAGAATTGTTAGTGCAATTTTTTTTTCTTTAACTTTTTCTGTTTTTTTACTTTAATGATTTTGAGTAAATAACTTCTTGAATTTATTACAATTTTGTTATTATTTTAATAATACTAAGTTAATGAAAATAATTATGAATTAAAACGTATTTATATAAATAATCATAATATTTTGATTGTATGAATCTAAGATAAGTCTATATATTTGTTGTATAGAAAGAATGTCAAATTTCTAATTAAAATGTGGCACTGGGGGTAGTGGTCTTGCATTAAGAGTTTGTTGATGGTTCATCTCTACAAGGTTTCTGGATTGGGGATATGGATGAGAAATGTCAGATTTGTTCATTTGGCCAAAAAGAGATGAAAACTTGGAAGAAAGATCTGAAATGAAAAAAAATCAGAAGAGGAAAATTTATAATCAAAATATATGAGTAAAAAAGTTCACTATTCGTGTACATACTAAACCACAAGAGTATCTACTATTTTACAAGTACAAGATTTTTTGCTTAAAGAAAACTTTAGAAATAAATGTTTTTATTGTTTCGCATTATTTTAAAATAATGATATTATTCTGCTTGTTTGCATGTAAAAGCATTATGATTTTCAATTGAGGATCAGAGTGTAGTATCTTTCTAAATTCCAAACCTTCTACACTTGAATTAGATAAGCTATTGGATTGAGAAACTTAAATAATAATAATAATAAGCAATTATGAAAAGTGAGGGATAGGAAGCGGGGAATAGGATATATATTGAAAGAAGGGATGAAGAAGGGTAAGTTGAATATTAAGATGCACTGAGTAAAAGACAAGTAGGAATGGAAAGGCATAAAAATTGTTATATATTACAATTTTTTATGGAAAGACCTAAAAATAAAAAGAAGCTAGAAAGACTGTACGAAATGTTTGTGCATTCTTTTTTGGCATATTATATTAATTCATGTTTGTATAACATTTAGATAAAAAAATGAACAGGTACTGAAGATTAAAATGGATAAGGAAAAAATGAGAAGACACAGGCAAAAAGTGGGTAGAAGCATGATAAGCTTAGTTGTCAACATCCATGTAATTTCCATGGATCCAGCTAGTGGCTCTAATCAATCTTGTCATTGGTTTTGTACTTTTCTGTCCTGTTTTCTATCACAAATCTAAATAGATACATCATCTCAGTTCGTTGAGTGCCATATGCGATAAATGCATGGGTAATCGTGTCCTTTTGATCCATGACTGACTAGGCAGAAGATATTATGTGATAGGTTACCATTTCTTTCTGCAGTAAACCCGTTGCCAACCAAGGCTAGAGAACCCAATCTGTCCTGCTATTTAACCCATAGCTGGAGGGAGAAGAAATGGATTAATAATTTTCCCAAGAGTATTTGCATGTAAATGAATTTAACTGGAATTTGAACTCAGCTCTCAGACTTTTCATTCTGAGCTGATACCCATTGCACCATAAGTTTAATTAAGAAAACATAGACTGATAAAAAATAAAATAGTAAAACTTTGAAAGATGGTGCTTTTGACCTGGGTACAGTATGCACATGCTAATGGATAGTAACTATTCTGATAAAATTTTTGTCTTTGTCTATCTTGTGATATAGTAACACTTATACTTGTGCACATTCTCTAAAATTTTAAACAGTGACACATGTTGTGATAAGGCTCAGTGTATTGAAAGCGTCTAGTGCAAGCAGTTGTTATGCCATGAAGACACTCTTTTTTTGTTTGATTAAAATGGTTTATCAGGGATTTAATTTGTGAAACCAGATGGTCATTTCAGAGAATTGCATTGTATGTTGGATATGTTTTGATATTGCCAACTTTCCATATTGTAAATTTTGCTTTCATGCAAATTAAGGTCATTTACATATCTAAGGAACAACATTTTCCAGTGTGTATTCATTCACAACACATAAGCTCAACCCCTTGTAACATAGTCTCATCTTACAAATTTTGGTTGCCTGTAGGGTTTGTGGATACAACACTGAACATGTATAACATGTACATCCAGAACATTATTCAAGCATTTCTGCTGCCATTCTTGCAGCAGGGAGGTTTCAGAAGCACAGTGTCTGTACACATGATGTTCACATTATTCAACACTCTTTGCAAGATGTTCAACAACCTTCCTGTTTGGCATGTCTAAGCCACCCTCTCCCATTAAAAATATATAGGATGACCCCTGGCTTATTCAGTTAGAATGTCACTCTTGGTGTATTACATAAACTGTTATAAAAGGCATGATATTATCCACATATGTATGATCACATGCATGTGAAAGTATAGATCTGTATAAACATTATTAATACATTGTATCAATATTGGGTGTGTTAAAATTCCTCTTATTTTGGAACCTGTGCATGTAATGGTGTGTACAAGTGATCATTTAATGTAATCAAACTATATTATCTGTAAATTGAATCTTGGGTAAATTGAAACAAATACTAAGTATTGCAGTTTTATTTTCCATCTGTGTATTTACTCATAATATTTTACTTAAAAAGAAGCAATTATGAACTTTTATTTATTTACCATTCATTAATTTGTAGCTAATTAAAACAATTTTTTATCATTAACAAAAAAAAAAATTACAAAAGGGATGTTTTACAAATAAAATATTTAAAATCAATATTTCCTATTTAATGAATGTCAAATAATATCCATTAGTTGTCTTACCTGTCTTCTCTGGATTATGAAATTTGCTTCCTTCTGTCCAGTAATGTTCACTTTCATTCTGAGATGATATGGCTGACCTCCAAGTAAAATAATCAGGAGGAATTGATATATTCTGGGTGTACATCTGTTCATAAATAGAAAATGCAAACAACAATGTAAGACTTTTTATTTAACATGTGGATTGGAGGAATTATATTGTTTAAAGCCTAATATCTTTACAAAAAGTTAAGAAAATTCTAGTTTAGATTAGTATTAAAATGCTACACTATACTCCTTCATAATCAATGAAGAACTTAAATATATTTTTAATAATTAATATAATTAAAAAATTATGTCACAATTCTTCAGATGAAGTTAGAGAAAACAGAAAAAAATATTCACATAATGCAGAACATCATGATAGAAAACTTTGAAAGATATTTTATGTCTTTATAATCATGAAATAAACAAAATACCTGGGATGTAATGTCTGAAGATGCTTGTGATTTAGATCCAGAAGTTAGCTGCTGCCTTGATCCTGACAATGGAGTATCAGTGACTTTTTCTAACACATGTTGAGCAGGTCGAGGCCAAGAGCTTCCTTGGTAAGAAGTTGCAATTAAGCGTCTCTGTTCACTGACATATCTGTTAGAAGGATCAAGTGGTTGTGCATAGGCCACATTTGACTGACCATTACATCGAATGATGCAGATTGACAATAAAGCTGTTATGAACACAGCTATTGTCACTGCTATCACTGTAATAATAATGACCAGATTAAGATGCACTTTCTCTTCACTTTCTAGCTCAACAACATTTAACATTTGGGATGTCTTGTTGCTGATAGTCAATGTTAAAAACAGAGTTGTTGTTGCTGATAGAACTGGGCTACCACTATCCTTGACCACAATGTGCAGCTGATAGGAACCAGCATTTTCTGGACTCAGTTGTCGATTGAAAGCTAACAAACCAGTGTACTGGTTCATGCTGAATATCTGTTTATCATTGCCTCTGATTATTTCATATTTTAGAAATGCATTCTCTTGACTATCACTATCTGATGCCTTGATTTGGCTGATGTTCTTGCTATGATGTGGGTAATATGTCACATCGAGATTGTAAGGTTTAATACTGGGAAATGTAAAATATGGAGCATTATCATTTTTATCAGTTACCTCAACAATCACATTGACTGTATTATTCAGAGATGGTGTTCCATTATCTTTGGCAAACACCTGGAATTCATAAGTATCTTGAAACTCATGATCAAGGGACATAATTGCTGATAATAATCCATTTGGACTTATTTTGAAAGGTAAGAAGTGTTTATTATTGGTGATCAGAGAATATGTAAGTTTTCCTCCAGCTCCCAAGTCTGGGTCAGTGGCATTGATGTAGCCAACAGTAATTCTTGAGTTTTCATTTTCATCAATGAAGAATTTAAATGTATTTTTTGTAAATTGTGGTTGAACATCATTGATGTCTATTACTTTTAAAGTGAATTTGCTGTTAGTATGTAGAGGAGGAGATCCTTTATCTTGGCAGCTGATTACAACATCATGCTGATCTTCAGTTTCTCGGTCTAACAAGTTCTTCAATGTTACTTCATATTTTTTTGTGCCCATGCTTTGTATTTGAAATTTATCATGATGAAGGTTACATTTAACTTCACCATTTGGCCCATCATCATGGTCAATGATTTTAACATAAGCGACAAAACTTCCAACTTCAATGTCTTCAAAAATATCAACTGTATTCTCTTTTGATGTTGAAGCAAAATTCACTTTTATCAAGGGTGGACTATTTTGTTGGTTAGTTACTTTAACAAGAACCATTGCAGTAGAACTTAATGGAGGATCACCTTCATCTGTGGCTTCTACATAAAGTTTATGCATGCTCTGTCCTGTTTTTAAATAATTTTGTAAAAATATTTCCCCTGTGTTTTTATTTAACCTGAACATTTTCTTTGTACTCTCAGAACTTTTAGAACTAAAACTGTAAGAAACTTTTCCATTGTTACCAGAGTCTAAATCTATAGCAGTCATTACAATAATGGGTACTGTTTCACTTAATTCATTCTGAATGGAAACATTGAATAACTTTTGCGAAAATATAGGTGCATTATCATTGATATCAATCACTGAGATATGAACATTTAAAACATTTTGCTTCATTGGAGATCCTCCATCTTTAGCAACTATTTGGATCAAATAAGAGGATTTTATTTCTCTGTCAAGTCTTTCTTCTAAACTTATTTCAAGCTTTACTGTTCCATCAACTTTTTTTGAAACAATCAATTTAAATGGTTCATCTTTATATTTTTTTAGTTTATAAGTAATATGAGAATTAACAAGTCCAACATCTTTGTCTATGGCATTTGGAATGGATTTTCTCATTCCAATACCAACATCTTCATTAAATTCAATATTAACTTCTTTAACTGGAAATTCAGGTTGATGATCATTAACATCTTGGATTATAATTTTCACTTCTAATATTTTAATGGTTGAAGTTCCTTTTTGAATAACAACATCCAACATTTGAAAACATTCTTCATTATTTTTACACATGACTTCAGCATCCAGTGTTTCCATTGTATATAATTTGCCAGTCTTTTTTGAAACACGGAATAATTGAGAATTCCCAGTTAATTGTTGTAATTGATTGAATGTAATCATATTAAGGTCTTCATAATCTTTTGATATTTGTGAATCTGCAGCAATGTCTCCAATGTAGGTGCCAGTACTTTTCCCTTCTTCCACTATGTAAGTGAGGTCTACACAAAGACACTTTGGAAGGACAGATATCAAGACACATATAAATATCTTCCAATAAAAAATTGGTGGTTGATGAAATAAGAAATCCATTTTTGCTTTAAGGAAGTCACCTATATTCTTGAAATCTGAGCCAAAAAAAAAACAAAAAAAACATTAGAATTAATATTGCAAAATAAAAATAACATTTGTAATTCTTTCAATTAGATGTTAAAAAGAAACAAAAACAGTGAACAAATTCAAATGAATAATTTTAAATACATTAATAAAAACTCATGTTATTTCATCTTGATACAAAAAGAGTATTATAGAAATTTGTCATAAAGTAAGAAACATTAAAATATTTAAAGTTAAATAAATCTATATACTTTTAGAGATGTGTTTTCATTTTTTTTGTTTCAAATTTAAAATCTTAAATGGAGGCCCATTTCATACAATCTTACTTTTTATTTCAGGGTCTGTGCCACTACCTATATTGTGTTGTTACTTGTCAGATATAGTTATCAATCCTTGAATGAAAGAATGACTGTATATGTTCCAGCAGGTCATTCCTCCATCCTGACTGCTCTCTCAGTTGAACTGATTTGAATCTGCCAGATTACTAGATTTTGAATGCCATCGTGAGGGAGACCAACCAGGGGCTCTCTCAATATCAAGATCATAATTATATTATAATAATAATGTAGTCAACATTAATGAGAACCACTTGATTGAGGCAAACAAGGCCATATTGAGATTGAAGATAGAAAACAGTTATTTAATAAAACTAAGTTGAACATGTAGTAAAAATCTTTTTTAATAAAGTAATATTTTTCTAATGAATATCTTTGTTTTTCGTTTTCTTTTACATTAAAATTTTTTTTCAATTAGCTGACACATCCTACGTGTGCATATATCTAATATATACTAAAATGCAAGCAAATGCAAGTATTTATTAAGACAAATATCAATTGACAAAATCCAAGGAAAGATTTGTAATGTAATCAATCCTGACTTAGTATCTTGACTTCAGCCACTTTCTCAATGATGTGATGTGGCGTCTGTCACTTCTACAAATATTTTCATGTCAGCTGCTCTGATAAATTTTTTTTCTCCGGTATCCAGGCTGAATGAATTTAAATGTGTCACTAGATTGGGATCTAGGTCCCACCTGTTAACAGTTGGAATAGCTAAATGCAATCACTACCGCTACTCATTTTCTTGCACTTCCTGCATGTGGAACTTCCTTCCGTTTACTTGCTTCCCTGATAACTACATTCTTAAAAAATGTAAATGCAGCATCAATTGCCATCTATTGCCTTCTTGAATCTCACTCATCTTTTGTCCTTTCCTCAATCTTACTTATACTCAGTCTTTTCTTTCACTTCTTGTAACCCCCTGCGTACTAGTGGCATTCTTGCCTTGCTTGGGGTAAAAGGATTTAAAAAAATAATATTAAGAATATTCAAATATTTCTTAGTGTTAATATAATTCTTTTCATTAAAAGCATTTCTTGAATATCAAGTTATAATATAAAAAATATGAACATATTGAAACTATAAATTCATCAGTTACATTTATCAAAGAGTTAATGTTCCTGATTCAAAACAATATTTTATACTTCAGTAATATTTTAATGTGATTTATTCATTTTGGTTTCATCATATAAAACACAAATCTTAATATAGAGAGTACATTAAGGTTGCATACAAAAAAGTAAATTTGATAAAATTGTAAAATATAAAAAGATATGTTTTTGTTATTGACTTAACTTTTCAGAAAATTACACTGAATAGTGACTTAACTTTTCTTGAAGCACGGATGATGAAAATATTATATAAAAATTTCTAAGCGTAAAATTTTTATAGTTGAAAATAGAAAAAAAAAACAAACAAAAAAACGAAAAAGTAAATTTAAACAATTACTTAAAAATACTAAGCAGATTGAAAATTGAAAAAGTTGCTGATCAGTCATCAGCATAGTTTTCTTTATATTATTGTAAAAGTATTATTGTAATCTGTACTTAATTGCATTGTCACAAAAAGCTAAAAATGAAAACCTTAATAAGCATAATAAATTTCACTTTACAGTCAGTCTATTGAGATAAAGCAATTTAAGTGCAGGATAAAAATAGAAAATAAAAAAATGATATAAAAAGATTATTATAACAATGTTATGAAGTTAAAATTTCTACCACTAGAAAGATAGCAGTTTGTGCAATGCAGGAACATAAGTACAAAGAATAACTGTATATCCTGATATACCCAATTAGCTAGTGAAATAAAAAGCTACCAAGATAAACTTTTTTCAAATGTATAAAAAGAGAATAGTGTATATTTTCATACCTTTATAGTTAAAACCACTTGAGAGGCTGTGATTTCTCCATCCAAAGAGATCTTGAACTGCAGCAGTTGAGTGTTTTCAGAATTAAGTGTATGTATGTGTATGATATTAAATGTATGTATGTGTTACTAAAAGGGAAAAGACAGCAGTCCTATCAACACTAATGTGTGTGTAATGGCTACCCCACTTAATAATAAATGTGTATAATAATGTAATTTTTTATTTTAAATATACATTTGAAAAATATTGTGTAAATAATGACTTATATCATGAAAATGATATTTTATATGAAGTTTCTTTAAAAAAAAAGTTGTTCAACTTTTTCCCAGAATGCACTAGCATAGGATCTATTTTTCCCTCCACAAGCTGTTTTCTTCTCTCAATCCATGAAATGATGAAAGAAGTTCTAAAAATAGTTATTATGAAATTTAGCCATCATTTAAGCCCTTCTAAAAATAGTAATTATGAAATTCAGAATACATAAAAATTGCAAGTAAAAAAATTTTAATTAAAATGAATATTTTTTTTAAAGCCAAATAGAAAAATTTTAAAGAGAAAATTTTGACAGTATATTTGATTAGTTTAAGATTTTATGCTAAAATATTCAGAAATTGTTTTGGTTTTAAGTAAATACTTTCTTTTTTTTTATCAAATGTATTTTAATCTTTTCTCACTAGTTATAATTATTGGTTTATAAATACTTAATCACTATATATTGAATATTCACCAAGAAATCAATATTATATTGAAAATCTTTTATTGTGATCATAAATTATATTCTTTAATTTAAATAGGGAACAAGGAGCAAATGCTCTTGTATTTTGTTCATTCCAAGATTTCTGGATTGTGGATATGGATAAAAAATATCACTTTTTCTCAGTTGGCCAGTCTGGGAGGTGTCAGGAGAGAAAAAATCTGGTAAATAGAAAAATGATAGTAAATAAATCATTCTAACTTCAAAATTATTATACTTTCAACAGAATCAACTAAAATGAAAGACCATGCTTTTTTACGGCACTCTGATTCCTCTATAATAGTCATATTGTATGAAGTAAGTTTTTACAGTAATTTCTTAAACTGTAATTATATCCAAAAATGTTCAAATATCAGGGGGATGTCCAAAATGTTATGTACAGGTAGATGTAAATTGACTGTAATTAAAACATTATGGAAGATGTAAACACAAAATAACATTGGGTATGCAACACTTAGAACAACCATAATATTGAGTGCATGTGACATCACAACAAAAATGGCTACTGCTATAAAAGGCAACAGAGAGAGGCAAGCAAAGATCCAGCTGCTAACCATGAAGTCGTTTCTGTGTATAGCAAACATATAATAGGAAAATAACAAGTATCAGTCTGGTATAGTGCATTCAAAGAGGCGGATAAGAAATTGCAGAACTAATCTAGGCTAGGTTAGGATATCCCCATTCATCAACACTAAAAAACAGCATTATAGACATTAAAGCTTTGATTAAAGATGATAGCACCAATTTTGTGATATAGCTATGAAAAGGTTTTGAGTGTGCTGGCTTTGTTCAGACTGTTGATCATACCAGATAATGCCCTCTCTCCCAGAAACTGTAACTAAGGTCCTCTCAGCATAGTTTCAATATAAACCACAGGTGGGCTCTCTAGATGTTGAACAAACACAAATGTGCCTGAGCAATAGGGATTGGCAAGCCATCTGAGCAGAGAGTATAGTTGGATAAGAGTGGTCAGGCATTTTTAACCAATGAGATAGATGTATCAACTATTTGAAAATGTAGAATTTTTTGCTGGTAAAATCCACAAAGTTTTATCTATATGCTAATAAACATGTTAAATTAGTGAATGTGTGTGCCTTACTTTTTGAACATCCCTCTAAATAGCATACATGCAAACTGAGTGAAAAAAAATGTTTGGACTATCAAAAAATAAAATGTAATAATAACAAAAGAATATTATATAATTAGAATAGGTAATTTTTGAGGTAGCATTTTGTCAGTCAGTTAAGTGCCATACGTGAAACACGCTTGGGCAATCATGTCTCGAAAGAGACATAACTGACTGGGCAGAATATTATCCCGCAGTAGGTTGCCATTGCTTTCTGCGGTAGACTGGTTGCCGGCCAAGGCTATAGAACCCAATCTGTCCTGTTATTTAACCCATAACTGGAAGGAATAGATGGATTAATACCTTTCCCAAGGGTATTTGTGCGTAAGTGAATGCAATGAATTCAACTTGAATTTGAACTCGGTTCCCCGATTTCTCGTTCCGAGCCGATATCCACTGCACTACAACGCACATCCTTCTTGTATATAATAAAAATTACATACAACCTTGGTTCTAAGTTACATTTTTAGAATATACTTGGTTTTGTATATGAAAATATGTAGTTAGGTTATATAATTTAAGTCAATGAAATGGAAGAAAATAAAGCAACATAATATTTATTTTTAATATATGAAAGAATAAATCACGTTCAGTTCATCTTTTTTTTCACATTACAAAATGTCAGTTCTATTATAAAAGTAATACAGTTTAACAAAATAACTTCTTTATAACATTACTTTCTCAACTAAAATCTCAATAAAAGTTTAAATAGTTTTGATATACTCCATTATGTCAGTTCTATTATCATTTTTGTCTTCACCTGTAAATGTTTTAAAAATAGATAAATTGTGTATAACTTTAAAGGAAATTCTATTATATTTTCTATTAAAATTCACTTACATATGATTCTTCCATGTGACAAAAATATAATATCATGAATTAAGATGATTTCAGTTTAATTGTAAATGTTCTCTAAAAATTTAAGAATGTGCAAAAGAATGGCCATCGTGCATAAGAATTAGTTAAATATTATATAAAAACAGATATAAAATGGATCAATAAGTGTATATAGACTAATATTTTTGCCTTACAATTATTCGGAGGGGTTTTATCACTTAAAAGTAAGAAATGAAGATTCAGTTTTTAAAAAAATATTTATGCTTTTCATGCATCATAATTTAATTGTGATTTCAACTCAAAACTGATTTAATTTTACTGATTTTATACTAACAGATTTAAAAGTTAAAATATGGTAATTAAATTTCTGGGAAAAAATTCAGTGATCGAAGTGTTTCAAATGTATTATTAAAAATCTTGTAAAATTTTGTTTCTTCATAAGATTAAAAAATGTTTACAATACCTTTGTTTACAATATATATATTTATTGTTTTTTGTGTGGTACAGGGGGCAGTGGTCGAGAATTAGATGACTGTTGGTGACTCATTTCAACAAGATTTCTAGACTGTGGATATGGACCAGAAATATCACTTTTGTTCAAATGGCCACTGTGAGTTGAATATTTCAAATGACTGTCTGTAATAAAATAAACAAATACTAAAAATGAGAAATCAACTTTACTGGAAGTGTATTATATTATTTATGCATAATTAGCAAACTTATAATAAATGCTAAGATATTAAAGCCATATTTCAATTTAATTTCAAGACATTGTATACTATAGCTGTTAATGAAACTATGGAATTATGCAAGTAAATAACTTTTTTCCAACTAATTTTACAAAAGATTATAAACAACAATCTTTCTCTATAAAGTGATTTAGTAAAAAATTGTTTGTAAATAAGAAATAAAAATCATTATTATCATTACTACAACTCTTAGTAAAGCAAGAACAGTAATTGTGAAACATTTACATTTAAAAATAACAATGGTACTCAACAGTAGAGAATGAGCAAGTTAATCTCACAGACAATTACTAGTGTTCAGTCCTCACTGGGTGTATTTACAACTTAAGCTTTGTGCTACATAAAACTAAACCTATTATATATCAATAGCACATTGAACACTTCTGAAAATAATTGGTTTATTCAATAATATACCTGTTCCTTCTGTGCTATGCAATGCATCCTCTTCTCCCCAAGTTTGTCTACAGTCAATTGAATTCCAATCAAAATAATCAGGTGGGATTGGTGCATTCTGTGAATATGCCTATCAGATGAAAAGAGAAGAAAAATAATTTAAGTAGTATCATAAAGAAATTGGAGTAACATCAACAAAAAGCAAAAATCAATTTTCATTAACACCTAATGTCATGTTTGAGAGTTAAAGATGTTTTTGATTTTTTTTTAAATTTAGAAAATCTATGAATTGGAATTACTCCACAGAGATCCGAAGGCGAATTGGCATGGCATAGGATGCATTCCAGAAGATGAGCAAAATACTAACACACAGGAAAATCTCAATAGAAACGAAGAAAAGAGTTCTAGACTGCTACGTGATGTCAGTTCTTCAATACAGCTGTGAATGCTGGACAACATCATTGAAAATGAGGACAAAACTGGAAGCAGCTGAAATGTGGTTCTACAGAAGGATGCTACGGATGTCGTGGACTGAGCATACAAGCAACGACGAGGTGTTAGAAAGAATGGCAACAAAAAGGAAATTGATGTTGAGCATCAGGAAGAGACAACTGAAGTTCCTGGGACATGCAATGAGGAAGGGGAGCCTGGAGAACCTGATACTGACTGGACAGATAGAAGGAAGGAGAGACAGAGGAAGGCAGCGGATAACATATTTGCAGGGACTGATCAGGTGGATGACGGAACGGGGGTTGCCAGGAGCAACAGGAGCAAACATACTAAGAGCCACAAGGGATAGGGAGACGTGGAGAGCTATGATTGCCTATGTCCTGAAGGGACAGAGCACATAGAAGAAGAAGAACTGAAATGTTAGAGCAATGAACTGATGGATAAGCAATATATGGTCCCATTCCAAGTCAGATTAGTGATATTAATTATATACTTAGCTTGGAAACAAAAAAATGGAATAAAAAGGCTAGTGATCAATCTTGAACTTGTCTTATCACTCAAAATTCAATCCAGTAATCATATTTTAAATGACATGATTAGAATATGTTAAATAAAGTTATGAAAACTGGTTGATTTTTAGTTTGTTTTCACATGATTAAATGAAAAAGAAACTTTAAAAAGTATCAAAGTATTTTCAATGATTTAATTTGAATTTATCAGTTCATTAGACATTTATATTTCATATAAACAGATGTTTTAAACAGGAAAGTTTATTTATTGTTTTAAGGCCATAAAATGTAAATATTTATGAAATAAACACTTACGTATCAGATGGAAAATTTTTTAGATTAATAAGCTCAAATTTGAAAGGAGTATTTTTCTGATAAATGTTGAAGTCAGTAACATGATAACAACTGATGTTAGACTTCACCACACAGACCACATAACAATAAGGCAGAAGTTCAATGTTTTTATCCATTAAGTTATAAATTTAACATTTTAAATTCCACCACATCAAAGTTTGTATAAAGTTAGAACGACCTATAACTGGAGAGAAGAGATGGATTAATACCTTTCCCAAGGGTATTTGTGCGGAAGTGAATGCAAGAAATTCAACTGGAATTCAAATGCAGCAACCCAATTTGTCATTCCGAGTTGATACCAGTATTGTTTTAATACATTGCTGAAATTCAAAATATGAGAGTATGCAGAAGAGTTCTTGGCCAGACTAAGAATCATTTTCAAAAAGAAAATCTGATGGTTGATCATTTTCTCAGATTTTGTAATGTAGATAAAGCCAAGAACCTTTCAGCAAACACTAATATTTTAATTTGTCTTATTGAGAATTTAAATTGTAGTATTGAAATGTGTGGGCTCCAGGAAAAAAATACCATATATCAATAGGAACATGGCAAGAAATGCTTGTTTTAAATGAGTCTAAATCTCACAAAGTAATAAACAGGAAATATATTAATTTATGTACAATATGACATCTTTTCTTTTTACTAAGTAGATGTTAGCAAGTTTTGCTTTCTTGTAATAATCTATGTATAATCTCCAAATATCTGTTGGCATCATTCAATATAATGCTTCACAGAAACTAAATATAATTTATAAGTATATTTTGTTTTTATCTGATATTCTCTAGAAAATGAAATTCAATATGAGAAATTTAGTTTAGACTAAACTTAATGATTTGAAAGTACAACATGAAGAAATTAATAACTTTACCAAATAAAAACATTTAAATAAAATTTAATGTTAAATAAAAAATAGAGGTATCTTAGGTTAATCATATTTATCCATTGATGATTCAGTAACAAAACAAAATATATGTGAACATACCTCAGATTGTACTTCTGAAGATCCTTGTAATTTATGTCCAGTTCTTAATTGTCGCATTGACCCTTTCAAGGATGTAGGATTGGTGCCAGTTTGGGCAATCGATACGGGATAAACTGAACGAGGCCAAGACTTTTCTTGGTAAGAAGGAGCAATCAGTTGTCTCTGTTCACCACCATATCTGTTGGAAGGATCAAGTGGTTGTGCATAGGCCACATTTGACTGACCATTACATCGAATAATGCAGATTGACAATGAAGCTGTTATGAACACAGCTATTGTCACTGCTATCACTGTAATAATAATGACCAGATTAAGATGCACTTTCTCTTCACTTTCTAGCTCAACAACATTTAACATTTGGGATGTCTTGTTGCTGATAGTCAATGTTAAAAACAGAGTTGTTGTTGCTGATAGAACTGGGCTACCACTATCCTTGACCACAATGTCCAGCTGATAGGAACCAGCATTTTCTGGACTCAGTTGCCGATTGAAAGCTAACAAACCAGTGTACTGGTTCATGCTGAATATCTGTTTCTCATTGCCTCTGATTATTTCATATTTTAGAAATGCATTCTCTTGACTATCACTATCTGATGCCTTGATTTGGCTGATGTTCTTGCTATGATGTGGGTAATATGTCACATCGAGATTGTAAGGTTTAATACTGGGAAATGTAAAATATGGAGCATTATCATTTTTATCAGTTACCTCAACAATCACATTGACTGTATTATTCAGAGATGGTGTTCCATTATCTTTGACAAATACCTGGAAGTCATAAGTATCTTGAAACTCATGATCAAGTGACATAATTGCTGATAATAATCCATTTGGGCTTATTTTGAAAGGTAAGAAATGTTTATTATTGGTGATGAGAGAATATGTAAGTTTTCCTCCAGCTCCCAAGTCTGGGTCAGTGGCATTGATGTAGCCAACAGTAATTCTTGAGTTTTCATTTTCATCAATGAAGAATTTAAATGTGTCTTTTGTAAATTGTGGCTTAACATCATTGATATCCATCACTTGAATGGAGAATTTGCTGTTACTATGAAGAGGAGGAGATCCTTCATCTTGGCAACTGATGACAACATCATGGTGTTCTTCTTTCTCTCTATCCAAGAGATTTTTCAGTGTCACTTCATATTTCTTTGTACCTAAATTCTGAAGCTGGAATTTATCATGGTATAAATTACAAGTCACATCTCCATTTGGACCTGGATCATTGTCAGTTATTTTCACATAAGCAAGAAAGCTGCCAACTTTGATATCTTCTAAAATATCAACTGTCTTTTTCTTTGATGGTGTGGCAAAATTTATTTTAATAATTGGAGCATTATTTTGTTGATTGATCATATTAATCAAAACCATAGCAATAGAATTTAGAGAAGGATTTCCACCATCCATAGCTTTAACATACAATTTATATTCCAGTTCTAGTCCTAATGTGAGTTCTTTAAGTAAGAATATTTTTCCATTGTCTTTATTTATTTGAAAATGTGACTTCACAATTTCAGATGTCTTTGAGCTAAAATAGTAGGTGACTTTGCCATTATTGCCTAAATCCAAATCTTTGGCAGATAAAATAAGTATTGGCACTGTTTCACTTGGCTCGTTTTTTATTGTAACATTATAGATGTTGTTTGAAAAAACAGGTGCATTATCATTAACATCTGTGACCAAAATGTGAACTGGTAAAGTATCTTTTTTTGGAGGAAATCCTCCATCTTTAGCAATGACTTGAATCAAGTAAGAATTCTTTATTTCTTGGTCAAGCACATCTATTAAATTTATCTCAAGTTTTGATGTTCCATCAACGTTTTTAGAAACAAATAAAGAAAAAGGTTCATCTTTATATTTTTTCAGCTCATAAGTCATCTGTGAATTAATAATGCTAACATCTTTATCTACAGCATTAGGAATTATTATTTTTGTTCCTGGAACATCATTTTCTTCAAATGCAATATTGATCTGTTTGTGAGGAAATTCAGGCTGATTATCATTGACATCTTGTATTATCACCTTGATTTCTAATATTTTGATAGAAGTGGCCCCCTTTTGCACAGCAACATCTAACATGGTAAAACATTCTTTGTTATATTTACACAATTCCTCAGCATCCAGAATTTCTGCAGTGTAAAGTTTTCCTGTTTTTTGAGAAACTTTGAACAAATGAGGTTCTTCAGTTGCATCCTGCTGTAATTGGCTGAATCTGATCAACTTTTTGTCTTTATATGCAACATTGTCAAAAATATTGGAATCTGCAGCAATGTCACCAATATAGGTACCTGAGCTCTTTCCTTCTTCCACAGTGTAGGTGATATCCAAACTCAAACAGGTGCACAAAATATTCAAGAAGCATATTAATAAGAACATGTCTTCTAAGTTTTTGTAAATCATCAGTTTTATAATACAAAATGGTACGTTAGCAGTATCTGAAGAAAAAAAAAAAAATAAATAAATAAATTCTTCATATTATTAAAAATGATTATATAGTATTTTTACTTCGATTTCAGATCCTATTTTGCTGTCATCAACACAGATATCAATGCCATAGGGTGAGTTTTGAGCACCCGGGGCAATTTAAATTGTTACACATCCTTCCTTATACATGAGCTGTTATAAATTCTAGTTTCATACATATTTTCTCAACCTAATTAATTTTTTTTTACTCTTAAAAATTTAACCCCTAGGGCAATAGAACCTCTGGCCCTGTCCATGCTATGTTACTGACAGATACAATTTTGTTCCTACTGGCACAGATACTTTGCAGCAAATACTGTTCTTTGAATTTTATGAGAATTTTATCCATGTAAACCATAATTCTAAGCATGTATACACACAGCTAAATTTTTAAAATAAATAACGTGGATTAGACTTATTCTCACAAAGTAATTTACACTTTACTATATCAAGAGGTGTAGAAAGGTTTTCAAATTCTTTTGAGATTAAGAAAGGATTTTTAAATAAAAAAATAATGTTTGGTTATTTGGTTAGTTTTCAGAAGATAGGTTAGACTGAAGTTTTTAATAACCTTTCTAACAATATAATCATCATTATAAATATTTTTAGATATTGAAATGAAGTCAAAACACATTTTAAACTTTTATTTCTGTCAAAAAACCTCTAGTTTACAAAACTTTTTTTTAAAGAATATTAAAATTTATCATTCATTTGTCAATAAATAGATGTTTAGGAATTATCTCCCTTAATCCATTAAAATTTTTTCCTATATTAATTCAGTCAGTTAAGTGCCATACATGATACCTGCTTTGGGCGATCATGTCTTGAAAGAGACATGACTGACTGGGCAGAAGATTCTCCTGCAGTAGGTTGCCATTGCCGTCTGTGGTAGACTGGTTGCCAGCCAAGGCTATAGAGCCCAATCTATCCTATTATTTAACCTATAACCGGAGGGAATATATGGATTAATTCCGAGTCGATATCCACTGTACCACAATGCACATCCCCTATATTAATTAGTCTACTAAATTCCAACGAATCACATTATGGTTTATGACATCACATTTTTACCATAAAGCAATTTACCAAATATCACCTGACAAAATATTAAACATCAAGAAGAATTATAATCTAAGTATACAATTAAATAATTCAATACAACAGAAAACAACCACTGCTATTACTAATAATGCTGATAATTTTCTTTTTAAGTTATAAAATATAAACAGCTTTTGTTAAAAAAGAAAGAAATAATTGACAAAACAGCAAAAACTTTTGATATAGATATATTTTGTGGGAAAAGATAAATATTCAAAATATACATTTAACAATGAATGATATTTAAAAAATTAATAAGAATAAAAAACAAGTACTTTTTAATGCATTTGACTGCTATAATTTTAACTTTACAAAAAGAAAGACAAAATTTAAGCTCTTTTACTATTAAATAATGTAGGAATTTCTTCCATTTCATTTTAATGTAACATTTTGCTAAACATGGTGGCTGATGATGTTAAAAAAAGAATATATTGGCAATATAAGTGATGACCTCTTTTAGCTAAATGTATTATGACAACACTGAGAGGAAAGAAATAAACTTCAATTAATCAAATTTAAAATATATATAGCAATACTAAGACATTTTGAAAGAAAAATAATATTTTGTGCAAAAATGATGCAGTTTTGTAATATAGAGACAAAGAACATTTTCCTATCTAGAAAAGCAGTGAGATGTTTCTGTAATGATATATACTATATCTGTGTAATAATGTTCATGAAGATATTTGTATTAAAAGAAATTCAGAAAAAATAAAAAATTATCTTACCTTTATTAATTGGCGTAATTTATAAAAAAGTATTCCTGAGAAATCATGTCTAGAGCCACTGCTTCATGAAGAATAAAAATGTGTGTATATATGTAGATGAATATGTGTATCTATAACTGTCAGATAGAAACCAGTAGTCCTAGCAAGTCTAATGTGTGTGTAATGGCTGCCCCACTTAACAGACACATGTCATTCACATTTTAGAATTTTTTTCCCCAATTTCTTATTTTTAACCCACTTAATTTTTTAAATAAATTATCAGTCAATTACCTTAATATGTTAATACTGACATTAAATATTTACTGTAATAATAAAGTTATAAAGTGGCTTCTCTAACTTCTTCCTCCCATAGTGCAATACAATAACATATATTCTTCCATTTTTAGCTACTTTCTTCTATCTATCTTAGCTGTGAGTCACAATTCTATATTACTTCTCCATAACTTAAAACCTTTGGTAAAATTTAATTTTTTTCTGAACAAAGTTTAAATGCAAACATTTAGAAATACTGATTTTTAATTTAAAAACACAGTAAAGAGTTTTTTATTTTGTATAAAATATTTTTAAGATTTATCACTGATTGATTTAATTTGTCTAAAAACAACTGCATTGTTTATATAAGAGAATATAATTTTCTCAAGTGTCTTCAAATTGATTATTAACTAGATTATAAGTTGTTTTACATGTAAAATAATCAGGTTTCATTTTGAAAAAAATTAAAAATTATTACTTATTAATTAGATTTTATCAAGATCACCTTTATGCAAATTAAAATAAATATATGCATTTTATACTGAAAGTTTTGAATAAAATGTAATATAAAATGTTCTATTTTTTGTACAGTGAGAAATTAAACTAACACAAATGTATATATGTGTGCTGTATTGATATAACTTATATTGTTCCTAAGTTATATGGTCTTGAATGTTTATATTATCTCTTTTCAGGTATTTGTGGTACAGGTGGCAGTGGTCTTGTATTAGTAGCCTGCTGGGTGTTGATTTCTATTAAATTTCTGGATTGAGGATATGGACCAGAAATATCACTTTTGTTCAAATGGTTTGAGTGAGTTGATGTCTTTGAAGGAAAGTAATCTGAAAAAAATGAATAAATAAAAAAAAAAAATAATGATAAAATAAAAAAAAAACAAAGAAATAAATTAATAATAACTTTATCAACTCTTTCAACATAAACATTACAAAATTAACTGTTTATAAATAAAATAATAAAATCTAACTAAAACACTAATTATTTATTATCATTCTTATATATGCAATGTCCCTTCAGGATGTGGGCAATCATGGTTCTCCATGACTTTCTATCCTTTGTAGCTATTAGAAGGCTTATCTTGTTTTTTATCTCTCCTAATCCCTATTCTGTCAAACATTTATAGAAGCTCATTTGGTAGGCTATTTGTTACTTTCCTTTGTCCCACTTGCTTTCAACAAGTCCCGTGAAAGTTAAAATTTCCATGCCCTTTTCCCTCATAATTTGCCTTAGAATCAGAAAGAGTTGAAATTTCTATGTATAAATGTCCTTTTTGTTTCCAATTACCCTAAAACTTTGTTCTGGTGCACATGTTCAGGTCATAATAGTCTCAGCATTCTTCTGTTGAACCCCATTTAAGTTGCCTCAAATCTCTTTTTAGCATTAATATGGAAAGTTATAATATTTATGATTCCCTTTTCAAGCTTACTTTAATATGAATAATAATACAGTAACAGATAATCTCTTATCTGAAACCATTAAGACCAGGCACGTTTGAAGTTTTGGGGATTTTAGAATGTTAGACTATACATATCATCAGGTTAGAAAAGAGCAAGAACCTGGCTGAACAGGTGGCATGGGTCAATAATTCTGAGGAGTCTAGTCCATAGCAGAAGCAAAAGGAGTACGTTTATTTTTTGTTAACTGCCAATACAAAATACTTTTTATTCTAATATATTTTATATTGTATATTCAGGCAGCAACCTTTCTTTTATATTTGTTTCATTAAATTTGACAGAAGGAAAATCTTGTAAGTTTTCTGTTGAGGGGTAGGGGAGCTAAGAGAGTGTAGAAACTGTCCGTAATGATTATTGTACCAAGTACTTTTAGTCAAATCATTCACCATTTTCAAGGCGTTTGTTGTCAATGTTTATGTTCTGAGTTGTAAAGAAAACTATAAAAACACCAGAGAAACTTTAAAACTTTGTCATATTCAATGAAATGTTTATATATGATATAGATTTATTTATGCATAATAGAAACTAGAAATATTTAGTACTTATTCAAAAAAATATTTCATGAACAGTTTGAAATGGAGTCTATATCTCCCATCTAACCTGTGCCTAATATCAAATTTGCATCAGGTCTGCATTAATCAGGACTAAAATTCAATTTTTCAAAAGGTCCAAGTGTTTTACCAATAGTGTATAATATTTATGAGTAATCTCAAACATTAATATTTCTACAGTAAATGCTGAATATTCACTGAGTAAGATTAATAAAGACTATAAATATTATTACAGTTTATTCATATAGCAATAAAGTGATAAATGAAGTGGGTAAAATTAAAACCATAAAATCATTATCATGTTTTATTTCTATATAAAACATTCAGAAAAAGAATCAAACACTTGCAAAGTAAACTATGAAACAAAAATAAACTGTCAGAGAGTAACAAAGGCATGTCTGGCTGGTAGGAATGCATAGACGTAATGGACTCAACAGTAGGTTAAATGTGAATTGTGTTAAGTAAGGTTTTAGGACTTTAATGTGCAGATAACCTGTGTAGAAATTTAGTTTTCAAAGTTTCAAAGAATTTGAATCTGTAACAATTTAAGAAAAGAAAATAATGCTTTTTTTTCTTACAAGAAAAAAAAAAAAACATGCTTACATTTTACAAAAGCAAAATTTAAAGATCACTCCTCAAATTCCCATCAGTCATAGAGAAAGTTTGTTGCAAAAAAAAAAAAAAAAAAAATATATATATATATATATATATATATATATATATATATATATTCTTCTCAGTTATATATTCATGTAGAAACTATATATTTTGCATTTTTTTTTTTTTTACTAATTGTTTTGAAAAATAATCTTAACCATCAGCTTATAGGGAATATTATGCCAAGTTTAAAATCTGAGTAGACCCCTACCACCTGTTTTACAGGATGTAACCTTATATTATTACATTTTTCAATAATGTTCTTGACTGACAATTAAGGTCAGGATAGATGATTTTATGATCTTTTAAAAATTTATTCTTAGTTACACCTCTAATATATCAAAAGCCTAGATGAACATTTTGATTACTACTTTTAACAAATTAATATTAATGTTGTTTAGTTTTATATGATATTAACAAAAAATTGAAATCAGTTTTCTTTTTATAAACAACTTTCTAATCTGATGCTGACATTTCTATGAGTTCATGTGTATTTGACACAATATTTTTACTACATCAACCAAATTCTTGAAGTGTGATAAAAACACAAAACATGATATTCTTTGACTTTTTGTAACCAACAGTTTCACTAAATACTTAAGAATGAAATTGAAGTTATAACGGATTAAAACATTCTCAGTAAAATCCAGATCTCAGCATTGTTTAGGATATCATAAAGCATGTATATTTAACATTATTTTCTAGTAGTCCATGGCCTCTTCATTTTCCTGCACATTCAGAAATTGCTTGATTGTTAAAATAATTCACTTTAAAACAGCACATTACAGTTCATTCTTGATTATCAGTACGTAGACTTTTTGGGCTTTGATTATCCCAAAGTGAAATAAAGCAAAAAATTGAACCCTTTCAAACATTTTTCATTTATCTGAACTAAACCCATTCTAATATTTCATTTTCAATCATTTTTAGAATTTAGAAAATCATACACAATGTTTGATAAAAAAACACTGAAAAATGTCGATTTCTTTGTTGTTTTCATACAAAGAACATACATTTTAATTATCAAAACTTTCTCATGCCACAGATTATGGCTTATGTGACTCTCAAATGCAGATAATACACATGAACCATGCTTCAATAGGAAATAGAAAAAAATGCCACTTTTTCTTTAAATATAAACTGGACAAAACTTAGAACAAAGCTTTTGATAATATCATTTGATGATATAAATAATTAATTTCTTTCAGAAAATTACTTTTTCCTTCATTATTTTTATATAATTCAAATACTAAATTATCGAGAATTAAGAATTATCTGGATATATTTTTTCAACCCCATGTCCTAAGATATTTGGATAATTGAGTTAGTACTGTATATAGAATTAACTCCCTTAAAAAGTCTTACCCATCAAGATGTTTGAACTAGATATCAGTTTATCAAAAAAGCCAAAGCATTGCTGTAAATGTATCAGTTACTCTCACATATAATCCATGTGAAGGGCTTCATTATTTATCCTAGTAGATAAATGTTCTTATTCTCTTTGTCTTCTTACCTGCCCTTTCTTGACCGTTTCCAGAATTTTCTTCCTTATAATCGTGTCTGTTGATAGTTTGAGGAAGCATAGCTGATCTCCATTCTCCAAAATAGTGAGGGGGAACTGACACTTTTTGGGCACACATCTGTTGAAAACAATTAAATAGCAATATTTTCAAATATTAAAAAAAAAAAGATTAGTTTTTAAAAAATTTATTTGATAATTTTTATCTAATTAAATATGTTATTCAGACTTAACACAAAAATAATTATAAAGTAAAATGTGGCTATAATATATAGAGACAATGAAAATGTATTTAAGGTTATTGGCATTTACAGATAATCACTAGGAAAACTAAAAATATAAAGAGAATGTCAGTTACAGGTAGCATTTAAGATGCCTGCATATTGTATATATGATATGGTTAAATTAAAACAAATCAAATGGTCATAATCCATTAGTATGTTATAGTTTATGAGCAGAAGATTATTATTTTTAACAAAAAAAAAAAAACAAAAAAAAACACACACACACACAAATAGAGAAATATACTAACCTGAGGGGATGAAAATCCTGGTGATTTCAGCCCTGGGGTTAGTTGTATTTCTGATTCTATTAAAGAACCCCTGCTAGCAAGAAACTGATCTGTTGACATTGAAGGTACAGGGAGAGGCCAAGAATTTATTTGGTAAGGAGTAAGCAGTTGTCTCTGTTCACTGATATATCTGTTGGAAGGATCAAGTGGTTGTGCATAGGCCACATTTGACTGACCATTACATCGAATAATGCAGATTGACAATGAAGCTGTTATGAACACAGCTATTGTCACTGCTATCACTGTAATAATAATGACCAGATTAAGATGCACCTTCTCTTCACTTTCTAGCTCAACAACATTTAACATTTGGGATGTCTTGTTGCTGATAGTCAATGTTAAAAACAGAGTAGTTGTTGCTGATAGAACTGGGCTACCACTATCCTTGACCACAATGTCCAGCTGATAGGAACCAGCATTTTCTGGACTCAGTTGCCGATTGAAAGCTAACAAACCAGTGTACTGGTTCATGGTGAATATCTGTTTATCATTGCCTCTGATTATTTCATATTTTAGAAATGCATTCTCTTGACTATCACTATCTGATGCCTTGATTTGGCTGATGTTCTTGCTATGATGTGGATAATATGTCACATCAAGATTGTAAGGTTTAATACTGGGAAATGTAAAATATGGAGCATTATCATTTTTATCAGTTACCTCAACAATCACATTGACTGTATTATTCAGAGATGGTGTTCCATTATCTTTGACAAATACCTGGAAGTCATAAGTATCTTGAAACTCATGATCAAGGGACATAATTGCTGATAATAATCCATTTGGGCTTATTTTGAAAGGTAAGAAGTGTTTATTATTGGTGATCAGAGAATATGTAAGTTTTCCTCCAGTTCCCAAGTCTGGGTCAGTGGCATTGATGTAGCCAACAGTAATTCTTGAGTTTTCATTTTCATCAATGAAGAATTTAAATGTGTCTTTTGTAAATTGTGGCTGAACATCATTGATATCCATCACTTGAATGGAGAATTTGCTGTTACTATGAAGAGGAGGAGATCCTTTATCTTGGCAACTGATTACAACATCATGGTGTTCTTCTTTCTCTCTATCCAGAAGATTTTTTAGTGTCACTTCATATTTCTTTGTACCTAAATTCTGAAGCTGGAATTTATCATGGTATAAATTACAAGCCACATCTCCATTTAGACCTGGATCATTGTCAGTTACTTTCACATAAGCAATGAAGCTACCAATTTTTATATCTTCAGAAATTAGTATTGTTTTTTCTTTTGATGCTGTGGCCAAATTCACTTTGATAATGGGTACATTATTATTTTGATTCAAGACATTGACTGTTACCATAGCAATTGACATCAAGGGAGGATCACCACCATCTGTAGCTTCTATGTATAAGTTGTATACCATTTCCTCACCAATCTCAAATTTACTGTACTGAAATATTTCTCCAGTTGCTTCATTCAGTTTTAAACACTTTTTTACATTATCAGAGGTTTGTGAACTGAAGCTATACGATATTTTACCATTTTTACCAGAGTCCTTATCTGTTGCTGAGACTATAATAATAGGTAAGTTTTCACTTGGTTCATTCTTTATAGAAATATTATAAATACTTTTTGTAAAGATAGGTGCATTGTCATTTCTATCTACAATTGTTATATGCACATGTAAAACATTTTGCTTTGGTGGTATTCCGCCATCTTTTGCAATAATTTTTATTAGGTAAGAATCCTTAATTTCCCTGTCAAGTTTTCCTTGTAAGTTTACTTCAATTTTTGCAGTACCATCCACATTTTTAGATGCAATCAATGAAAATGGTTCATCCTTATACTTTTTAAGCTCATATGTAACCTGGGAATTCACTACTCCAACATCTTTGTCTATGGCATTTGGGATAGATTTCTTCATCCCATTTCTATCACCTTCATCAAATTCTATATTGACTTCTTTCTGTGGAAACTCAGGTTTGTGGTCATTCACATCTTCAATTATAACTTTCACTTCTAATATTTTAAGTGTTGAAGTTCCTTTCTGGACAGCTACATCCAACATTTGAAAGCATTCTTTTCTCCATTTACACATGGCTTCTGCATCCAATCTTTCCATTGTATATAATTTTCCTGTCATTTTAGAGACTCTGAATAACTGAGAAGTTCCTGTTAATTGTTGCAATTGATTGAATGTAATCAAACTAGGATCTTTTGTATTGCTTTTTACTTGTGAATCTGTACTTATATCCCCAATGTAGGTGCCTGGATTTTTTCCTTCTTCTACAGTATATGTTAAGTCTACACATTGACAATTTAAAATGACAGAAGAAAATATATATACTTTTAGGAGTATTTTCCAATAAGATATTTCTTGTGACATATTCAAAAAATCCATTGTCCTTTGAATTTCTTAAATCTGTAAATAGAAAATATTAATAAAAGTGAAAACGAATTTATTGGTAGCATATTTGTTTTTATACAAAATATTAATGCACTAAAATATATAACCTTCACTTTCAATGGATAAAATTAGTGACATATTTTACTTTATAAACATATTTCATAAAAATAAATGAATATTCCAGTTTGAAAAATTTAAAAACATATCAATGTGATAAAAAGAGATATCAATATATGCTATAAACTATTTTATGAAACTGCAAGATGAAAAAAAAATACTTATTAAAAGACGTGGATGTTTTTTTATCATGCAAATCAATAATCTAGCATTTTTGAGAAATAGACATGTTTCATACAATTAACCAGAAAAGCAAATATAGAGGGATACTTAGAATTAAAGATTGGATATCTTATTTTTCTTTTCATTTTGATTGAGGTTTCCTTGATCTAATATGCAACAATGTGATATCTGCTTTTCTTAATCAACCATTCAGAAACATGACTGACTTGCACAGGGGAAAACTTTCATGTCTAATATTTGGTAAACAATCACTTTTTTTTCATCTAGTGATTTTAAAAAAGCAGTTCTTTACAAACATTGAAGTTTTTTATGCATGACTATTTTCTCCCAGACTTTTAATGCAAATGTTAGTCTCATTTTATCAAATATTTCTTGTTTTTTTACAATGATTACCCTATAAAAGGCTCAAAAGCCACTTAAGCTAGATGGTTACAGAGTAAGAGGCACAGTTTATGAAGATATGTGGGGAAATAACAGTTAACCCTAGACTTGACTGTAGTGATTGCAGAAGCATCATCTTGGGAGTTTGTTCCGATAAGCTGAAGTTCATTGAAAGGAAGAAGCTGGTTGAATGGAACTTACATCTTAGCAATGAAATATGAAGTTGGTTTGCTACAATGTGCCTGACATATAGCAGGCCTTAGCCATGAAGGTTGCAACTAAGGAATGTAATAATACTGAGACATCTGGAAGAGGCATGCCTCACGGAACTAGAACAATCTACTCTGGTAAATGAAATAAAGGGTTCAGTTCAAAATTTCAATCACCAGAAGATTGTCGGAGTATACAATGGCCGAAATGTCGTAAATATGGGAACAAAAATGAGGACAACAGTCTTAACAACATAAATAGTGTAAACAATTATTAAATCATTCCAGTATAAATTTGTTAATCATTGTGTTATTTATTAACAAAAGAAATAACGTTATCACTATTTCTCATAAAAAATACTAGGGGAGGCAATTTCTACTGAGGTAAAATAATTTTTGTTTTCAGCTGATATGGTTGTACCTTATTCTGCCAGTAATGCTTACTTTATTTCCTGATCATTGAAAATCCCCCTTTTCTTGATAGTTAATAAACAATGTACAGAGTACTGAAATTTAATCTAAACAAATTGTAGGTAAAAATTTTGTGTTTTTTGCATCAATCTTTTTTCTCTACAGTGCCAGAAATACATATTTTGTTAGTACAGAAAATAACTAAAACAAAGAAGTGGAAAATTCAGTGGGTAACAAGTTCAAATATAGTTGGTGCTAAGACACAACTGTTGACTATTTTGTTATTTTTCCGTTTCTACCACCAGGATTTGAAATATTACTATATATGTAATCATTAGTGAATGAAAGTTTTGACATTTGTTTAATCCTACCCATGGTACTATAGTTCATCTAAACAGGAAATAGTAAATGAATGAACAAAGATAAAGCTTAAAAAATCTCAATCCTTATTTATGATATGGACATTATTTTAAATTTCAAATGAGAAATAAAAGTATAATATTAAACTTGATCAATATTGGCCACACAAAACAAGACTATAAGCCATAAAAAAATTATTAATTAAAAAAAAAATTAATTATAAATAAAAAACATTGTATGTAGACATACAAATTTGATAAACTTAACAAATATGGAGTCACTATGTAAAAAGAAATCAACATTCTAATGGCTACAAATTTTGGAAAGTGTTTTGAGGGACTAATTAAAAGCTTTCACAACAAATTAAAACTAACCCAATAAATTCCATTTTATATTTGTCAGAATAGCTTTGGAATGAAGATGATAATAGTTTTTTTCAATATCTCTTTAAAGATTTAGAAAACGAATTTAGGTTGGAAAACAGATACAATACAATGTTTTATATATCAACATCCTGTGGAAGACAAGAACTGTTTTTATAGTGAGTTATGATACAATCTGCGGAATGTATATTTAAAAAAACTTGTAATTGTCTTTTGTGAGATAACTAAAAAAACAAAGAGATTGAAATAAACTTACCTTTATTGCCAACTTTGCTGTTGTGTGTGGTATGATATATTTATGTTACAGAACTGCAGCTGTTAACAGCAATAAGGGTGTGAATGCATGTGGTAGTATTCCTATGAGTATTTATATGCCCGAGTTGGAGTAAGAGGCTAGCAGTCCTAGCAAGTATAATGTGTGTGTAATGTCTGCCCTACTTACTGATAAACTTATGTACTTAATACTGAACCCAAGACTTTTATATATTATATAATTTTCAAAGATAAGAACATTGAAACACAGAAAAAAATATTATTTTTATCTAACTTGAAAACAAATATAAATCTGTCTCCTCCCACAATGCAATAGAATTTATTCTTCCCTTTTTAGGTTAGTTTCTTCTTTCTATCTTTGCTGATTTTCTTCTTTGTCATTTTCCTAACTGAAAAGTTTTATGTTTTAAATATATAATTTTAATTTTGTTCAATAAATCAAAAATGAAATGAAAATAACTGACTTAAAAATAAAAAAAAGGATAAATAATTTAAAAAACATTATTACAGTCAGTTTGTATTATCATAGTAAATTATCTTCTAAATGCTTATACTAAATGACAGATTTGATGCAAATCCTTCAAATTTACTAATATTTATTTACAAAGTTTGCTAAACTATTAGTAAATTTTTCTCTTGAGATGATCTGATGATTTTGATGAAAATTAATTGTAGATGAAATGTAGTTTATACTATTTTCTAATTTATAATAGATTGAAATAAAAATTAGTGTACTGTATTTACAAAATGGAGTATATGTCCTGTATATTTATCAATTCATATTTGGTATTGGGGGTAATGGTCTTGAAATTTCTTGATTGTTCATTTCTCCAAGATTTCTAGATAGTGGATAAGGACATGAAATGTCACTTTTACTAAGTTGACCAATTTGTGATGGAGTCTTGGAAGGCAGCAAATCTAAGAAATGAAGAAAAAATTGTGAAAAAGGAAAAATAATGATAAAAATAGTTCCTCTTGAAATTAATGAGGTAAAAAAACAAAATTAACTGTTTATACACAATAAGGTTATTAAAAAAAACCTCAGAATTACTACTATAATACAAGAGATACTAACAATAATAAAAATGAAAACCAGCTAAGGAAGAATAAAAATAAACACATAGTTAATAATAGTTCTCCCATGGAAAGATGTATTTATTTTAGTATATCAGGGTGGATCAATAAGTTTATAGCCTCACACTATTATTACCTGAATATAAATCTAAAAATTTCACTATATAATGTTTGATTTTCATTATCTCTAGACAGGTATTTATTTAAGTGTACTGACAAGAAAAGAGATTATGTGTGAACATTAAAAATTGATTGTATAAAATAAGTGTTTTTTTTTTGCTTTCATATTTTGACAGTGAATGTAACCTTTATAAGAATCCTACAAGAATTTTTGTCAATTTAGGTTACCAGATGAATTTGGGGAGAAGAACAAATAGTAAATAAAATAACATTTCATTTCAGATTCTCCTATATAAGAAATTATTAATAAATTTAGTTGAATATATTACCAGATGTTTTGTATTTGCAAAGAGCTTACCAGTTCTTTCTTGACTATTTCCAGTGTGTTCTTGCCAATCATAATTTCCATCTGATTGAGACGGTATAGTAGATGTCCAGTGTCCAAAATAATCAGGAGGTATTGACACGTTCTGAGTATACATCTATTGGAAATGATAAAACATATGAGGAGTTATTATTATTTTCACTATTTATATTTGGGCTATTGTCCTCATCTTTGTTGCTAATATGTTTCATCCGTTGTGCACTCAGGCCTTCCTCAGGTGTATATTGAATATATCAAATGGTTTTTTGAACTGAACCCTTTGTTTAATTTATGAAGCTAAGCTGTTCTTGTTCTACTGCTCATGTCTAAGAATATTGTCTAGTTATTTTATTTAGTACTGTTCAGTTATTGCTAGTTTCCTTTGAGTGCAAGTACACATGACCCAGAGATTGAACTCACAACCACTATGTGACCAAATTCTTAAACCAACACTTTTACCCACTAGGCCATTGGACAATTCAGACCTAACATTGGCTGCTGATTAGGTTGCAAATGCTGCTGGCTCTCATGTTTTGCTTGTTGCTGCTGTGCAGCTGCAGTTGAAAACTTGCTGTCATTTGTCTGTCTTTCCAAATTAGTGGCTCCCATAAAAAAATAAGATATCCCTAGACATAGGTAGTGGAATGAGAACTGACTATCCCTGTAGATTAAATGAAGGGTTCAGTTCAAAATTCCATGTATGTTATTCAAAATATACATCCAAAGAAAACCGGATGACACAATGGCCAAAATGTTGTGATAACAACAACAAAGATAAGGACAATAGCCAATATAAATAGTATAAATGTTGTAACACTCTACAATAACTCTTTAGCTTACTGTCTTTAAAAAGTTGAAGTACTATTTTTAGTGGAAATAAGTAACAAGTAAAAGTAAAAAAATATATTCATTTGGCAAAAAAGATTTTCTAAGGAATATCTTTTAATTTAAGGAAGAATCCTTAAATACAAAGTTTAAAAAATTATGAAGACATAACCTTAAGAGTAACAAATATGAACATGTAGCTGATATTAAAAAGAGTTTTAAAAATCTACATTTTTTTATATGCATGTCTAAAATGATTTTATACAGAAAAATATAAAAAGCTAAGAAATGAAAGCCTCTAAACAGTCAAATTAACATTCCAAATTTTAAAACTTAACACACACATTTATATATATTTCACACAAAAATGAAAATTTTCAGTTAAGATATAACAAAAATCCTGATTAAAAAGTACATGTCCTTATTTTAAATAAAAACTCAAGATAAAAAAAAAGTATGCTTAACTTTTTATAATTAGAAAAAAAAAGCAATGTAAAAACATACTTACCTGCGATGTCACATCTGAACCCACTTGAGGCTTTTGTTGAGAGTTATGTTTTCTCCTTGTACCAGTCAGAGAAGAAGGGTCTGTTGTGGAAGGAGAAGTGGAATGAGGCCAAGAGTTTCCATGGTAAGATGGAGCAATCAAGTGACTCTGTTCACCAATAAACCTTTTTGAAGGATCAAGTGGTTGTGCATAGGCCACATTTGAGTGACCATTACATCGAATGATGCAAATTGACAATGAAGCTGTTATGAACACAGCTATTGTCACTGCTATCACTGTAATAATAATGACCAGATTAAGATGCACCTTCTCTTCACTTTCTAGCTCAACAACATTTAACATTTGGGATGTCTTGTTGCTGATAGTCAATGTTAAAAACAGAGTAGTTGTTGCTGATAGAACTGGGCTACCACTATCCTTGACCACAATGTCCAGCTGATAGGAACCAGCATTTTCTGGACTCAGTTGCCGATTGAAAGCTAACAAACCAGTGTACTGGTTCATAGTGAATATCTGTTTATCATTGCCTCTGATTATTTCATATTTTAGAAATGCATTCTCTTGACTATCACTATCTTATGCCTTGATTTGGCTGATGTTCTTGCTATGATGTGGGTAATATGTCACATCAAGATTGTAAGGTTTAATATTGGGAAATGTAAAATATGGAGCATTATCATTTTTATCAGTTACCTCAACAATCACATTGACTGTATTATTCAGAGATGGTGTTCCGTTGTCTTTGACAAACACCTGGAATTCATAAGTATCTTGAAACTCATGATCAAGGGACATAATTGCTGATAATAATCCATTTGGACTTATTTTGAAAGGTAAGAAGTGTTTATTATTGGTGATGAGAGAATATGTAAGTTTTCCTCCAGCTCCCAAGTCTGGGTCAGTGGCATTGATGTAGCCAACAGTAATTCTTGAGTTTTCATTTTCATCAATGAAGAATTTAAATGTGTCTTTTGTAAATTGTGGCTGAACATCATTGATATCCATCACCTGAATGGAGAATTTGCTGTTACTATGAAGAGGAGGAGATCCTTTATCTTGGCAACTGATTACAACATCATGGTGTTCTTCTTTCTCTCTATCTAGAAGATTTTTTAGTGTCACTTCATATTTCTTTGTACCTAAATTCTGAAGCTGGAATTTATCATGGTATAAATTACAAGCCACATCTCCATTTAGACCTGGATCATTGTCAGTTACTTTCACATAAGCAATGAAGCTACCAATTTTTATATCTTCAGAAATTTGTATTTTTTTTTCTTTTGATGCTGTGGCCAAATTCACTTTGATAATGGGTACATTATTATTTTGATTCAAGACATTGACTGTTACCATAGCAATTGACATCAAGGGAGGATCACCACCATCTGTAGCTTCTATGTATAAGTTGTATACCATTTCCTCACTAATCTCAAATTTACTATCCTGAAATATTTCTCCAGTTGCTTCATTCAGTTTTAAACACTTTTTTACATTATCAGAGGTTTGTGAACTGAAGCTATACGATATTTTACCATTTTTACCAGAATCCTTATCTGTTGCTGAGACTATAATAATAGGTAAGTTTTCACTTGGTTCATTCTTAATAGAAACATTATAGACACTTTTTGTAAAGCTAGGTGCATTGTCATTAGCGTCTTTCACAATTATATATATGTGTAAAATGCTTTGCTTTGGTGGAGATCCTTTGTCTTTCGCAACCACTTGAATCAAATATGAATCCTTTCTTTCTCTGTTTAGTCTCTCTTTTAAACTAATTTCCAGTTTTGATGTTCCATCAACATTTTTGGATTCAATCAATGAAAATGGTCCATCTTTGTATTTTTTTAGTTCATAAGTTATTTGTGAATTATTGACTCCAACATCTTTGTCTATAGCATTTGGGATAGATTTCTTCATACCAATGCCAACATCTTCTAAAAACTCTATATTCACTTGTTTAACAGGAAACTCAGGCTTATGATCATTGATATCTTTTATAATAACTTTTACTTCTAATATTTTAAGTGTTGAAGTTCCTTTCTGGACAGCTACATCCAACATTTGAAAGCATTCTTTTCTCCATTTACACATGGCTTCTGCATCCAATCTTTCCATTGTATATAATTTTCCTGTCTTTTTAGAGACTCTGAATAACTGAGAAGTTCCTGTTAATTGTTGCAATTGATTGAATGTAATCAAATTGGGATCTTTTGTATTGCTTTTTACTTGTGAATCAGTGCCAACATCTCCAACATAGGTGCCTGGGCTTTTGCTTTCCTCGACTGTGTATGTGAGATCCACACTTAAACATCTTTGAAGGAGTGGTATCAAGAAAAATGAGTGTATGAATATTTTCCAGCTATTGACAATGGCTTGATTCTTTGTTATTTTTAATGAAGTCATTTATATCTGAAAATTTAAATATTTAATTGCATTTTAAATCAAATGAAGAGAGATAAAACTAAAATAAAGATTTTATAACATTTAAAAAAACAAAAACAAAACAGAATCACTGTTGTAAGAATATGAGAATTATTTTTGTATCAAATGTAGTAGTTCTCACATTTGTATATTCTTATTAAATTATATTAAAGTGCAGAAAATGCTTTTAAAGAATAACCTAAAGAGGAAATTATGGTCAATAGAATTTGATTGATTACTGTTTAATGAAACAATTTTATATTAAGTAATAAAAGATTAAATGTTTATAAAAAATCAATATGACTTCTTTGATATAAACAGAATACAAATTATTAAGCATAGCATAGCATATCTACTTCTCTAATAAGAATGAAATGTAATTAAAGTATTATCATGTAATTTTTTTCCAATGAAATAGTAAATTTCAGTAGCATTTTATACCAATATTTATATATCTAAAATAAAATACAATAAAGTCTGACAATTCTGTAGTGCAAAGCAAGTAATTTATACTTAAAATATACTTAATAACTTAAAATACTTTCTGAAGGTGTAAAGGAAACTTTGTGTAGCACAAGGTTACAATTTAGGAGCACTAAGTATTAATTGTATTCACAGTAAATTGATTATGTGATTAATTTAATAATCATTGTCCTGCAGTGAAGATACATTGTTAACAACTTTAACAAAACCTGTATATAGAAGCCGAATTTTTTGTTTTATAACATTTAGGAATATTAATTACATTAAAAATCGAAAATAGAAAATATATTGGAAATACAAAAGCCTGACTTGAATATTTTTATTATGAAGTAAAATAAATAAAAAAGAAAAGCAGAGATAAATTTTACAAAAATGTTTGAAAAATATGGAATTTATTTATAGAAATATATCTGAAAACACAATAATTTGAAATATACAAAAAATCTGCTCAGTTTTAAAAGTATACCAGAAATCTATTTTATAGTGAGTGATCATTGAAAATGAAAAAAATCTGGACAGTAAATGAAAACTGCCTGACAAAACTTGCTTCTATACAAAATATTAACTCAAACTCTTTGGCAAAAGTGATTATTTGATGCCATGTTGGATTATAAAGACATTTTACATCCTGGCAGATAAAACACTAAAAGTGAAGAACCTGCTTTTGTCAATATATATAAGAAGAAGAATATATAATTGAGAAGAAGCAATGAAAAAATAAAATCTTACCTTATTGTGAGATCCTCAAGTATTTTGTGGTAAGAAGTAATTAAATAAAAACCGTTTCTCGAGCTGCTACTAACAAAGTATAAGTGTTTGTATGAAAATGTGAGTATGCATGAGAAAGTGTGTGTGTGAGTGTGTAAGTGTACACTGTGAACAGGAGGAAGAGGATGCGTGTAGTCCTAGCATGTATAATGAATGTGTAATGGCTGCCCCACTTCCTGAGATCTGTGTATTTGTTGTTGAAAATAATTCTTAACTAAAATATGTACATTTTTATAAATTCTTAAAAATCAGTTGAATGCAATAAGTATTCATTAAAGTTAAATAGTTTAATTGTAAATTAAAAAAGAACTTAAAAAAAAAAACTTTCTCTTCCAATTTTCTTCCCATGATGCAATGGAATAACATCAATTTTTCCTTTACAACTATTTTCTTCACTCGATCCCTAATAATTTATTTTACACTATAAGTATTACTTAAACTGGAGTATTTTGACAAAATATATATACTTAATTCTCAGTATGGAGGTTTAATAAATATGAAGTTAAATTAAAAAAATAAAAGCATCATAAAATTCCTTTACATCTTAAAGTATAAAAGTAATTTTGATTAAGATCTAGATATTGAATTATAAATACCTAAAGCAAATTTTTCTCTAAACTCTTCATCTGTACATGTTTTATTGATTATTTGGTATGCAAATTAACTTATCAGGATTTATTTACAAAGCTAATCCCAGATTTGCGGTTGATTTTCTGTTAAAATAATCCTTTTGAAATTCATGTACAAACTGCATTTATACAGATTTGTCTTTCATACATAGTTTTTAAAAAGTGGTGGAATATACCATAATATAAAAAAGTTATGTTCTGTTTTGCTAAAAAAAAAAATGCTAGTAGAGATAAAATGAATAAACATATATATATATATATATATATGTGTGTGTGTGTGTGAAAAGTGTATGTGTATATATATATATATATATATATATATATATATATATATGCAATTTGTGATATACATTATATTATTTATATATTATATATGCATAGTACTTATTTGAAAGCGATCAATAGTAGTGATAGAGCTGACATATTCATATAGATACGTGTGAGTTTGTGATCCTGAGTTTCATGCTATTGTGATTGTCAGACAAACTGATTAAATTTTTTAAAAAATTGGCTATATGTAGGGCTGCGTATATTGGTGTATCTTTGTAGAAGTGGGAGGAAAATTTGTTGTTGTGATAGACGCAGACATATATACACATTTGTACACCCATTGACATGCGCAAAGACACGTATACACATGGACACCCGCCCACCAGGGCTCATACAAACATATATGCAAGCCATATGGGCTTGGCATATATATGTATATGTGTGCTGTTGCGCACATACATATGCATTCGGTTGGTGTATTCAAATAGTGTAGTGATGTCAACGCATGGACAGTTGTCGATTTCTCATACATACATATGTATGTATGATGGGGTCTGTGTGAAATTATGATAGGTAAAAATTGCTTTTATTTTTAATTATTTAAGGCTGTATTATTTTTTATTTTAAAGTCAGTTATTAGCTTGTTTTTTGTGGTTGCACATATTTAAATGGTAGAAATTCTAATTTGTAATACTTGTTAGATTTTATGTGGCGGTATTAATTTTACAGCGGAAGAGAGGAGTAATTTACGTTAATGATGATTGCGGACTAATACGGTAATAATAATATTTGATAATAATAACAGTTGTGGTAGCAAATAGTTATTGTAAAGTGGTAACAGTGATTAGTAATGATGGTGTAATGATAACAATAAATGCAATTATTATAGTGGTAGTTTGAACTAGAAAATAATTGATAGGATTATAGTATCAGCGGTTCCTTTTTTTTTTATCTGTTTGGTATAAATTGTGATAATAGGTATTTATTTTCATGTCTGCATTTGGAAATTCATGAAAATAAATACCTATTATCACAATATCATGTGTATGTGTGTCTTTGCACATGTCAATGGGTGTACAAATGTGTATATATGTCTGCGTCTATCAAAATGACAAATTTTTCCTCCCACTTCCACAAAAATACACCAATATATGCAGCTCTATATATAGCCTATTTTTAAAAATATCTAATAAGTTTGTCAGACAATTGCAAGAGCGTGAAACCCAGGGTCACAAACTCATACCTATCTATTTGAAAAAAAAAAAAAAATATATATATATATATATATATATATATATATATATTATTGGTTTATGTTTAGCCCAGTTGGCAGATGTATTTGTTGGTTGGTCAATTCTACAAGATTGGTATAAACCAAAAATGTCAATTTTGCTTAGATGACCCTTGTAAATTCACTTTGAAGGAAGATCTGAAACAATTGAAAATAACAAAAATGAAACCCGACAGTTTTTCAAGTTACATAATTTTATATTAGAATAAGCATTTCTAGTATAAAAAGATCAAACACTTTACATTAAGGAAATTATTGACAAGAAATTTTTAATACTATTGTATTATTCATAATCCGTTAAAATTAATACAATTATAATTCACCTGTTTTCATCAGCATGTCTTTCTTAATATATATCATACAAATCAAAGAAGGCTAAACTGATAGGCATTACTTTTGACTTATATAATTCGAGTCATTATTTTTATTATTTTGGATAGCTAAAAAAATATGTAAAAATTGTGAGTGTTTTTCTTAAACTTACCCATCCTCTTCTGAGTATTAACCATATTACCCTCATGTTGGTCATGACTACTGTCAGTTACAGAGGGTACAGCTGATCTCCAAGTAAAATAGTCAGGTGGTATTGATTCATTCTGGGTATACAAAGAAAAAGTAATAAGTATACATTACAGGGCATATCATTTACAATAAAAACTAATTCAAGAAATGTAAGAATAGGTTATTGAAAAAATTTGATAAAGTGGGTCACATGAAATGCAAAAATACTTTGAAAAATGATTTTGTAATTACTTTCTATATTTAGTGATTTATTATAGCAGTATGAATATGTCATAGTTCAATTATATAGTAGGCAAATTAATAACTAAGCATTTGAGTTCCTTCAGAATATAAATTCATATTATCAAAACAAAGAAAAATGGAATGCATAATATATTGTATTTTTCTCATTTCTACAGCTTTTCAACAATTTTATTTATTATAAATTATTATCCAATAAAATATAGAAACAAGATGCTACAGAGCCTAATCATCTCCTATTTTGACTGCATCACAAATGACACAGTGCAAGACAACATTCGACAAGAAATGGGCCTATTGAAAGACAGAACAACAGTCATAAAGTGAAAGTTGAAATGGTATGGACATGTCAGAAGAGTCAATAATCTTTTCATTGTCATCTTATACAGACCCTATTACAAATGGCATAGAGTGAGACACCATCAGTACAAGAAGCAAACTTTGTAACCACTGTCAAGAAGAGAAAGTTGAAATGGTATGGACATATCAGAAGAGTTAAAATTCTTTCACCAATCGACAAAGCAACAACTTAGGCAAAAAGAATAGGCAAACAGGAAAAGATTGGCAACATCACTGAGTGAACTGGAAAATCATTCAGAGACTTAGACATTGGCATGCAGCTGGGAAGGAGCTGGTCAGGTGCTTATCTGCATGTTGACCCTATGACCACACCCGGTCATGCGATTAATGAAAATGATCAAATAAAAATTATTGCATAAACTTAATGTAATATGCTGGTAATATACTAGGAAAAAATGAGTCACTTAATATGTGGAATTTTAATAAAAATACACAGTATACTTATAAGAAGTTTCATACTTTTGTGAATGTTTTCTATACAGGTAGTTTAGTACAGAACTTACAGTTGCCTCATTTTTTGTGCATGTGCAAAACAATTAAACAGAGGTGAAAAAAATCTCATTTGTTGAAAGTTTCAAAATTAAAACCTCTTTATATGAAAAATATAGTTATTAAAAACAAACTCTGATCTAGTCTTAGTTCTGACAAGTGAACTCTGATTTTGTGTTGCAGATGATTATCACATTTTATTTGGTTTATTCTTCAGCCTTCTTCAGGTGTATAATGGGGTGGCCAAACTGTGGCTTGTGAGCCACATTTGGCTCTTTGACCTTTAATATGCAGCTTGTGGAAATATGTTGGCTGATGTCATTTTTTCATTACAATTAATATGAAAGGTGAATTCCTGTATTTCATTACCATATTAAATATGCTCAATATAGTTAAAACAAGCATCAATCAAGATTTTGAAAAAAATATTTGGTGTATATATATGTGTATTTTGGGATTAATGAAACCAATACAAATTAATAGTTTAAAAACTGCACACATAAATAAATATTATTGCATACATGACTTTCTATATATAAAGATCATTTTGTAAAAAAAATGTGTAACAAAAACATAGGTATAAATTTTGTTCAGGTCTTGCAGCTCTCAAACATTTGTACTTCATTGTATTTAGCTCTAAAGATTAGCTATCCTGATCAATAAGAGTGTATGTCTTTATTTTAAAATTGTACATATAAAAAAGGTTGTCGGATGGATAAGATAAAAAGCTCTTTCTATAATGACCATGTATATAAAAATGGCAGCAGAGCAAGGTAAAAAACATTAATAACAAAGAATAAATTCAATTATCTGAACAAATCTTATAATAATAGTGACTTCTCAAAATTATAGACAATTTTTATTTTTGCTATCCTATTCCCAAAGTGCCATCATTTCATTTTTATGCAAACTTAAAACTTCTATCCAGATCTGTTAAATAGATACGTTTTACAAGCCTTTTATATATTACTTTCAAATAAACATTCCTCCAAATTACTCTATCAGTTGATGTATATTGGGGGTTGAGTTCTGGTTTGTTTGATAATTTACAAAAAAAATTGTTAATTTTGTTACTGGAAAAATGAAAATGTTTAGAAATGACCAAAATAACCTCAGCACAAGTTAATGAAAAATTTAGTTTTATCAAGCATAATTTTACAAATATTTCCAAATATATTATGGTAGTCAATATTTAATCATTAATATTACTTAATCATAATTTACCTAATGTTGAGACTATAAAAATTAAAAGGTTACAAATTCCATTAATTGATGCAGTTTCCTTGCAAATTGATAATCTATAGATATTTTTGTGACAGATATGTGGTGTGGTGTAATGGGTATTGGCTTGGAATGAGAAATGAGTCCAAATTCTAGTTGGATTCATTACATTCACTTGCATGCTACACTTGGAAAAGGTATGAATCCATCTCTTGTCTCCAAATTGAATAGCAAGACAGACTAGGTCCAACATCCTTGGCTGTCAACTAGTCTACTGCAGAAAGAAACTGCAACCTACTGTGGGAAATCTTCTAGTTAGTTATGAATTGAAAAAGACATGATCACCCAAGCATGTACTATGTATGACACTTGACATGATAGTGAGATTTTAGTGATGAGAAAACTTATTTTACCTGTAATAGTCTACATGCTTTCAAAAAGATGTTTTAAATTAATATATATCAAAACAAAAACTAATTATCAAATATTACTTTTAATGGTCAAGAAGAAATATTGTAAAAGAACAAGAGGGATCTAAAATGTTCTTGACTCAAACATGAAATTATTTTAAAAAATCTAATCTTTGGTCAGATTTTAGAAAGTGAGTCAGGCCAACAACTTTTGAGTGCACCATCATATTTTTCCAGTTATCATTGAAATTTTATCATAAATAAGAAGCCTTTCAGTAAAAGAATTACCTGTGGTGGGACATCATGTAGTCTTTAGCCAGTCAGTAGTTGATTGCTTGATGCTGAACAGAATGTATTTGCAGAAATAGGTTGGTCTGTTTGCAAAGACAGAGTAAGTTGAAAACAAGAATTTCTCTGATAAGTGTCTCTGTTCACTGACATATCTGTTGGAAGGATCAAGTGGTTGTGCATAGGCCACATTTGACTGACCATTACATCGAATGATGCAGATTGACAATGAAGCTGTTATGAACACAGCTATTGTCACTGCTATCACTGTAATAATAATGACCAGATTAAGATGCACCTTCTCTTCACTTTCTAGCTCAACAACATTTAACATTTGGGATGTCTTGTTGCTGATAGTCAATGTTAAAAACAGAGTAGTTGTTGCTGATAGAACTGGGCTACCACTATCCTTGACCACAATGTCCAGCTGATAGGAACCAGCATTTTCTGGACTCAGTTGCCGATTGAAAGCTAACAAACCAGTGTACTGGTTCATGGTGAATATCTGTTTCTCATTGCCTCTGATTATTTCATATTTTAGAAATGCATTCTCTTGACTATCACTATCTGATGTCTTGATTTGGCTGATGTTCTTGTGGGTAATATGTCACATCGAGATTGTAAGGTTTAATACTGGGAAATGTAAAATATGGAGCATTATCCTTTTGATCAGTTACATCAACAATCACATTGACTGTATTATTCAGAGATGAATTTGCATGTAAACGTGAATAACCTTTGTCTTGACAACTAATCAGAATGTCATGATGATCCTCTTTCTCTCTATTCACAGGATCTTTCAGAGTGCTTATTTTTTCATACCTAAATTCTGAAGCTGAAATTTGTAATGGTATAAATTACAAGTGACTTCTCCATTCTGTACATTATCTTCATTATTAACTTTCACATATGCTATGAAACTGCCAACTTTGATATCTTCAGGAATGTGACCCATATTTTTAATTGATTTAAAAAAAATTTGTTTGTATATTTGGTGGATTATTTTATTAGTTGAGCACATTTACAAGTACCATTGCAATGAAACTTAAAGGAGGATGACTGTTATCTTCTGCTTTCACATATAATTCATGTTCCATACTTTGCTTTGATGTTAGTTTCTTATGTAAAAAGATTTTTCCATCCCATTCAAAGTCTGTTTTTGCTATCTCAGATTTTCTTGAACTGAAATTGTAGGAAACTTTGCCATTATTCCCCAAATCTAAATCTTTTGCAAATAAAATAATTATAGGCAAAATTTCACTTGGTTCATTCTTGGCAGAAACAATATAGACATTTTGTGAGAAAGCAGGAGCATTGTTATTTATATCAGTAACAGAAATGTTAAAATTTGTTTTGGTGGAGAACCACTGTCTTTTACAATAATTTGCATCAAATAAGATTTTGGCACTTCCAAACCAACTTCTAGTTTTGATGTTCCATCAAAACTTTTAGATAAGAATAATTGAACAGGTTCATTTTTATATTTCTTCAACTCATAATTAATCTAGAAATTAATAACCCCAACATCGTCTATGACATTTGGAATTGTTATTCTGGTTCCTTTGGGATACAATTCTGAAAACTCAATATAGATTTGTTTATCAGCAAACTCTGCTTCATGATCATTAACCTCTTGTATGATCAATTTAACCTCTAATATTTTGATAGATGATGTTGCATTTTGAACAGCTATGTCCAACATCTGGTAACATTCAGGGTTATATTTATGTAAGCTTTCAACATCCAGTATCTTTGAAGTATAAAGTTTCTCTTCTTTTTCATAAAACAATTGAGAGCCTTCTTGTTCCAATTCGCTAAATCTGATGAGTTTATCTTTAACTGGAACAGTTGACATAATATTTGAGTCAGTAGCAATGTCTCTTACATAAGTACCTGAACTCTTTTCTTCTTTCACTTTGTATGTCAAATTTATACTTTGAGAGCCAGGTAAGGTATTCAGGAACAGATATAATAGGAACAACATATTCTAGGAAAATCTATTAAAATTAAGTGATTTGCCATATATAATACTGAAAATTATCTTTGTATCTGAAAGAAAAAGAAAAAATTAACTGTATGTCTTTTTTCCATTTAAAGTAAATATTCAAATTTATACAGCATTAGACTGATTAAATAATTATCACACATTAAATTAATCAGATGAAAGCCATAAATTTAATGATCAATTTTGAATTATAATAAAATATTTTACTTATGATGTAGTGATTAGAGAATTGGTCTCAAGCTACTGTGTTTGCTCTTTATAAAGTCTTGTTTCAGACTAATTTTAGTAAATGTCTGTCATATTTATCATAAGCAGTCAATCCTCATGTGAACTACCTTTTTGTGTGATATCAACAATATGCATAGCTTTTATATTTAGGTAAACATGTACTAAAAAAAGGACCATTAACAGAAATATAAGGCACCCTTATATACCTGGCTATTATAAACTTAAATATAATTATAATTTTAATCATGCCAGATATTATAAATTTAAGCTTCTCAAATTATAGAATAAGTAGGAATACAAATATGTTTCTAGCAGAAAATGAATAAAACAAATTAAGTTAAAGAGTAGTTAAACTTCAATTGATATTATTGTTGCTGAAGCAAATATTGCATACTACTTTCTCTTGGAGATAGTCAGCCAACTGGATGGCACCCTTGATTTGTCTGTCACCTGACAATGACAAAATGTGACACATGCTCATTTTTTACTGTGCAGATAAGTGTATATATATATATATATATATATATATATACACTAACCAATATAGTACATAACTCAGTCACATCTAGAAATTGTCAGGTGCTTTCATGTATTCCTGATTCTACTTCTTTTACTATAAGAGATAAATGCTGTTTGTAGAAAAAATCCTTGTTCATCAGGATTCTATATTTTGTTTTCAGGCCATAAATGAAGCCAGAGAATTTAATAAAAGCAGTACATTTTTCAAATAACTGTCAATTTTTAAGTCTGGCACATCAAAATTATTCTCCTTGTTATCTTCCTATTATTACTGGTTTCTGAAGTAAAAATGCAGAAACCAGTAAAACCCTTTAATTTAATATGCATAAAATGCTAGTGACAAGACACTTTTTGATAACAAGACATAAATCTTATTACAAAAGGCAACAAACAATAAAATAAGTGAAAACAATAAAAAAAAACTAATTTCAGTTATATTAACAAAAGAAGTCATAGTTCTCATCTGGGATGATGAAATATTTTGAACTTTTGGCCTTTTTAACAAAAGTAGATCTATTTCGAGAGAGCATACAATACCCAGTTTTTTTTAGAAAAGACTAATTATTCATTAATGTTTAGTAAAAGTGGTGGAGTGATGAAGAGAATGCGTCAGGATTTTGTAAGTTTTAGTATCAGTTATATATTAGTTGTACAAAGTAAAGAAAAATATAAATTATACCTTTTTCATTATCAGATTTGACAAGATTGACAAAGCATTTATAAACTTAAAGATTAGGTGAATAAAATATAAATGCTATCATAGCTTATTTTATTTACATGTGTTTGAAATGAGCTTAAAATAAGCAAAATAACAACAACATACAGTTAAATAAATTATCAAATGTTATCTAATTAAATTCCTTCTTAATATTTGATTAAACATGAAAATTAAGATTATTTAAAAGTAGTGGTATGTATATAAACTTTACAGTGACAAAATGTATGATTTAACAGAATTGTCTGAAAATAATTGCTCTAAAAACCTTATGTAATTTTATATGATAAGTGAAAAAAATATTTGCTTAAATAATAACTTATTTGCATAAATTATATATTATGTTCATAAAAGACAATGTTTCACCCTGATGTGAAGTAACAAACTTGCACAAAAGAACATACAAAATATGTAATACATTCATATCAAAATCATTATGTTGCTTTTAAAGCTTAATAAAAAAGAATTTTTTAAAATAATCTCAGTAATCTTACCTTTATTGTAATATCCATGAGAATTTGTTATTTGATGGTTTTCCATTAAAATTACATCTGTAGCTGCTGCTGCTGTACGTCCACCAGATGAAATATGATTGTGTGTATGTTTGAATGTGTTTGAGAATATCATCCTAGGCAAATATGTATGCTATAAGCAGAAGGGATAAGTAAGCAGTCCTAGTAAGTATGATGTATGTGTAATGGCTGCCCTACTTGTAGTTCACATGCTTGTATGAAAAAAGATTTTGTTTTTTTTTCCTTTTTGGAAAGTAAATGTAAAAATTTTCAATTTATCAGTTTAGATACTACAAACTATAGGCTGTAAAATAACTTGATTATTAAGCTGTTTATCAAATAAAAAATTGAACAGTTAAACTTATTCCCCACAATGCTATAAAAAATATTTAAGTTCTTCCCTATGATGCTATTTTCTTCATTCTATCCATGTTAATCTCTATTTTATAATACATATACATTATAAACCAGATTTAAAAAGAAAATATTTTATTAGAAATATTCTGACCTTATACTGTGTACATTTTAAATTTCTGAATCTATTAATATATACCTTACAAATTAATTAATTCCAAATCCTTTTAATTGTGAAAGTGTAAAAAGATTTTATTAGAAATCACATCATATGAACATTTTGAATAACAAATATTTGCAGTATGTGTTTATCACAGTTCATCATCTAAACATTTACTCAATTTGACACTTACTGACAGAATTATGTCTTTGCTTAGCAATTTAATATACAAATTTACATTTGGTTTATTGTTGAATTTCAATTAAAATGTTTATTGAAGAAATAAAACATAAAATTGTACTTATCAAGGTTTTTACAAGTGTTTAATTGATTAGTACAAAAACAAATTTAAAATGTTCCAAGTTTGTAAAATGAAAATTATATTTGTAGCTTATGTAAAGAAATTGTGTTTAGTATTTACAATTTTATATATATATATATATATATATATATATATATATATATATATATATATATATATATATATATATTGTTTGTCTGTGGTACAGGGGGCAGTGGCCTGCTATTAAAAGTCTGTTGGTTGTCCATGTCTACAATAATTCTGGATTATGGATATGGACCAGAAAGGTCACATTTGGTTCAATGGAAAATCTTGGATGATGTCTTAGTTGGAATTAAGCCTGGGCAAACATGCAGAAATAAAAAGAAATAATATATTGTATAACTTTTTGGTTAAAATATCTCAAGTAAATTAGAAATTATAATAAGATAATATTTTTAGATATACATTCATTGACTTGGAAAAAAAAAAGGACTAATATATCAGATAAAAGACTGGTAAAAACAAATAAAAACTTATTAAAATAAAAAACACTCTTCTGAAATAATGCAAGATCAAAAACAAAATCTAGCTGAAAAAAATTTGAAAAAAATGTAAATTTACAAAAGGTGATGAAAAACATATGAAGAGCAATTTCTGAATTGAGTGAAAGAGAAGATCATTAAAGATGTTGAAAAAGTAAATATAAGATGCAATATAAGAAAGTACAAAAAGTTTTATATATATATATATATATATATATATAAAATATGGGATAATGATATATAAATTTTTATATATCAATAACAGTTTTGAAAGTGAATGTCAAAGTGGAAAAGGTTTTCATGTGATAGATTTCGTCCCTCAGGACTTCATCAGATTAGGTTTGTTTATGTTATGTGACTATATATGCACATGAATGAGGAATGCTGAGAATTTAAAATTCTTTTTTTTTGTTTTGATCTGCCAAGAATAGTGAAATGTAAGAACCTAGACACAAATTTACCAAACTAGTGATTAAAGCACTTTCTAAATATTTTCTTAGTGAATTATTTTCTCTTTTAATTAGATTATTGTAAAAAGTTATTAAAAATTAATTTGACAAAAAGTATGCAGTGGTTATTTGAGTTAATTGTTACTTCAAAGTATAATCATAATTGTGTATAAGTTACTCAAAAACTACTGGAATTTTTTTTTAAAAATTGAAAAAAAAAATTTCTTTACCTATTCTGTCAGAACAATACTTGGCATCACTTCCCATCCAGCTACCTTTTTCTTTGAAGATGAGGGATCACAGCAGATCTCCAAGAAAATTAATCTGGAGGTATGGATACATTCTAAGTGTACATCTGTTAAGAGAAAATAAAAAATGCATTAAAGAATCTAAAAGAAATGAAATGAGCATCATGAACATCATTGATTAATTGCTCTAAATTACTATTTACAAATATTAATTAAAACTTATTTCGCACAATACTATAGAAAGAAAATATTTTATTAGAAATATTTTGACCTTATGCTGTTTACATTTTAAATTTCTGAATGCAATATAAGAAAGTACAAAAGTACTTGCCTGAAATATATTTATGAAATATGCTTTTTGTTTTCTTTACATAAGCTACAAATATAATTTTCATTTTAAAAACTTGGAACATTATAAATTTGTTTTTGTATTAACTAATTAAACACTTATAAAAACCTTGATAATTACAATTTTATGTTTTATTTCTTCAATAAACATTTTAATTGAAATTCAACAATAAATCAAATGTAAATTTGTATATTAAGCTCAAAAGCATGCAAAACTGAAAGGGCAAAAATATATACATATATAAATCTAACTCTTTATAATGATTTAAATAACCAAGAAAAAAATGAATACTTTTAAAAAGATGTGTAGTATTTTAATAGAGATCAGTATTCTGATGTCTTGGTCATTGCATAGTGAGTTTGTCTGAAAATCTCTGAGCATGAAAAAGGGGATCTGAAATATTTGTGATTCACAGAAAGGGATTCCCATTTTTACTTTCTGAAAATCTGAAGATATTTTTTCAACAGATTAAATGATGATGTTTTTCTTAAAAAAATAATTGTTACCATTAATGAAAAAATACTAACAGGAATATGGATAAATATCCTTGGAATTATAGTATCTAGATAAAAAAAATATATTAATGATTAGATTTATGTAGTATAAAAATGTAATTTCAAAAGAAATTCACAAGTATTTTGATAAGAAATATGAGGTATGTAAATTTAATCTTTTAGCAAATTATCAGTGATAATAGAAATTTAAAATATAAAGTGTTGAAATAAGGTTTGCTGTGCTAAGGTAGTTCAAATAAGACTGCATATTATATACTATGAATTAAATAAAATGATAACAAATAAAAGAAAATATGCTTACAGCCTTGCAAAGGCGCCTCAAAAGATTTTTCTGGTGTCTGTATGTTAAAAAGTTATTTCCTTAATCCTGTCATGGGAGTATTACTAGCTAAGGTATTGTCTATTGTCGAAGGATGAGCAGGTTGAGGCAAAGAGTTTTCTTGGTAAAATGGAGCAATCAAGTGTCTGTTTCGTTTATTAGACATTAAATTAAATCACTTAGTATCTTCCATATTTTACCATAACTTTCAGTGCCCTGAAGTATATTTATGAAAGTTCTTAAGTGTCAAAATTTTTAAAAACACTTTTACTTCTATAAAATATAAATAAATATTTGTTGCAGAATAAAATCCTTATATCTGCCTTGTTAAAATTCATCATCAGATAAAATGTGTCAGCTAAAAAAAGTTTTCCATTTGTATTTATTCTGAAAAGTAATTCCATAACAAAATCAAATATAATTTTTTATCCAACCTTTAAAGGCAGGATCTGATTTTACATATTGGAAGAATTTAAAACATGGAGGCTGTAGTGTTAGAAGAAATGCATAAGAAACCCACACAATCAAGAAATATTAAAATAGAAGTGAAAATATTAATTACTCAGCAGTAGTTTTCTGAGATATTTTTAAGAAAATTAGACGTGTATCCTAACAAAAAATTTGTTGGTGTAAACAAATATATATATATATATATATATATATATATATATATATATATATATATATAGTAAGCATATGACAAAGGGAAGCATTGACAAATATATATATATATATATATATATATATATGTAAGCATATGACAAAGGGAAGCATTGACAAATATATATATATATATATATATATATATATATATATATATGTAAGTATATGACAAAGGGAAGCATTGTATATAATAGAATATATGAGAACAGAAAAGTAACTAGGCAAGAAGCATGTTGATCTGAATTAAAATTTAAAGTCTTGAAAATACATACAAAAATTTAAAAAAAAGAAATTACCTTTAATTTTAATTTCATTTCCATTTCCAGAATAAAGCCCTCAAGTGAAAATTCTTCTGGTTATAGATACTGCATCTCCATGTGTGTGTGTGTGTGTGTGAGAGAGAGTGAAAGCAGGAGAGAAGAAAATGGTCTAAGCAAGTTTTATGTGCAATGATTTTTTATCCCCAACATTTAGACTAATATAATTCTTATTAAAAAAAATACTGTCATTCACATATTATATATATATATATATATATAAAATTCTGAAAACTTTTATGCCAATATTTATGCAAATGTAAGTATTTCAATATCTGAATGATAAAATAAAAACATATAAGATTTACACTAATTTTGATCACATAAAGTAGTTAACCTTCATAATTACCCCCACCCCCATAATGCAACAGAAAAATCAAGTTATTAATTCTTCAAGATATACATCCTTTTGTCAAGTACATTTTTCATTTAAGTCTTTTTAACATTGAGTTTTGCTGACGTGCATTTTTAGAATATTGATTTTTTTTATAATGGAGCTAAATAAAAGTTTAGCATTGATTTAAAAGAAAAAAAAAATTTGCATTTTCAGATTTTAAACTGACAAACTATTGAATTATTATTTGATCATCAATATTGTGTATGAATTTCTTACACAACAAATATATTTTTAATGCTTTTTTTAAGTAGACTGATTTAATTTGATGCATAAAATTACATTTTATTAAGATTATTTTAAGTTAAGATTAATATGGTTATAACATTTTAAAGTAAAGATTAAACATATTTCTGTGTTGATAACAAACATATTTTATTTAAAAATATTATTGTTAAAACAATTCCTTTATAAGTAAATTTATTTTTATGGTATTATATAGAATATATTCACTGGTTATCTGGCACTGGAGGCAATGGCCTTGAGTTAGAAGTCTGTTCATTGTTCATTTCAATAAGATTTCTGGATTGTGGGTATGGAGAAGAAATATCATTTTTGCTGAGGTGTGCAGACAAAGATTTGGAAGTGGGTAGATCTGAAGAAAAACAAAAGAAATCAGCAATAACAAAGCAAACATTGATTAAATTAAGTAATCATGAAATGTTTTTTTTGAGAAATGGAATAATCTTCATAACTACAAATTGTCATAATAATATTAGATTGTTATATACAGGGTGTATCCAAAAATTGACATAATTTTGTAGTCTAATAATGTAGCCAATTCTAGCTCAAATGGTTTCAAATTTTTAAAAAATGTGTAAAAACTAAGTTGGCTGTGCTGTTGAAATGATCACATTCATCTGACTTGACACCATGCTATTTTATTTATTGGGCTATGTGAAAGGACAGGTCTATACCTTCCTCTTCCTACAATCACTGAGGCACTGGAGAATGCAAGACATGCCACAATATGTCTGGTAGGAACTGGACTAAACAACTTGCTGTGTGTCATGTCACAAGTGTTTCACATATTGAACATCTGTCAAGCTTTGTGAAATTGGTTATAAAATCTATATCCCTTTGTATATCTTGTTCAAATTTCAATAAATAAATTTTTTATTGTTCAACATAAAGCTTATTTAATTTTGTTTGGCTTGTTACTCGGATATTCACATTTTAAATTCTGACAATTTGAGTGGGGGCATCCTTTAATATAATAGTCAGTGAGTATATCAAATAAATTAACTAAGGAGTGATTTTTCTGTTTCTGCAAAGTAACAATGGAAGATATGAAATGTTCATTCAGTTAAAAAATTACTTTAGCTTATTACTCTAAAGAAAATAAAATTTACTTTAATAATTTGACAGGTCTTCATATATTTCTGCTCATCTTTTTAAAAGCATCAATAAAATATCGAAAATAGCCAGAATTTCAATAGTTCAAGTGAAAATGTTTTATTTCAAACTGTAAAAGATTTAAGACACTCAAACACTAAGTAAAAAATAGAGTGTAAGCAATGAAAGTCAAATTAAGGTAAATTAAAATCTCTTAAAAATGTATAATTTATTAGCAAAGAGCAAATAAAACAAAATTATTGTATTCATTAATAACAAAAATAAATTAATGTGAAAAGTGTAAAGGTTTAAACAAAACTACTTAAAATTTTGTTGATTCAAACATTACCATTTTATTATAAAAAATATATTTAAACACATATAGCCAGCATATAAATATATAATCTATTTCCAACAGTACAGGTTAAGTATTCAAATTTAATACTTCTTCAATAGTAATAACCTTTTGATCAATGCTCTATATGACTTACTTTTGCCTTCTAGACTATTCACCAATTCATTTCTTTTCCAACTGTTCCCATCTTCAGGTTGGTAAGGCATGTTAGATCTCCAGTCTCCAAAATAGTCAGGTGGTATTGAAACATTTTGTGTGTACATCTGTTTTTAAAAGTATATTTTAAAATACAAAAAACAATAAATAATACCACAGAAACATTCTCTTTTAAAAATCTATAAAGCATATCCTAAAATGTGAAGTATATTTACATTTAATATATAGAGGTTGTTCTAGACATAATTATTAAATTATATGAAAAATACAGTACATAAGCTTATGACAATAATTCTTCAATAAAATAAAAAAATTTAGTAAGAAAAAAATTTATGTGACAAAAAACTAAATTACAAAAGGCATTAATACAATTAAGCAATGATATCCTTTTTTAAAATTACAAAAATTTAATTTTTGAGAATTTTTGAGATTCTACAAAAATTACATAAAGAAGTAAAATAATAATTTTCAGTGACAGTACCTCATTAGATCCTTCTGATTTCTGACAAGTAGCAGGTTGTCTTCTTGATCCCTTCAATGGAGTATTCCTAACAAGAGTATGAGTTGCTGCCAAGGGTTGAGCAGGATGAGGCCAAGAGCTTCCCAGATAAGATGGAGCAATCAAGTGTCTCTGTTCACTAGGATATTGGTTGGAAGGGTCAAGTGGTTGTGCATAGGCCACATTTGACTGACCATTACAGCGAATGATGCAGATTGACAATGAAGCTGTAATGAACACAGCTATTGTCACTGCTATCACTGTAATAATAATGACCAGATTAAGATGCACCTTCTCTTCACTTTCTAGTTCAACAACATTTAACATTTGGGATGTCTTGTTGCTGATAGTCAATGTTAAAAACAGAGTAGTTGTTGCTGATAGAACTGGGCTACCACTATCCTTGACCACAATGTCCAGCTGATAGGAACCAGCATTTTCTGGACTCAGTTGCCGATTGAAAGCTAACAAACCAGTGTACTGGTTCATACTGAATATCTGTTTATCATTGCCTCTGATTATTTCATATTTTAGAAATGCATTCTCTTGACTATCACTATCTGATGCCTTGATTTGGCTGATGTTCTTGCTATGATGTGGGTAATATGTCACATCAAGATTGTAAGGTTTAATGCTGGGAAATGTAAAATATGGAGCATTATCATTTTTATCAGTTACCTCAACAATCACATTGACTGTATTATTCAGAGATGGTGTTCCATTATCTTTGACAAACACCTGGAAGTCATAAGTATCTTGAAACTCATGATCAAGGGACATAATTGCTGATAATAATCCATTTGGGCTTATTTTGAAAGGTAAGAAGTGTTTATTATTGGTGATGAGAGAATATGTAAGTTTTCCTCCAGTTCCCAAGTCTGGGTCAGTGGCATTGATGTAA